>CM041553.1:21944000-22121500 GCA_023238725.1 Scortum barcoo
GCTCCCCAGCTCAGCCGCCATGTGTTGGAGTTCACCCCGGTGAACGAGAGGGTCGCTTCCCTGCGCCTTCGGGTTGGGGATAGGTCTCTTGCTGTTGTTTGTGCCTATGGGCGGGCCGAACAGCAGTACAGAGTACCCGGCCTTCTTGGAGTCCCTAGGAGGGGTACTTGATAGTGCTCCGACTGGGGACTCCATTGTTCTACTGGGGGACTTCAACGCTCACGTGGGCAACAACAGTGATACCTGGAGGGGCGTGATCGGGAGGAACGGCCTCCCCGATCTGAACCCGAGCGGTGTTCTGTTATTGGACTTCTAAAGTGCTAGTCACAGTTTGTCCATAACGAACACCATGTTCCTGAACATTGGCATAAGGGTGTCCATCAGTGCACGTGGCACCAGGACACATTCTTCTAGGCCGGAGGTCGATGATCGACTTTGTTGTCGTTTCATCTGATCTCCGGCCGTATGTCTTGGACACTCGGGTAAAGAGAGGGGCTGAGCTGTCAACCGATCACCACCTGGTGGTGAGTTGGATCCGCTGGCAGAGGAGGAAGTTGGACAGACCTGGCAGACCCAAACGTATTGTGAGGGTCTGTTGGGAACGCCTGGCCGAGCCCTCTGTCAGGGAGGTCTTCAACTCCCACCTCCGGAAGAGCTTCTCACAGATTCCGAGGGAGGCTGGGGACATTGAGTCCGAGTGGACCATGTTCTCTGCCTCCATTGTCGACGCTGGGCAGTTCGAAGTTGTGGACGCAAGGTCTCTGGTGTTTGCCTGTCGGGCGGCAACTTCCCAGAACCCGGTGGTGGACACCGGAAGTAAGGGATGCCGTCAGGCTGAAGAAGGAGTCCTATCGGACCATGTTGGCCTGTGGGACTCCTGACGCAGTTGACAGGTACCGGCAGGCCAAGCAAGCCGCAGCCCGGACGGTCCTGGAGGCAAAAACCTCGGGTCTGGGAGGAGTTCGGTGAGGCCATGGAGGAGGACTATCGGTCGGCCTCGAAGAAATTCTGGCAAACCGTCCGGCGCCTCAGAAGGGGGAAGCAGTACTCTGCCACTGTTTACACTGTTTACAGTGCAGGTGGGGAGCTGTTGACCTCGAACTGGGGACATTGTCGGACGGTGGAAGAAATACTTCGAGGATCTCCTCAATCCCACCGACTTGCCTTCCAATGAGGAAGCGGAGGCTGGGGTCTCTGAGGTGGACTCTGTCCATCACCCAAGTCAAGAAGTCACTGAGGTAGTTCAGAGCTCCTCGAGTGGCAAGGCGCTACGGGGTGGATGAGATCCGCCCTGAGTACCTCAAATCTCTGGATGTTGTGGGGCTGTCTTGGCTGACACGCCTCTTGCAACATTGCATGGAGGTTGGGGACAGTGCCTCTGGTGGCAAAACTGGGGTGGTGGTCCCTCTTTTTAAAAAGGGGGGGACCGGAGAGTGTGTTCCAACTACAGGGGGATCACACTTCTCAGCCTCCCCGGGAAGGTCTCACGCCAGGGTACTGGAGAGGAGAATTCGGCCGAATAGTCGACCCTCGGATTCAGGAGGAACAATGCGGTTTTCGTCCTGGTCGTGGAACACTGGACCAGCTCTATACCCTCCACAGGGTGCTTGAGGGTTTATGGGAGTTTGCCCAACCAGTCCACATGTGCTTTGTGGATCTGGAGAAGGCATTCGACCGTGTCCCTCGTGGTATTCTGTGGGGAGTGCTCCGCGAGAGTATGGGGTCCGGGAGCCTTTGCTAAGGGCTGTTCGGTCTCTGTACGACCGGAGCAGGAGCTTGGTTCGCATTGCCGGCAGTAAGTCAGACCTGTTCCCAGTGCATGTTGGACTCCGGCAGGGCTTGCCCTGTTGTCACCGGTCCTGTTCATAATCTTTATGGACAGGATTTCTAGGCGTAGCCAGGGGCCGGAGGGAGTCCGGTTTGGGAACCACAGGATTTCATCTCTGCTTTTTGCAGATGATGTTGTCCTGATGGCTTCATCAGGCCAGGACCTTCAGCATGTACTGGAGCGGTTTGCAGCCGAGTGTGAAGCGGCTGGGATGAGAATCAGCACCTCCAAATCCGAGGCCATGGTTCTCGACCGGAAAAGGGTGGCATGCCCTCTCCAGGTGGGTGGAGAGGTCCTGCCTCAAGTGGAGGAGTTCAAGTATCTCGGGTCTTGTTCTTGTTCACGAGTGAGGGAAAGATCGAGCGTGAGATTGACAGGCGGATTGGTGCAGCGTCCGCAGTTATGCGGTCGGTGTACCGGACCGTCGTGGTGAAGAAGGAGCTGAGTCGAAAGGCGTAAGCTCTCGATTTACCGGTCAATCTACGTTCCCACCCTCACCTATGGTCATGAACTTTGGGTAATGACCGAAAAGGACAAGATCGCTGGATACAAGCGGCCGAAATGAGTTTCCTCCGCAGGGTGGCTGGGCGCTCCCTTAGAGATAGGGTGAGAAGCTCGGTCACTCGGGAGGAGCTCGGAGTAGAGCCGCTGCTCCTTCGTGATCGAGAGGAGTCAGCTGAGGTGGCTTGGGCATCTGTTTCGGATGCCCCTGGACGCCTCCCTAGGGAGGTGTTCCAGGCATGTCCCACCGGGAGGAGGCCTCGGGGAAGACCCAGGACACGCTGGAGAGACTATGTCTCTCGGCTGGCCTGGGAACGCCTCGGGTCCCCTGCCGGAAGAGCTGGAGGAAGTGTCTGGGGTGAGGGAAGTCTGGGCATCTCTGCTCAGACTGCTGCCTCCGCGACCCGGTCCCGGACCAAGCGGATGAAGAAGATGAAGAAGAAGAAGATTATGAGTTTGCCCTCTCCAAGTATTTATTCTTTAATAGAGAAGAGACTTGAAGTGGAAAATTCAGCGCTGAAGAATAAAAATGGGTTTCCCTCGTGGCCCTGAGTATCTTGAGTGTCATTGCAAGGCAGGATTTCTGTCTATATGCCCTGTGAAATGACTTCCACACAGAGTCACAGAAAAACACATTCTCTCAGTTTCCCAAGGGAAACAATCCCCTTTTTAAACTACTCCATTTCGCTGCCAATAACTACTTCCTCTAAACATCTTCACCAG
Organism: Scortum barcoo; assembly: GCA_023238725.1. Classification (NCBI taxonomy): domain Eukaryota; kingdom Metazoa; phylum Chordata; class Actinopteri; order Centrarchiformes; family Terapontidae; genus Scortum; species Scortum barcoo. The sequence goes on from CM041553.1 coordinate 21,947,053, forward strand.
TGTCGCTCTAAATGCTGACAGCAGCTCCAAGACAAAGCTTCCCTCCATTTGAAAGTGAATATATGCCTTTTGGTGTATTACTGTAATGACACACGTTATGAAGAAATGCTTCTGCATATGCTCCATTTCTTTCAAAAACATTTGTTATTATTTAGTGAGAGCTATTGACACAGCCAGCCCAGAGAGGGAGAAAGAGAGACAGGCTGGCTAATTCATTTTCAGTCTGGCATCGCTGGAAAAGTGGCACCTGTTCACTGAAAAATGACGTTGAGGAAAATGAAATGTCCCGTGTATTCACTAAATAATGAATGTGTAAAAATATAATTCCTATTGAAGGAGTAGAAAGAATTTTAATAGAAGTCTAATTTCTGTACTTTTTTTTTCTAAGGTGTTCAATAAAAAACTGTTGTACTTTTAAAAAAAGAGAATAAGTCGCTTTGTGCCGCAGTGTTATTTCTTTTCTCCACGTTGCTTCACACAGTGGATGGGTAAACTGATGTGGCAATACGAAAAAAAGTCAGTGTGTGTATGTCTTTGTGTTTGTGTGTGTCTGTGCGTGTGTGGACAGCTACACAGCAAACTCCATGTTGGTGCTGCATTTATTCTACCTGACCTGACTCACTCTAAAGGTCTTTACTGCTTCGTGATAACTTTTAAACCCAGACATGTGCACATCTGCCTATCTTTGTTGTGAGCTTTTGGAATTCGGCTTGATTTTTGACAGGAGAGCGAGGGAGGCGTGCAGTGGAGGGAGAAGAGGAAAACAAGAGATGAATAACAGCCACGTGGCGTGACACCGATAACACAGGCGCATTAATCGCCTTCAGTCAGGTGAGTGCAAGGACCTAGACGCTCAACATATTTTGGAGTGTTTGGTGGTTGGGTTTAGAGCTTTGAGCTGCTGTGGATTCCCCTGTCTGCCTGCAAAACAAAGATGGAGAACAACAACAGATATATTGTTGTTTGCACCAGTAGTCGTCTGTACAGTATATAACACGAGCATGTGGTGTCATACATATTCCGATTAGTGGGTCTCAGAAGAAAAGAAATGAAATTGAATAATGAATACCTTTGACGCTGCCTCCTATTTTCACACAGACACATACACTATTCTGTTTAGGAATCCCTTTCATTGCATCAAGGTCTGTTAAGCCCACAGCAGAAAAAGAGGATCAGTACCAATGTATTCATCAGACTCTACTCCTCTGATACATATGAATGCATGCAGGCTTTGTCCTTGCCAGGCAGGCCTTAACAGTCCTGTCGGCCTAATGAAGGAAGATAACGTAGAGAGGGGGATAGAGTGAAAAGAAAGATAGAAATAAAGAATACAAAAGTTGGTGGTAGAGAGTGAGGGGGGCGCAGAAAGGGTATGAGTGGGGTATAAATATTCAAGTCTTTTCTAACTAGTGAGAATTCTTTAGGCGTGGGTAGTTTGCTCTCTCTGCGTTAGGTGCTCCCTCGCTCCGACAATCACAGCAGATCAAAAAAGACGCTGGCGAACTAGGGGAGAGAAGTTTCGCTTCATCACTCACACGCTCCCACACCGCGTGTATGTTGTTTTCTATTTACGCACACATATCGGGGACGGGGAGTGGATTGTGACGAGAGCGCTCCTGTTTGAGTGCTTTCAGTGTTCTCTTATTGATTGGCGACTTCAGGGAACAAAACTAATAGAAACTAATAGATAAGTAGGAATAATTGGAGGAAGAAACAGAATAAGAGAGTGCCTGGAGCAAAGAAAGTATAAAAAAAAGACAAGAGCGAGGTTAAAACCGAAATTAATGGCACATGTTGAGGGCATTAGGCTTGATGGGTCAGGCCTACCCAGGGTAATCATGGATAATCATGTTAGGCTGTGTGTGCTTGTGTGAATGCCTCTTTCTCTTACCAATTACAGTGAGGTGTGCCCTTGCCTCCACAGGTTTGGCAGTGCTGTTGCTAAGCGATGCTTCACAAACATATGACCCTGTGTCAGAAGAGGCGGGGGCTGGAATAATGAGATGACGCCCACTGGCCAGCCGACGCCCATCACGTTTCCATGACACCACGAGGACGTCCAACGGTCTGAGAGGAGTGGAGAAGAGAGGCAAAAAGAGAAAGAATAACAGCAGAAGGGTGAATTTGGAGAAAAAGGAAAAGAGTGACAGAAGGCAATTACAACATATTAAATCCATCAGTTTATGTGTCAATGAGGTAGGAAATGAATGATGACAGTCTGTATATCAGAGCAGTCAGCTCTGCTCAGCATGAAGGAAGCTTGAGTCAGTTACTCTGGAAGCTGGAGAGAGGGGATGCGTTTTCATGTACGGCGAAATTTTCTTTTGGATTAACAACATCAACAGCATTCTTTTGTGTGTGTGTGTGTGCGTCTGTGTAAAAAGTGCGTCTGTGTGCATTTGTGCAAGACAGCATTAAACCAGCACTGTGTCTATCCATGAAAATGCAGCTCATTTTTGGTGCACTTTCATGCAAAAATTAAATTCTTGCAAGTGATATGCATGTAAAATTGCTACTGATTTACTTGGACAATAACTTATTGTGTAATCAGAAGCTGGAACTGTCTCTTGTATGCATGTAGTTAAGGACAGCTTAGTCCACAAAAAGTGGAAAAACTGTACCATGTAATTATTAATACACTGATTGATAAAATAACATTAAAGAACATATTACAACACTGCTATGGCTACATTTAAACAACAGCAAAATCCTTCAGGTATCTATTACTTACAAATGATAAGTTTTAGTTAGAGAGAATTGTAAAACAAATGCAGAATTTTAACAAATGGAAGGCCAAAACAAGTTAATAAAAAAAGACTGCTTGTGAAATACAAGCTACTGTCATACTGAACAAGTGATATTTCCAAAATGCATTAGCTTAGAGATCATCAATGTGGCATGTTTTGATCTATTATTATTCACTCTTTTTATTTCTAATAAGTACTTTGGTTTTTATTCTAATAAAGGACTATCATATTAAGAGAGGTGAAGGTGGAGAAGACAAGCCAGTAAATTCAGCCATGTTAAAGTGCATGGCACAATGTTGGGTATATGATGTGATGTATATGATTTTTGAATGATTTTGGCTTTCAGTGCCATACTTCTACTGCAAAATGTGCTGTTTTGGATGCAAATCAGGTCACTATAGTAAAGATAATTCAGGACACTAAACACTGTTATGTTTAAGAAGTCACATAATATTCAAGTTCTTTAAAGTGGTTACACTGGACGAAGATGACTCCACTTTATACTATATGCAGACCAACTGTAAATAACATCAGACATAAAAAGTCTTTTGCCTTCTCTTAGGACACAGTTGAGAATATGCTGCCTCATCTCTCAGATGATACACCTCGAGGTACAGACAAAGTTAGATGGAAAAGTAATTAAACTTACCGCTAGGCTGATATGTCAAAATTGTAATATGCTTACTCAGTGGGTCCTGTCCACAACAAAAGAATCCAAAATTTATCCAAAGCCTGAAAAGCTGATTTTACAGCCCTTAATACTGAGTCCACTGGCACTGCTTATTTTCAATCAAACTCAAACTAATTATTTTAGCACTCTACCAAGAAAGCATTGGTGCATATGACTGATTAATGGTTAATGGATGTGGATAGCAGATGCTTTTAGACTTGCACTTGATTTCACTGATCGCACTCTTTTTTTCTTCCAAACTTCAATGGAACAGTTTCTCTCTTTCAGCTGTTCCCTGGGTGCAGAATTCTCTCTGGAGTGAGCATCTTTTAGTGGGTGCTTTATGTTCATCAGAAATAGTCCCTGTGAAGAAGATTTGATTCTGCCAGAAGAAAGGCAAGGACTATGAGTTCATTTGTGTGCGGTTGTAATACCAGGAGAGTAGGTTATAAAACCTAATTAGTTGGTATTAAATAAAAAAAAAAAGTCTCGTCTAACCATATTCCTCATTTTTTGTATGATTTAAATATATCCTGCTGTTGCTAAAAATGTCTCTACACCCACTACCTGCTAGTATATTCCTATCTTCGATTATGTGTAAGATGGTTTTGTAACTTGTTTTTCCCATACTGTAGCTTGAGTGCTATCCAGTGGTGAAGTACTGGTCAAGTGCTGCTGAGGAACATTTAAAAGGACTTCAACACGCACAGAACAGAGCAGTGAAGACTAAACAAACACAATCTAACAAAACCCTTTAAGAAACTCTATACAGCACATTGAGCAAGATAGAGCCAAAAATTTCAGTGTGACATAACTAAGCAACCTTTACGAACAAAAAGATTTACAAGGCATCTTTTGTTTGGAGTGCAATAAATTCGATGAACAAACTGCACTCGTGCACTGAATGTACACTCTGCACCGTAATGTGATGTTTGTATTATATCTAGTGAGGCCAAAGGTGATGTTCCGGCCTTGGCTGGACAATAAAGTTTTATTTCATTGTATCCTATTCTATCACCTATTGGGGTCTGATGATTCAAGCTTCAGTGCTTTCATCTGGTCAGAGTGGTCTCGGTCTCACTTTCTTTTCAATTAATGTTGGGCTTATACAAGAAAATGCCTCTGAGAGTGATTTGAGTGTGGTACAGGAAACACAAGCCAGTATTGTAGTTATATACAGCTATACTGTTCATGTGCCATCCATAGTGATGTTTCAGGAGAATAAAAGCACATACACTGTGTTCAAAACAAATGCTGTATTCTTAACATAAAGTACACGTAAGCCAGTGCTTAGTTGTCTTTTCACTCATGTGGAACAAAGAGGGGGGGGGGTGGACACTGTATCTAAAGGAAGAGTAGATACTGATTTCAGCTAAGTTTCTGGCAACTCTTGAGTTGAAGTAGAATTTGCTGTTGGTTTGAAAAGCATCTGTTGAGTCAGATTAGACTGTGTGTGTGTGTGTGTGTTGTGTGTGTGCGTACACTTACAGTACTTGGCATGAGCCAGTGTGAATTTGTGGGTGTGTTTAGCTTCTCTGCTGATGTCAGATGGGACTTTGATCCAACTTCTGTTTAAGTTAACTTGGTACTGGTGTGTGTGTGCGTGTATGTGTGTGTGTATTTGTGTGTGTTGCGTGTCGATAATACTGGGGGGAAAGACTTGCTGAGCTATGACTTTATGTGGTGTCCTCTAATTGCCCTGGAAGAAAACAGTGCCTTCTAGAAAGAAAGTAACTGTTAACGCTTGTGTGTGTGTGTGTGAGTGTGTGTATGTAGTATGTGTGTGTGCGCGCGTATAAAAGTAATGTACCTGGCATTAGCAATGCACTCCAGTGTAGCCTCACTTCCTGCCACCACTGTTGTGTCTTTGGGTCCGATCACAATCGCTGGAGCCACAAGTTCTGATTCAGGATCTGTGACAGAGGGAGAAAATATGAGAGGCAGTTTAGGCCATAAATCACACACTGCAGCATAATCTCAGACATAAAAAACAACAGTCTCCTATTCACACTGCTACACACTTTCACGTGACATTCTTTTGTAATACCCACACTCAGAGTGCTTTGTTTTATTTCTTCCAGACGCTGTACACATCCAGCCTTATTCTAACTTCTAAGTGGTCGTTTAAGACTAATTTTACCATATGCACAGATATTCAACAATCTAACAATCTGACAAATTTCTGGCACGTCAGAATGCTGGTTTGTTGTTTTGCAGTTTGAAGGATTCAGTTTTTGAAATGGCCGCTGTCAAAACATCCATTATAAACTGTGAGCATTTTTTTATTATTGGAATAGTATGTTACATGTTGTGGTTAACTGAAAACTTCACTGCAATTGCAAAAAATTGTCTGCATCTTGCAGACAGAGTCAGTCAATATTCTTATTTTTCGTAGTCTTATTTTCCCTTCAAAGTAGAATTGTACAAAGTAAAGCTTTTTTTCTCTTTTCTCAACCTTTTTAAGGATCCATCTCTGCGCCATCTTGCTTAAATTACACTTTTATTTGAATTGTCAAGACAAAACCCATCTGGTGACTGTTCATGTTCAGAAGCTGTACATTTTGGCCGTGATAAAAGAGGGATTAAATCGTACCAAAGAGTAATTACATTTATCTGGCCAGCTCAATATGCACATGCAAATATGCTCGACGAAAACATACATAGAAGAGACTGATAGTATCCTGTATGTTAGGAGATGAGTAAACAGCGGAAAAGACTTACAGAAAATGAGCGAACGATAGTATGCATGAGAGGATTATAGTAAGTGACAGTGTGTAAGAGTGACTGACAGTGTGTGTGATTGAGAACAGATGTGCGAGTGTCACAGTCGGACTGAAATGAAAAAGAGTTTGAATGAAACTTCATAATTCTTTCCTCTACTTATAAACTGCTCTTGTCTCTCATCCCAGACATATTTTACATACATATTTTATCTTCCACATAGAAACAAACACACCATAATTCTCTCTTATAAACAATATGACTCTTTGTCAAACACACCACTGCTCCGTCTGAAGTGCAATAATGATGTATTGGAGACGGTATGACGGCGCGTGTGAGTTACAATGATAGTGTTTAGGAAAGAGTAGAGTGGTGTGAGTATGTGAAGAATGATTTATGCCTCTAAGTTGCGTAGGAGAGTATGGCGGTGTGTGTGCCAGATTATGGCTGTGTATGTGTGTGTGTGAGAGAGAGAGAGGGTATGATTTATGGTGTGGATGGCCTCTCACAAGAAATGGATACACTGGGATTGTTATCAGTTTGAAGTGTGAAACATCCGCAGTAGAAAAACCTTAAAAAAGGCCAAAGAAATTGTGTGAAGCCTACATGTTATGGCTGTGTGTGCATGTATGAACATCACTGGGTTACACTGTGTAACCAATGAATATGTAGATTTTCCAATAAGGGAGGAGAAGGGACTACAAATGAACGGGCTAGGTCTGATAGGGGTTGGTGGTGGCGGTGGTGGTGGTGGGATGTGTGATGTGTGTGTGTGTGTGTGTGGGGGGGTTGTGGTAAGGAAAGGGGGGTGAGGAGCAGCTTTGATCTCCCCTTTGAGCGGAGGAAGGAGGAAAAGGTGGTAATTAACTCTCTGCTCTTTATTCCTCCTTCTCATTCTCTCTGTCTTTCTCTTTTTTTTAATCGGAGAGAAAGAGCTGAAAAGTCATATCCCACTGTCACACAGAATAAGATATGCGGGTACAGGAGGCGAATGATAGCGCGCACACTCCACCGTCTTGACACCTTCACTCGCTGACGCTCTAACTCAGGGTAGAGGTTGAGTCATTAATGGGGAAGATAAGTGAAGTGACACAAAAAAAAGAGATATGGGAAGTAATGGTGGAGGTCTCTATCACTCTCAGTTTCTCCCAGTTTCTCCATAACACACACACGTGCGTACACACACACACACAACCGTGCTTTGTCTTTAACTTCATTGTGCAGAGAGCAACATCTTGTACAGTGTGTTACTATTTGAAAGGTTTGGCGCCGGGGAAGCAAAAGACATGTGGCGGGAGTGGGCGGATGATAGAGAGAGGCAGAGGGACGGTGAACAGGCTGAGGTAGACGTGGAGAGAGAAAGAGGAGTGTGTCCATTAGCTGTCCGCTGTGGGCAGCAGAGGTCAGATGGGGACTAGTAGCCATCAGTGGAGCCTTAATGGCAGCAGCGACCGCCGATAATGAGCGGAGGGGGACGTGAACCCAACCTGTTAACTTGGGCTGAGCGTCTGAGGGGAGCAGACGGACAAATCAGGACAGAAGGAGCACCTGTATGACGAGGGAGAACACGGAGGAAGAGGAGAAGGGCTCGGGGGAGGGAGAAAGATTATGGAGAGTACATACATATATATATATATATATATATATATATATATATATATATATATATATATATACATATATATATGTAGATGGGAAAAGTGAGGAGAGGACTGTGCAGATGGTCTTTTTCCCGGAGTGACAGACATGATGGTAGTAGTAGAGGGGAAAGCAAAGTGCCATATGGTTGTGTGATCTGCGCTCTTCTTTTCCCTCTGTCAGCGTGTCTAACATCCTCTTCCTCTGGGGAAATCTCTATCATTTTATCTCGTCTGTCTCTCATTCCCCACTGCCGATCGTCCCTCCCTTATTCCCTATCATCTTCTTATCTCCTCCTTTTTGTTGTTTAAACATGGATTATCAAATTAATCTTCCTCAACTTAAACAGAGAAATATTCAAACTGGCAGACAGTATTAATACATGTGTGTGTGTGTGTGTGTGTGTGTGTGTGTGTGTGTGTGTGTGTGTGTGTGTGTAAAAAGCGCAAGCTGTGGCACGGTGAAAAGGCTCCCTGTAAAGATTTGACAAAGAGAGTCCAGAAGTTTAATCTAACTCTATTGGATTCCTCATTTAGCAAATGAGAAACACCATGTGGCAGAGTAGGAGTGATGGAGGGAAGGAGGGCAGAGAGAAATGCAGGGAGGGTTGTAGAATAACGAAGCAATATCAGAACAACAACTTAGGGCTGAAAAGCTTCATTAAAGAAAGAGGGATGATGAAAAGAAGAGCCGTTGAAACAGTTAAAAAAATAAATCAAAATAGATGAGGATTGTGGGGGCAAAGAAAAGCATCCATTTTGTGCGTCTCTGTGTGTGCGCGTGGATGTGGGTATAATTTAACACCAGAGGGCCAGTGACGCATTGCAATGTTACAATGCTCTCGTCAGTGCAATCATTGCTGATTGACAGTAAAGTGCTGCTGAGGTGACACGGCTGTGTGAGGGGGTGTGCGTGCATGTGTGAGTGTGAGTGTGTGTGTGTGTGCTTTCAGATAGAAGCAGATAAAAAAAAGCCCAAATTAAATCAAGGATAGGAATGATAAAAAAAACAGGGGCTGCTAAAAGGATTGATGCAGCTTTAAGTCAGGAAAAAGATGGATAAATAGAGGGTGAGAGACATAGACTGAGAGAGAGGGAGAGAGAGATGAAAAGCTATTCCATCCACAGATTAGAACGTAATCCCTCGTCGAACGGATTCTCTCAGATTACAGCTTGTTCTGCTATTAAATCTGCCAGTCACTCCAAACTCCTTATTGTGTCAGTGAGTCAGTTAGTGTGTGTGTGTGTGCGCGCGCCTGTGAACGATCTTTCTGTGACTGGAGATCTGTGTGTTTTAAGCCTTTCAGACAAATCTCTGCAGAGACCTCGAGAGCGGAGGGATTGGCTGAGGGGTGAAGACGCGCGCACACACACACACAAACCAACACACACACACCTCTCTACATGCACACACACAACTGCACACAGGAGGAGGCTGGTGTTAGCTGACTGTGTATTAATAGAGTTGTCAGGTACGTGTCTGCAGGGTTCACAGCCAACTAACGCATATCACACTGAGACCACATATGCAACAGAGAGAGAGAGACAGAGGAAGAGTCTGAGAAGAAATTTTGAGAGAGAAGCACAAAAAGGAAGGAAAGATGAAAATTAGCTACTCTGCAAATGAGAGGTTAAAGAAAACTGAAAGCTTTTTTTATAATATTTTAAAAAGTATTATTAGAGGGTATACAGGAATAAATGGAGAGGAGAAGGTGATCATTTGCTGATCTCACTTGGGAATACCACATGTGTGTGTGAGCGGGCCGAGTGTTTGTGCGTGTCACTGCGCTCATTAATGCTGCATGCTGACAGCTAAGTGTCATCGTCTGACTACTGTTGCCTTAGAATACCAATACTGTACCACACACAAGCCAAGACATGCCACACACACACACACACACACACACAGGGACATAAAGCCACACCACACCAAGAGTAGAGGATCCGAGCCCCAGGGGGAGACAGGCACAGACAATGGGAAGCAGTAAGAGGACCGAGAAAGATGCCCGATTTTAAATATTCATCTCTTCCTTCAGCTGCCAACCCCTCTATCTATCTCTGTCATCGTGCCACACAAGTGATGGCGGGAGGAGATGGAGAGACGGCAGGAAGAAGTAGAAACGGGAAACGTGTAACAGTAATGGAGAGGCTGGGCAGGAGTTAAGCTCCTGGGAGTGCTCAATGATTATTTGATTAATTTTGAGTATTATATTAGTTGCGGTTTTTTGGCTGCTTGACAAAACCCACAATGACATAATGAGGTAACATTTCATCATCACCACATTGGAATAAGGGCGTGTGCAATTAATTCATGTCTGCAAACTTTTTCTGGTACAGTGAGGAAAACTGAGTAAACACTTTTTTTCCACCCCCATTAATTCTGAAAAATCATCAACACATGACATTTACACGATTGGTACTCTAAAAGGGAGAAAATATGTCGATATGGCACAAATATGACAGTATATGCCAATGGAGGAACATTACAGCAGGACTCAAGCACTGTGCGTTCCCTGTAACTCTGTGGTTGCATATCTGCAGAGCTAAATACTCTTGTGGCACTTAAAATTGCTTTGGCCAAATGTGATTCTGCAGCAAGAGGCTGCTTGAACGTGGCACGGACAAACACTGGCACCTCTGCCGAGCTCAGGTGACTTAGGTGATGATGTAGGAAAATGAGCGAGCACGTCTGAGGCAGAGCCGGGTTAGCTCAGGAAGTCGACCGCCACCGCACACCACATGGCTTCTCACCGCAATATCCTGCTCAGTCTTTGTTATTTTCGTGGCAGTGAGTGCTCCACCACACGGTTCACCTGAAAGCAATGCTGACACCAATAACGCTGCTGCTGGTGTTCAAGCGCTCAAACTCCAGCATCTACCTGCAGGCTCTGAGTTAACCTGAGTTCCCCAAAGGAAGGAAGTTATTATCGTCACTCCCTGTTGTGCTGAGCTTAGTGTTTCCTAGTAGGGAGGTCAGAGCCTAATATCAACGCTAACTTAATAATCCAGTGAGTTGGCTGGTTGAACTTCTGTTAAAAAATGTAAATCTCAGGTTTCACCTGATGTTGTCCTTTTCCAGCGTTGCTAATTTACAAGGAAAACAAAATACTTCCAAACTGGGATTTAAACGACACCAGAAACTTTTCCAGCTCTTGCTTTTGTTTTGCTGTTGCCCTACTGATGATGCTACTTAGTTACAGACAACCAGGCAACCAGCACACAACCAAAGCTCTCCCTGTCTAACTTTAAATGTAAATTTCTGTTCTGCCTGTGCCTGGACTATAAATAGACTAATTTTAGACTAATGTGCTTAAAACGCTGAACCAAAAGAAGTTACTGACCCAGATATTGTGTGCTAAATGGCTCATGAAGTGTACCATTGCACCCACAATACTGTAGGATATCAGAGTTTTTTCCTATAGTATCCAACTGATGCAGGCCTACAGCAGGCCAACCATGACGTTAGAGGTCTTCTAGCCACAAGGTAGAAAACCGCACAGGTGGTACATCTTTTATAGCATGTACCCTAGGCTGCTTTCAATGTGACCTTCAGAAAAAGCATTAAGCTGAGCGGCCCTCAGCTCTGACTTTCTGGTGGGAGCAAAGGGTCACAACAATATTTGTCTCTGTTTAGATAGAGAGAGAGAAAGCAGGAGCCAGAGAGAAAGAGCAGGGAAGATAATGTAAATGTAAATAGGTTCTTTACCTGTTGACCCCCGGTTCTTCTTGCCAACTGTCCATTAGTGAAAGAGAATGAGATGAAAAGAAGTGGGACAAAAGGGGAGACAAGGAGTGTGGAGAGAAAACAGGAGAGATATAATTTAGATTTCAAGTGTTTCCTCTGGGTGCAAAAAGACACATTTAGCAAATACATATTAAAAAAAAGGCTTTCAAAAATCAGCAGCTCTAAGGCGTCTCTGAGTTGAGGAGGAACACAGGAAAAGAAGACTCCTTCCCTGAGAAGCAGGAAAAAACAAATACAGAGAGCAAGAGACAGAGAAATGGATGAGAGGGAGGAAGAGAGAGAGAGGAAGAGAGAACGGCATGTTATCATGGAGTCCAGAGGAAGACAAGCTGTTTGCAGCCCGTCCATCAACTGCCAGCTTCCAAATTTTGTCTCTCTCATTCACTCCTTTCTTCTCCCCCTCCACCCCCCCCCCCCTCTGCCTTTCTCCCTGTATTTGTCATAAGTCTGGAGGTAGCAAGACTGTAGGCTGCGAGAAAATGATGGCATTGACATTCTACTGGCAGAAAATCTACATTCACTATTCATCTATCAATACAATACCCCTTCACGCTCCTATTCAGCCACTCAGCCAACACTTGAATGGTGGTTGTGTGTTTGTGTATGTACGTGTTTCGATCTGAGAGCTTGTGTGTGTGCTTCATTTAGATTCTGACGTATCACATCAGCATGAACCGCAAAGTTAGTTCAGCATATGCAACGGGTACATACACACACACACACAAACACAACAGTATATGAGAAGTGATGAAGAGCGAGAAAGCTAGCTGATGAGGAAGAAAAACAAAAGCAGCTAAAATAAATACCGAAAAAAAGCCGAGGGAGGGGAGAGAAAAACTTCAGATACATTAACCACTCAGATGCTATCATCATTTCAATTGAAAATAAAGATTAATCTGCTGTGAGGGGTTGTTATTGAACCTCGGTGCTTCTTGGTATCGCCTGAAATATGCCCACAGATGATCGTAAACGGACAAGAGTTGAAGGTTGGCATTGAATTTCTATCCAGATTCAGTCTTGTTTACTACTTTTTTTATCTGTAAGTTTCTAATCGAAATCACAAATTTTCCAAACAACTTCAGAAAAAGTTCCTCTGTGGCTGCTGTTTCTAGTCCGTATACTAAACATACTGTATGTTATACAGACTAGAGAGGTCTCAACCTGAGCCCAAGTATTGCCATTTGTCCCAATATGGCAAGGGCAATGGTTAAAGTAAAGCCAATTAACCTTCTTAAACCTTAAGACTTTAATCTTAAACCTATAGTATACTGTAGTGTCTTCTGTCCATCCCTGACTGCATGCTGAAAAGATGCTTTACGACAGCTGGGATCTGGAGTGCCAGGACTTTGTTGCATATGAGTGAAAATGAAAGTGTGTGAATGTGAAAAATGATTTGGGCGCGGTGGTGCAGAATTGCAACACAGAGGTTGGCAGAGGGCAAAAAGTTTCAATGCTAACGAATCACTTATCGCTCCTCTCTATTTCTCATTAGCAAAGGGCAGAGATCAAGAAAACTTCCGGTAGCAGCTTCTCATTTTTAGTCTGCTTCCCTTTGCCACAGCGTTAGGGCTCAGTCCAAACTATGGTTAGATGTAGCAGAGACAACTGTTTGGGCTTATGAATGAGGTTTAGTCCGGCAGGCAGTAGCACCGCTAGTAACACCGAATAACACCGTTCAACCACTGCTTGGTTGAGGAGACAAAAAAATTCTGAAGAATATGATTTGAATATGCTATGATTTTTTATTTAAACAAAGAAAAAGAACAATGCCCAAACCTACATTATTATAAACACACCTAAACACAGCCATTTAACTAGAGTGCAGATTGTTCTATTCAGTAGCAGTATTGGGAAGTCTATTATTTTAGAGAGTGGAAAAGGGGGTCAGTGCACACACACACACACACACACACACACACACGCACACACACACACACACACACACACACACAGAGAAGCACAGACACACACACCCCAACAGAAAACACAAGCAGAAACATGCAGGCTTTGGTCTGGGGGGCATACAACTCTGCGTGTGTATTCAAATGACGTGTCATACTGAGTCATCTTCAATTTTAGTCGGGAACAGAGAAACAATGGGGACATCAGGGGACAACAGAGCAAGTGTGTGTGTGTGTGTGTGTGTGTGTGTGTAAAGTGTGTGTGTGCTCACGACACAACAAAGCATCTGACGTTCACAGAGCTGAATCCACTAAACACGTTTTCCAGCAACTTTCACTTCCCTCATTGTTTCCTTTGAAACACCTCGGATCATTTGCCGTTGTAATCAATGTGTTTATTGATGCATATTTCACCGCAGAGATAACCAACTGTGGTGGAGGTGAAAGATGCTCTCCTGATCCAACTCTTGGCCCTGTATTTACACAAAAGAGGCCACCGCTCAGTATCATGGTTCATATTAATGTGACATGTTTAAAATACAGGTTTGAGGTGATGTGAAAATATTAGTGTGTGCCTAAGTGTGTCTCGACTTTGACTATGATTTATATTCATGAATTCTCTATTGTGTATTCAGCTGCCTGAAGGACCTACAAACAAGCAGGTCACCATGTCCTCTGTGTGTGCATGCCACAGTGTGAGTGTGTGTGTTCTCCTGAGTGTCTCTGTGTTTGTGAGCACAACGGGGAATAAGCAGAGAATAAGTACAGTATTTGTGTGTTGTGTCTGGTATTCAATACAACAATCCTGTGTGCCACACCTGTTCTTTTGTGTGTGTAAAGACTGTTGTTTCTCTGTGGACTGTATCTCACTGTGTTGCCAACTGACCTGTGCAGGTGCACACCCTTCAGTCCCCAGCTGTGGGTAACCTATTTGTCCTCAATGACTCAGCCCCGCAACCCCCACCAACACATATACAGCCCTGCCGGGCCTTCCTTCCATCTATCTACATACAACCAGACACCCCTCTCCCTCGGTGACAATCAATTCCCCCGCTCGGCCTTGCTTCGTTCTCCCCATCCACCCACATCTGCATCCACTGTCACATTTCCCCCAAGCCAAAAAATACTTTTTTAGCAACACATTTGGGTCTTTTCTCTCTTTCTCGGCTGTTTTAAACCCAGAGTTCAACCTCAGAACCCTTACCAGTCCAATTTACCCTGTCAATCTCACTCTCCCTTTACTCTGTTCCTGTTTCTCGCTCTAAGACACACACACACACACTCACACGTGCGTGCGGCGGACACACAGCTTATTTGAAATTCATATCAACAGCTATACAAATGTAACACTCCAATTTCCAATCCTGACACATTCACAGAGAGAAACACAAGGACCTCATGGATCCCATCTACAGAGACACACACACACAGTTGTGTCCGGTAAAATAATAAGCTGGCTGGAGTGTTGACCTCAGACCTCGGAGCAATTCCTGACAGACAGAGTTGATACAATTTCGCTGTCTCTATGCTTCCTCTCCTTACACCCAGTAGTCTGTCTCACTTTGTAAATCTGACCAGAATTGAAGAGCACTATCATTTATACACAGCATATAAACAGCAGTGAGCCAGTTTACAGATTAAATCTTAACTTTCACACAACCATGCACTCTTTCCCTCAACTGGAGCCAAGTCGAGTCTTTTGCTCAGATTCTCCTTCCCTCCACAAATGTGGACTCTGAGAAGGTTACATCTTCCTGCTGTCTGCCTGTCCATACCAAACGCTAGCACCAGTTGACCTTTCCAATTTACCATGTCAATCATACCCACACACACACTCACAGAACCAGTATGTACAGCCGAGTCTCCCGTACACATACAGGTAAAAGTTGGTGTCAATCATCCTTGTATGGATTCCCAAATGTCACCAGGTTTTGACAATCTCTCATCCACCGTCTGAAAGAAAAAAAAATTATCCCTGCTTTTCCCCCTCCCCTTTCTCTAAAACTTATATAATTTCCACTATCCTCTCATTTCATCTCTTCAGACTTTATTTAGGTTTATTTGTGCCCAAACAGATGCCTGCACTCAAAAGTGCACTTGAGATAAAAACTCATGAATCCTTTTGTTAAACATTACCTCCTCTCACCTCAAGAGCCGAAGAAAGTGCACAGAAACGAGACGATGAATAGAAATGTGCATTTAAATTGGAAAACAAACAAACGTTCAGCCTCAAAAAGAAACAAGTACAAGAAAAATGCGGGGGAAAACACATGAGTGCCATGTAATGAAAATGGGAAATAGATGTAGATGTTCAATTCATACTGTGAGCCTAATGATAGCATGAAAAAGGAGAAATCATTTCCAATTCAAAAGAAGTGCTGCTTCCCTAAGTTTGCATCTATGATAGGAGACAGAGAGAAAAAGAATGCGAAGCCTCTGATCCTGCAGGAGAAAAATAAAAAGTCAGGAGAGGAGAGGTGAGGGATGAAAGACACGGGGAAGGCAGGGGGAAGTCGGAGGCAAAAGGTGGGACGTTAAAAGGCAGTGATGTGGTGCAGCTGTGTGCCCACCACCTCAGGGTAAAACACCAGATGGAGAAGGGTCCATGAGAGACGAGAAGGAGGAGATGCATCATTACTAAATCAGGTTGTTTCCCCCATTTTTTTCCTCTTCTTTATCCAGAATGCTGCAGGGTAGTTCCTTATCTCACACCCCTCGTTCTTTGTCTTTATCTGTCTACTATCGCTCCTCTCTGTCCCGAAGACTTGAAGAACGGTGTCTCGGAGACCCACAGCATAAGTAAATAAGGCTCATACATAAGAGGATACTGAATTCTGAGTGGCTCCTTTAGAAACAAGTGGTAATCCAGCTAAGCATCCACTGCTCCCTCTGTAGCTTCTGCTTTTGACACAGTCCATTCGTTTACTACACGCCGGCGAGTGAAGGGACGAGGCCTGGAGGAATGTGACAGATCAGTGGAGGGCAACATGTCCTGGCATTTCCTTGGGCACTTCCTTGAAGGCTAAGACACTTGCTCACAAACTCAGTCTTTGGAGCAGAATAAAAATGTGAACACTGTACTCAAAATTTATTGATGTCCTTTAGGAAACTCCCTCTAAGAACACCATGCTGTATTATACCACAACACTGTCACAGCGCACAATGTATTCTTAAGGGCTGCAAAGTGGGATTATTTAATATTATTCATAATCAACTAATGTATCTTTTATTTTTCATTTAGGCCACTTTACACTGTTTCTGGGATGCCACAGACAAACACTGACAATCAATTCTTTGGTTGTCAATCAAAATCAGTTGACCTACATCAGAAACATGGCTGATGGCTGATTTACAGTTTTAGAGATTGAAGACAAGTTGCGTTAAAAATTCTGAATTCAAGGCCAAACTAATACAATACAGCCGTTGGTACGGCCAACATTTACAAACCAATTACCCCCAAAAAATCATGAAATGACGCGGATTACAGTGGTGAGGTTGCACAATTCACCTCAAATTCTCTTTGCAAAATTGACAATTCATGTCACAATTCATGTGACAGTTCTCTTTTCAATGCAAAGCTCAAAGCTTGTTTATGGTTGTGCTACATTTTCAGAACGTGAGAGTCAATGACATGTCTGTGTTCACACTTTTTTACTTTCAGTGCGGTCCACTTGCCTAAACATATATTATACAATGTGACATTGTGGTTTTATCAGAATCATTGTCTTTGGGTGCCTTTAGCCTACAGAATCATTTAAACTGGAAACAGACTTAAGGATTACTGAAACCTTCTAACATAACAACTGTTTCTACCGATAAAAAAAGACTCTTTCTTTCTTTGTTGTTTTGTTAGACTAACAATCAGAAATCCCAAAGTGGTTCATTTAAAATAATATTAAAAACAGAAA
This sequence comes from Scortum barcoo, assembly GCA_023238725.1. Taxonomy (NCBI): domain Eukaryota; kingdom Metazoa; phylum Chordata; class Actinopteri; order Centrarchiformes; family Terapontidae; genus Scortum; species Scortum barcoo. Next base: position 21,964,382 of record CM041553.1, read on the forward strand.
AATGCTTATATTCTGATACCAACAGAAAACAGAAAAAACAAATCAGTATTTTCATTTGTAAATTATCACTCAAAATGTCCTTCAGTATCTCACCTGCATTTTTTGTTTACCTGTGTGATGTTCTTTCTTTTAGGTGTATTTCTTGTGTATACTAATTGCCATATTTAATTAAGCTGCGTGTTTGCCTCTTGCTGCAGCAAAGAAAAGCAGATGTGACTCCTGCAATCACTTCCACTTTCTGACTGACTCTGTCTGTAATGTAGAACTGCACATTGTGTGTGTGTGCACCCGTGTCTTTATGCCAGTGTATATACGTAAAGAGATCGCTCTTGCGGGCAAGAACAGTTAGAGTCTGTGTCTGATTAATGGCATAATTGATTAAGTGGCTCAGAGATTGATTGGTCGGGCTTGGCTATAACAGATTCATTAGAACAGTGATAGATCAGTTAGATCTGGCTGCAGCTGTTCCGCCTGGCTCCGGACAGCACGGCCTGGTAATGGACATCATCTGTCTGTCTGTGGATAACAATATGTCCACATGCGCACACACTGCTGTATGTGTGTGAGTGTGTGTCTTTGTGTGTGTGTGTGTGTGTGTATACGTGAAGGCTACACACATCTCCTTTTTTCTTCAATCACTCCAAACAACCAGACAGGGGAGGAGCGAGTGGCACGTAGCGATCAGGAAGAAGGAGGAGAAGGGCGGAAACTATTTTTGGATTAAAGGCCCTGTTGATCTATTCCTGTTTTCAGCATCCCCTCTCAATCTTCAACTTTTACCCTCTGCCTCTCTTTCTTCTTTCCTATCCATCTCTATCGTCCTCAAAGCTTTCCCAATTCCGCACTCGCTCACTGCTCGCCTCTTTTTCTTTGACTTTCTCCGGTACCCACTCCCTCTCTGTCCTCATCCCTTCTCTGCTCGGCCTCATCCAACCCCTCTGCCCCTCCGTCTCTTATTTTTTATCTCTTCTTCTTTCACTAATTCTTTGCGAGTACTTTGTTTGCCCCGAAACCCTGATAAAAAACAGCCTATCGTATGCACTGATAGCAAAAGGGACAGGAGGGCAAACACACGCTCGTACTTACGTATGGCTGTGTGTGCGAATTTGTAAATGGGTGTGAAAAGTGGCTGCATTTTAGCAAGGCTTTAACAAATTAAGACAGCGCAGGAAAAAGCACCACCCACACAGTCTGTCAGACCACGGTGTCAGTTCAGCAGCTAAGCAACAAATGGGATGTGTGTGTGCTTGTGCATAAGTGTGAATTGATGGATTTGTATATTTCAATGTGTGCGTTTACTGGTGTGAGAATGAGAGACATTACTGGCTCCATAAATCTCGATATACAGTGTGTGCTTGACTCGTTTATGATGGCTTAAATGCTGAGTTTGACAGTTGAGCCTCGACCTCAGACACAGGTCCATAACTCTTCTAACTCTAATTCTGCTGATGAAGACCACCTCATATGGCTGAAAGCTGAGAAGAAGTGAGTAAGAGGTCTTTGATTAAGATTATTCTGTCAACTGGTGCTCTCCACAGTCAACAATGAACTGTCTTGCTAAATCAATACACTGCATGCTTTTGTTTGTGCTGTATATTGATTTTGTGGCAATAAATATGTTGTGTCATCATCATCAGCAACATCATTACAGTGAGTGATTAACACACACACAAAAGGGCAATAAATCAATATAATATCAAAATTATGATAAAAGATTCACTATGATCTGGAATCTGCTGTCCTTTACAGGTCTTTAGTGATGATTTATAGTCAATTCATGAGCTTTTCTGACTCAAAAATTGGCTGATTTTACTTGGTTGGCCATCATATCCATATTACAACTTGCTTTCAAAGTGTCTGCTGAAGCATCAGTGGCTTAAACGTATTTTTGTTGTAAATTAGATGTTTTTTCGATTAGTGGTGCCTCCGGTGCTTCACTGAGTGACAAGCTAAATTAACAGGTGACTTCAGATTTGTTGTCATGGTAACGTTACTGTGAACTGTTTTTTAAAAGGCGGCATTACCTTTGTCCACACTTTTCCGATCTACTGTATAGTGTCAGATTCAGACACAGTCACCACTTTGTCTTCACCCCTTCTCTCTGCCACTGAGCATATTTCCCCTTCCTCAGCACCTCATAATTTCGCCTCCTATTTACCCATCCTTTATCTTGCTTCGGTTCCTTAAATCCAATCATTCCTTTGCCGCCCTGCCCCATCATTCACCAGCTCTAACCCCCCCCCTCAATCTCTCCTTTTCTCTTCCACTTCTATTGCTTCAAATTAACATCTGCTGACTGGCCTGCTACTCCAATAACCTGTTACACCCAGCAGGAAGCACTGACACACAGAGACAATCAGTGTGTTCGCATGCACAATAATATTTCATTTATATTCGGCATCCTCTAAAAACTGTTTATGAAATCCCTGAATATAGCCGGTATGCGCTGATATAAGCTGGCATATGAACAGCATGTCCCGTTGGGTTGCTCAGTTTGGAGCCACGGAGCCTCGCATTTTCACACAGTGATGAGTATCAAAATAAAGCACCACTACTGAACAGAGTGGAGAAACTGTAAAACGTCTGTCTCCATGTACAGCGCGTCCAACATGAGACCTCAGCTGGAACAAAGCTCCCGCTCAGAGTGCTAATGTTCATGCGCGCTCGCTGACTGACGCGCACACACTAATACAGAGTCTTGGGTTGCAGAGTGTACAGTGAAGTGGCGATAAGGGACAGTTGTGTGACTGACAGGATCATTAAAACCATGAGCACCACGCTACTTATCTGCACACTTGACACCTCATTCAGCAGCCCGTGTGTGTTTCGTGTGTCCTGGTGCATTTCATCTCCTTAAGGCAGCCGAGATGGTATCCCAGCCCCGAGTATTTGTCTGGAGATGTGCATTAGTCAGCGTCGACGGTACATCAACAGCGTTTCCTGCTACATCCTCCACAATAACATCCATCTAAGGCCCGTCCCCGCTCGCTCTTGCCGCGCTTCTCATCTGAACAAACGCATCAACATGGGAAATTGTTCCATCTGCTTCTTTCTCTTAGTGCTGCAAGACACTTGATGCACGAACAAACACACACTCACACTCATTGTTATTATCACTAAGTGTAAGCTGCAGTTAATTGGTCTAATTGTCTAGAAACGGATGAGTTGAGTTCTTTGAAGCTGACTTTAAGCAAAACACTGATTAAAGGATTTGTCAGTGGGTGAGTTAGACTTTAGTGATGCAAAGTGTGTACCTTATTTTCTAACCATATTTTTTTTAATTGTCATTTATATGTTTGTTCAGAGTTATCACAAACTAAACACAGTGATATAATAATATATCTGATATCAACATGTCATTTTAATATTATTCTGGAACAGTGATTGATCCAAACAGTACCGTGAAAACAGTACAGTAAAGCAGTGATCTGCTGGAAAAACACTACAGGGCCCATTTGACCCCCTCCCAGGCAACCCTGTCTCAAACACTGCTCACCCTAAACACAACTGGTGCCTTGCAGTAAACAATGTTGGCAGGAACCTGTGTAACATAAAAAATTTCAGAGCTTTTTTGTGCTCCTGTTCTCCGGCTTCTTAACCTCCTCTGCCTCTGCTTGTTCATTGATTCTTAGGAACTTGTTACATCCAGCGTCTGTTTCCTCTCCCACTGGACACCTCTCTCACCTCCTGCCTTTTCTGCTGCCATCTTTTTGTGGGAGGAGGATTTGAACAGAACGTCTGTAAAATGCGCAGAAGAGTCCAAAACACTGGAATCCATTTTTAATCCACTTCATCATGCTGTGAACACGTTTACAATTAAACCCATAACTAGGTGGAACAAGTAGAGCATACATAGAGACACACACAGTTCTTTTGTCATACTGACACAGTCCATGAGTCAGTTTCCTGTCCATCCTTCCATCACTCCATCTCTCTGTCTGTACACCGGGGTTTTAATTATAGAACCACAGAGGAGCCTTATTACACGCAGAGAGAAAGAGAGAGGGAGAGAGAGAGAGGGGATGAAGAGAGACAGAAATGAGAGAGACAGACAGAGAGGGGAGACAGGGATCAACAGAGACCACTCTGATCCCTTTTCAACTAAAATATTGAATATAATAACTCCAGACGCAACCAGTTGTAGCAGGAATTAATCAAAGCACTGATTCATTAGCCAAGCCTCTTTATCAAAACCACTGAGTATTAGTGCCTATTTGTATGATCACGTGTGTGTGTGTGTGTGTGTGTGTGTGTGTGTGTGTGTGTGTCCCACATCTGTAGACTTCAAATGGCCAGACTTTCAATACAACAGAGATCATTGTAGTCCTAATGTGTCCTCACACAGCGTTACATCTTTCAAATTAACCTCGCAGGCACAAGGTTTGTACATACAAATGTGTAAAAAATAAAAACGCTGCAAAACGCCAGCATACTGATGCTCATTCTTCAAGGTTTACACGTAATTAAAGGCATCAGTGATTCTGCTAAGTGACCTTCAGAATGGTTATCTACATAACTAGCCTTTGGACAACTTGAGGCTTGAGGATACAGGCTTCCTACGCAATCTCTACTTCAAAAGGATATGCTTAGGCTGGACCAGTTTCTTCACAGAAAATAAATAATTATTTAACTATTTCAGACACTAACTACTTCAGAATTTCTAGGCATGGGAATCCAGTAGCCCACTCTAACAGATAACAGATAAATTCTATTCTCTAAATTCTTCTAATCTTACTCTCCAGCAACATGTAATCTCCAGTATTTTAGAAAACTAGACTATTGTTGCCTAAAAACTTTGCATTAAATGCAAAAGGTCGATGAAGAAAGAATGATATTTTATGACGCACCTCACATGCCTGCTTTAATGCCAAGTTCTTAGAGGAAAATGACTGATTGATATTAAGCTTTTAATCCATTTTATTTCAGCTACGACTGACAAAGGTTTATTTCCTTGATGAACCACTACAGCATAAGTGAAGCTTTTTTTTTCTGCTCCTTTTTTTTCTTTCTTTTTATTTATTTATTTTTTTGCACATCAAGCCATGTGATATTGGAGAGCTATCACAGATGGTCACAAAATGAGGGCTGGTGTGCAAAAATTTGGAGTAAATTTGGCAAGTAAGCCTGAACACACTGCAGAGTCTGAAGCCCATGCGGTGTTTTCTTTTGTCCCCAAACTCTATTTTCAAAAGAACCTGTTCAAATTGGTTTCTGCAGCAAGTTCTGTATCTGGCAGCCTTAATCCAAAGGCATGCACAAACAACAGGACCAAAATAAGTGTCAGTGCTTGTTGGATGGTGCTTGTTGCTTCCACAGAAACTCTTCTGCACAGTGCTGACATGACACCTGAATTACTGATCAAGTAAAATCTGACTCTGTATAAGGATGCATTTAAGAATAGTTTTAACGTCTAGTCTTGTCTAGTCTAGAAATTGCCCACAAAAGCCCTGAAACCCAAGCTGACTATTCAGATTTTTTGTGTTGTTCAACCAGCAGTCCAAGACCCAAAGATATTCAGTTTGGAATGACACTTAAATGAGTGAATCTTCTGCATTTTTCAGCTACACTGGAAAACATTTACAGTCTGTCCAGGTCAGGCCCAGCTTTCTTTCTCTTTATTTGTCATGTAGATGACCATCTAATTGACAACTGAAAATTCAATACATGAATATGAAATAATGAAACTAGTTACTGGGATATGGAATTTAGGGAGCATTGTGTGACCATTATGTTATGATTGATCATGTTTTTCCAATCCAATGATTTCAGTGTGAATTCTGCTCCAGCCTCAGACTGTAGTTTTTTACAGGTTCTTTCCATATGTTGTCATGCCAAAATGAACACTGTAAGCAAACTACTTGATTAAATCATTAAAACAACATTTGCATAGGAATGATTTTGTCCCAAACTTTTTATCCATAGAAGCAGTTTCCACTTTGAAGATCAGTTTCCTATTGGTCGACTAACCTATTAATCAACAACTTCTTTCAGCATAAAACGTGGGTAAAAAGAATCCTTTCATTTAGTTCTCAGTCTTTAATTTGGGCACATTTGAATAAAAAGTGTGATGGAGTTTCAGCTATGCTCTCTTCAGTGTGTTTGCTTCAAGGTTGCCTTTATCTCCACAGAGTGCCAATAAACTTAACACCAACAAGTGGACCAAGTGGCTTTTTTTGTACTTTTTGAGCACAAACTCACACAAGCTCCTTGAGTGTTGAGTGTAACAAGGTTTTTTTCTGCTTCAGCATTAACTATGGTAAAATGGTTGAAAATGTCATTTCTATATTTAATATAAATTTTAACACCATCTTTCATCTAATTAAAATAATAAAATTGAATTAATATGCACAGCTCTGATCTTGGAGATGCTGCTGTTGCCAATCAAGGACATCCAAAGCAGGACGGCCCCTGTTAGCTAATAGGAGAAAAGTCTAACATCTGACCGTAACTGTGAAATCTTTGAGCTATTTTTATCTTAAATTAAATAAAGAAGATTGGCAGATGCTTCCACACATTGCCATAGCTTCTGCCGGCAATTAATTAAGAGCAGTCACTTGAGAGGGAGACAGGGAGAAAAAAGATTTAGTGTCACTGTTCAGTGCATACACCTGTGCTAGTATCAGGGGGTGGTGAGTTGCTACGCCGCATCCAATTTGGCACTCGTTTTGTTTTCAGGGGTCACCAGCCAAAAAGTCTGAGAGAGAATCAGTCTGTCGGTGTTTTGCTCTCACTGGGAGACATATTCCCCAACCAACACGAGAAGCTGCAAACTGTCTGTTAACGTAGAGCACAACGAGGCAGATTCTGGCGCAGATCATTGCGTTGCCATGTCGGTAAGAGAGGTTTCTATGGTGTTCCTTGAAGCCTACCAAGGCATGATGCAGCAAAATGCAAAACACCTTGAGCACACGATGAGAGCTGCTGCACAGGAAACAACTTGACTGCACACAGGGATACAGGGGATTCTCTGATCCTACGTTTAAGCTTTTAAATGAGAGCTGGCAGGTGTCGGGGTCTGCGACACTAACACACACATACACACACACAACCACGCAAACACGTGCATACACACAAACCAAATAGATTCCAACCCCACAAAAACACAATCGCTCTCCAGAGACACTAAAATACCTCCAATTAGACGCGCCACAGAACAACTGGGATGGGACCTGGAGCAAAGACACACACACAAACACACACATGGATGTTTAGAAACACACACGGTCCCACACGTGCACAGAAAGAACCACGGCAGGCTCTCATTTAAGAGTCAGTGATGTGGAAAGGAAACATCTGGAAGGGAGGGGAGACAATTAGAAAAAGAAACAAATGACACAGAGACACACAGGCATGCATAAGAATACCAACACAAACATTATTACTGAGCACACACACATACACTAACAGGTTTCAGCGTACAACAAATACTTTAATAACTGTGTATTTATAAAAGCTTATTAAAGAAACAGAAACATCTAAGTCATGTGCCATAAGGTGCTCATATCTCTTCTCTTCTCTCATATCTACTCTCCCAACCAAGACTGTGTATGTAAGTGACGCTGTGTGTAAAAATTATCCTATATGTGTGTGTGTATGTGTATGTGTGTGGGTGACCCGGAGGTCAGCTGAGTCAGATACTACACGAGTCTATTCTTCAGCTCCTGACAAAGGCCACTCCGTTACTTCTCAGGGCCGCGGGGCGACAAGCCCTACTTGATGGCGACGAGGAGAGGGGGGGGGATAAACCAGAGAAATGGAGTGATGTAAAATGGCAGACGCCAGGGGAGTCTCCGTCAGGAGGCATAATCAAACTCAGACAGACTCTCCTCCAATCACCAAGCTGAGGTAATCAAACTCAGACTCCCACACCCTCCCCGACATACACACAATGATTAAGGTTATGAAAGGATATAAGGTTATTTTACAATGGATTTATACACTTGGAACTAATCCATCCCTCCATTCTCTTTTCAGCACTCTCCTGCTTTGCGTCACTGCCTCTTTGCGTCGTCTCTGCTTTCTAACTGCGCTTCTCTATATTTGTGCTCGTTTTAGCTGCCTCAGTGTACAGTACTTGTGAAAACCCTGTCTGCTGATTGTCTCTGTTCTTTATTCAGCAGAATCAAATTTATAACTCAAATTACTGTGCAGAACTATGAGGCTTCTAACACATGCTAGAAATTTTCAAACAACTTCTTCCAACTTTCATGCGTTCAAGAGAACCTATTTCAAGAAAGTCTGTCACCAGGAGTTTGCACTGACTTCTGCCATGCAGTAATTACAGAGGTAGAAAGAACTTATTCATCAAGATCAGTTCACGTGTCATGTGGAACTCCTGTGAAACTCCTGTGAAAAGAGATGCAAGAAGTCTTCTCTAGAGGGAGCTTTGTCAAGTCTGAAAAATAACCTGCCTGATGTCACCAAGGTCATCTCAGTTTGGGATTGGAGAAATTTATAAGAGAAAGCCTGTGTTACAAACTGCTATTGTGGTATATGAAAGATGTGAGCATTTATGACGCAGCCAGGGTCTAGCCAAAAGATGCTATCAATTTAATTTAGGGAGTAAAAGTCAGGAGATCTGGGCCTCTACGGCATCAGTCTTCTTCTTCTCTTTTTAAATCTGTCTTGCAAGTCCCCTAACTTTTTGTAAGTGTAACACTAAACAGCTGGAGTCTTTTTAAAAAAGGAGGCACTCGGTGAGAAGGGGTTCTATGTACGCACGTAATATTCCAAGCTATTTTTGCAGCTCAGCAATCATTAACAAGCGTGACATTGCTGTCTTCTCTATAGAAAAGATAAAGGCAGCTGATCAACTATTCAGCCTAAAGCTGAAATAGTATTTAAAGTGAGCAGCAATTATATCAGCATATGTGCGTCTGCTGCAATCTCCTAGCCTGTCTCTCTTCTCTTTTCTTATTTTCTTATTCTGCCTACTGTTCTTTGCTCATGTCTACCCTGCATGCCCAATCCTCTCCTCTCTCCTGTTGTTTTATTTTATTTATATATACATATATATGAGACATATGTGGGATCACAACAGCTTTATCTTGGGTAGTGGAGGTCTCAAGCCGTTTTGTCTCCTTTCTTTCATCTGTTAAGTGCAGGTCTTTGATGATGTCCAGATAGGCTGAGTGTTTCTGGGCATGTCTTTTGCATGTGTACATTTGCATGTCTGCATGCTTTTATGTGTGTGTGTGTGTTTCCCTACAGCGAATTCTGTCTTTGGGGATATTTTGCTGCTCTAATGGTCTGATGTAGAAATCTACAAAGACCTCCACTGCTGTGAACTGAAGAGAAGCACAGAGACATGCACACACTCTTCTGGGCAACAGGGAGACTGACTGCTGTTTTGATTGACAGGCTCAGGTGTGTGTGTGTGTTTTAAAAAGAGAAGGGGAGGGAGGGATGATAGCAGGTATGCATGGAGTTTAATTAATTGGAGTAGGGATCCTCATGTCCTGTCACTAACAGAAATACCCTGAGGCCATTAGAAGTCTTTCCCTCGAATGCACACACACACACACACACACACACATTTCATCAAACACATGTATACTGTAACTAATTGACCAGACCTGCACCTTGAGTCTGGCTGATTTTCTGTGTTGATTTGATGCTTAGGTACTTTGTACAGTACGTGTTTGTCTTTGAATATTTAAATTTAAATTTATTTCAATCTGTCATGTTCAGTCTGCAGAGATAACTGACTCAGAATGTCTTCTGTAACACCATATGTTGTTGTCGGCGGTGATAAAAACCTCCAGGAGCTGTTTATTTTAGAGGCGGGCTGTACTTCCTGTGATTACAGAGTGTGACCTCTCACCAAGCTGCTGAGCTGCTATCAATTGTGGCTGTTTCAGCCCGACCACAGATGACAGTTCGTGCTTTTTATTTCCAGCCTAGGCCACACTTACAGCATGGTGGTCAGGGACATGCAGATAATGGATCTGTCAAGTAGGCAGGTCATCCAGCTGGTTGTCCACCACTTTTCTCAGCTCTCACAGGCTTTGTGGATGAGCCAAAACATTCAATCGAAACATGGTATGAATGTGACGAGCAGGTCTTAAAAATGTGGCTGCATCTTAACTATTATTAATGCCTCTGCTTGTGTGTGTGGTTGAGACTTATTAGGGCTTTCTCCACCAGCAGAAGTCCAGGTTGTTGGTCATATCCTCAGTCTATACCAGACTCACTTCATTAGTGAATCACTTTTTTTTTTGTTTCATTCTCTGCCAATCCTTTTTCTCTGGTTCTCTGTTGAACACAACGCTCGAATCAAAGTACGAATGGGGTGAACAGAAAATATCTCATTTATTCTGGTGGGTTTCTGAAAAGACAGACAACATTTTTAGAAATAGAAATTTTGACTGACAGCTCTGAACTTCTGTATTCAGATCTCGAACAGGCGGGTAATGGCACGGAAAAGTGAAAAGAGGGCAGACAGGAAATGGAGGGAGAAAGCGATAGGACAGGACATGTAAAAAAAGAAGAAAGAAAGAAAGAAAAAAAGGGAGGCAGTACAAAAGAACAAAAAAACTCAATTTGCATGAGTTCATTCACATGTTTTCTTGTGTCAATTAACCTGGTGAACTGCTCCTCACATTTACTCTCACTTGCAATTGATTATTTTTTTCCCTCAAATTTCCTGCATCTATCATTAATACAGCCAGTTTAATGCTCAGTGTGAACACTGTACTGTTTATAATGTGTAACTGTTAACAGAATATTGTGATATGCATAAAACAAAAACTGATAAAGCTGATGTCTTTTCAATCCCAATTCAGCGTGTCATTGTACAGTACAGAGGAAACTGTTTATAATAATCATGGCCACAGGGATCAGCTACTTATATGAATGAAGAAGCTGGTTGGGACAGGACCATTCTTGTACAAATGCTTTGTAAAGTTATTATCTTCATATACTTCACATATTATCTTCAAAGTTTCATTGTGTTATCTTGCACCACACTTACACTGCTAATCTGTAATTTAGTGTTTTTATACCTCTCTCCCCAAGTTTGATCATCTTTAGTCACATCACTAGTCACGTTTACTCACAGGTCTTTTGCAGTAAAAGTCTTGTTAAAAGCCTAACTGTGCAAGCTGCTTGTGATTTTTCCAGGAAAGTTGCCACCAACACCTGAGTCATAATACTGAAAACGTTAAGGGCTTTCATCAATGGTTCTGAGGCTAAAAACAAGTCAATGAGATTCAGCAGAGAAAGTTGTCATTCTTCAGGCTACCTGGTGTAGTTAATTTGGTTATAATAATCATCCGCTTATAATTATAACTTTTCCATTTCCAGTTTTAAACATACCTGTTGTTTCTATGTTTCATTGTTTTCCTTTGTCTTTCCTCGTTGCATCATTTTGACTCTTTCATTTGTCCTCCAGTTTTTATTTGATTCCTCTTTCTTCCATTCCCCTCCAATCTCAATAACAAATAACTGAATCAAACATGCGGCTTTATAGCAAAGGATATTTACCCAAGAAATGTTTATTGTAGAAAATACACACTGATAAAAAGAAACAAACACACACACTTGCGCACGTAGATGTTTATGGCCGAAGACTGATCAGTGAAGCCTAACTATACCCTTACAATTCCTTAAAAAACACCCCGGGGAGCACTCCGCTCTGACAGCTAACAAGGTACTGTGCGTATATTTATGTGATTGTGTGTGTGTCAGTGTGTGTGACAAAGGATGCCAAAGGATACAACCCTGTAAAGAGAATCTAATTAAAACTCTATACAGCCACAAGGGACAGAGCGCTCCCTCCACCCCTCCCACTCCTCCTCTCATTTAACCATAGTGATCACTTCAGCTGAAGGACTGTCAGCCTGTACAGTCTATCCTGTAGCCTCCAAGGAGAAGCCATATCGAGAGAAGGATACAGTGATAAGGTGATTCAAAGATAAAGGCTGTGACAGAGACAGGAACACAGAGGGGGAAGCTAAAAGTCACCAAACTCTGCAGTTCTTGTGAGTGTTCTTTCAAAATGAGAACAGAGCTGCCTGCCATTTATTGACCAAAACCAATGAATACACGCAGAAGGTAATCCAAGGCAAATCAAATTTGGATACAAAATTCAGCAGTTTTTTTAATTAAAAGGGCGCATGGATGACTCTACCCTTTGATTTAATTTAACATTAACAGGCAATGAAAAACTATGATTTTAACCAGCAGTCTGTAAACACCAGCAGTTTTCTGGATCAACACCGACGTCCCTGATTTAAAAACTTAACAATTTTCTTTTACAGGACTGTATTTTATGCAATTTGGAAAAAAAAAGATTAAAACAGATTAAGAAGTAACGAATTCAGGTAAGAAGAAGTTATTTGCCAAAAGACCAAAATAAGACTCCTAACACCACGCAATGATCATACCTGGACAGGATTATTCTATAGTCCAACTCCTTTTCTTTTATAATCTATCAGTGTCACGTCAGTTCTAGTTTATGAAATCTCTCGGTTAAACTTTTATTCATACAATAAATTATTTGGGCTTCTTAAGTTAATGGTTTTAAGTCAGGACCTTCAGTGATTGAATCAAGTAGTTTTACAAAACATAATGAGTGAAAAATAAACTTGGCTACATCTGTTTTTCTAATGTGTCAGATACACATTTAATCAGCATTTCATATCCTCTGCTGCTCATCTCATTTTCAGGTTTTATCTACGGGTTGTCAGCAGTAATTAGGCTGCCACTCAAACCGCCCTCTGCCTTCTCAGCTCAACAAATAGCGCCGATTTCAATTGAATCTTTGAGTTTTACTTTAGTTTTTGTGAACTGGGTTCACACAGAGAACCCAATCAAGCTCCCCGAAAGCCTAAAAAAAGGTGAAATCAAATCAAATAATGGCAAGTAGCAATTTTACAAGGAGTCTGAAAATCCTATAATTCATAATCAGTCATATTTGATTATGGAATAAACTCTTCTCCTTCGTGAGATTTAAATAGGCTGCATGGTCTAATTCAGTGTAGATTCAGCTGATTCTGACTTTCTGAATGTGCACCTTGTTAATTAGCAGGGTCCTTTGCTCTTGAACTCTTTCACAATCAGGCAGAGTGGTGTTTTTTTGTTGTTTTTTTTACCTGAGATGCTCAAGTAGACGGCAGGACTCGTCACGTTCTCTCCCGTCATCTCGTTCACCGCCTCTACATGGTAACGTCCTGCGTCTGCTGCAGTGGTTGCCAAGACGACCAGCTGATTGTCCAAAGTGATTGCTCTGTGGGACACGGACATGACACACAGACAACAGGGGATTACAAAACACAATTACAACAACGGAAAGCAAAACATGCCGCCTTCTAGAATTGTTGTCTCAGTCTCAGACAAGAACACTGCTCAAACTAAGACTCAGACAAGAGAAGAGTATTTGGTACATGGATCATTTAGAATTCAGAAAGGAGGGGGCATTGAATACACTCATCAGAAAGGAAAGAGGATTCAGAGAGCTTAAATAAATCTCTCCTCCTGTCTCAGATTGATATGTGGCTCATTTTGCGTCTCTTTCTTTCTTTTGGCCAGTCTTGTTGTTTGTGTGTTGTCTTCTGTTCTTCCTTCTTTACACTGATCCATCCTCATTTCCCCACGTACCAGCGCCAATCAATACGGCGCAAACATAAAGCATAGACAAGCATACACAATCACAAACACACAAGCTCTAACAACGTTCTCACATGAGCACACAGAGATAAGAAACAATCACTTATAAACACTGTTTGTGTTGCCGTTGCTTTTTCAGGGGATTATAATAGGAAGAGTTGATTTTGGAGGGGGACGGTGTGTGAGGATAGTGGGAGGGTAAGAAAATATATATTCGTAGCGCTCAGATTTTCATGTGTTTGAACTTGTGTGCCTGGGAACGGTTGCTGCCAGGCAGGAAGCGCAGGTTGATGTTTTTAGTGATGCTACTTGTGTTTTCAGCATGTCAGTGAAAGGAAATCTCCCAATATTCTAACCTAAGAGCTGACACTGAAATAAAATCAATATGACCAAAGGGAGAATAAAGCATATTAAAGTGAGATGACAGTCTTTTATTCTCATAGACTCTATCTATTCTTAAGCTCCCATAACACAGCAACATACACACTTTATGCTCGGTTCAGATTGTAAAGCCAAGCGAGACAACCTTGGGATACGTAAACAAACAAGAAGAAGAAGAAAAGACATGCAATGTGCATGATCCTGAATATCACATGTTTAAACACATCTTTATTTGGAAAAGGAGCGCATGTCATTTTAAACAAAACATCTGCATGTGTTTGTTTGTAAGATGTGTGCATTTTTCTACGAGCATTGTTAGCATGTTGGACTGGCAGCCATGGGTGCACCCCAAAACCTGATCGGCACAGTGCCAGTTGGCAAGGTTTCCACTCCGTTTCAATTTGAAGGCACGTGTCACATGAATCAATACCACACCACGTGTACCAACAATACAAACTAATAAACAAAAGCATTAACATTGATTGTAGCTGCTGAATTAAATTGGGAAAAGTGCTGTACTGTCTTTGCCAACACTTTAAAGTTGGAAAGATTAAAGTTTACCACAGCATCTTCAGCATCTTCGCATCCTGCTGCTGTCAGATGATAATGTCAGATTTGGCAGCATTGCTGCCACCTCATATACTGACCATCCATTATAGTGGTCACCCCACCCTGGCTGGAGTGTTGTGGCACAACCTAACTGAGCCAAACCAACATGATCATCAGTAAGGTGACTGCGTTGATGCACACACGAACATGAAAACGTGGCAGCACTTTACTGTATATGAAGTGACCAAGAACACAGAAGTGTTTGACTGCGTGTACATCTCGTGAAGTTAGGAGCTAGTGATTGAACTACATATTGATAGAGGAGAGAAGTGAGGGGAGAGGAGAGGAGGTGAGAACACACTCACATAAACACACTCACATACAGACAGAATTCCTCAGGTTTTATTTATTTATTCAGTGTGATTTCCCAGGAGAACATCCACAAGAGCCAGAGCCTCAACCCCAACACTGACACTATTTGTGTGAGTGTACATCTGTGTGTGCATGTTGCATTGTGTGTCCACGTACGTGTGTATGCGCATTCAACCGCATCTCACTGCCTGAAATAGAGGCTTTAACCAAACCTCTCTCCTGCACTCTCGTCCTTATTCCACAGTAAAGATGGATTCTGCATCCTCTCTGAGGTCTATAATGCAATTTATAGCTGTTAAGCTCATTAACTGCACTGACCAGCCCATTTTATCACATCTGTTTTATCCGGCACATGCTGATTAATAGACAGCGAAGGCATGCTTCCACTTGCCTATAGTTTCTGAGGGAGGAGAGGGCCTGAGAGGTTCGGAGTTATTAACATTCAAAGTCAAAGGAGCTCAGTGGGCGGGTGGGAGAAGGCAATAAGACCAATTAAGACAGAATACTAACATCTGAACATTTGTTGGGTTAAAAGTATGTGTTCATGTAGTATTTCTCCTCATTTACATATCCCATTATATGTACTATTTACATGTGAAATTACTTGTGCTGACAGAGGCTGATGGCTACAGCGATTTTCTTCACGCTTTCATTTGTTCCAAATTGGGAGGTCTCAGGCACTACTCTCCATAAAATCTTCACGCAGAACTTTCGAAAAGCAACACAAGAAGGAAAGAAATGAGATTTGCCAATAAGAAGTCAGGCAGTGAAGATTACAGGACTTCGGTTCATGTGAAATTCCCTTCAAAAAATAATAAAATCTCCCTGTTTGTTCTGAGTAACTGGAGGGGGGTTATACAATTTCATCGTAAGAGTTACAACGTAGTCAGACACACACGGCTGGCATACAGATAGGCGTGCGCACGAGCTGCTTACGTGCGTCTTTTCATTCTGAGTAAATGGCGATGCAGTTGACATTTAATATAACATAAATTCAACATGGTCAACTTTCTGCTTTCCTTTAGTTCTACATTTAATTAAACTGGACAAAATTGGTCTGGCTTTTAATTAAAGACAAACTCAATTGTAAAACTGTGCATGACTCTGCATGCTTATGTGTGTGCATTTATGTGTGTGTGTGACAGTTTATCCCCAGGCAGAAGAGGGAAATTAAAATACAGTAATCAACTACATCCTATTCCCTTCTCCTTCTGCATTCCTCCCTGTATCCCTCATCCCCCGTCAAATAATAAAAAACAGCCTCTCTGACTCTCTCTCTCATATCCCATTTTTCCATTCTCCCACAGATTACAATCTGCACATTTCTTTCTTGGTTTCATCCAATTTTCTTTGCGTTTTTCTTTCTCTAGCTGCCTCTCTATCACACTTTCTTCCCCCCTCACTCCACATAACTGTCCTGTCTTACCTCCCCTCTCCTCTCCTCCCCCTGACTCTTCTGAACCAAAGCACCCAGCCAGATTGGTCTTTCATTAACTATCTGGCCCCAAGACTCATTCAATAAACACTCACGGGTGTCCACACTGCAAGACTGACTGCTGTTAACACGCACACACACATGCAAACAGGCACAAACACACACATACAAGTGTGCCAAGAGCTAATTAGCACACACATGTCACAGGCCAGAGGATGAGTGAGCGAGTCAGCGCATGAATGAGTGTGTGTGTGTGTTTTTTTTTATATATCTAAGTGTGCCTAAGAGTGTGTGTGCGTGTGTGTTAGGTCTGACTGCCCTGCCAACAAGAGCCCACCTCGGCCTCGTCTGCCATCCCTCTCTCTCTCTCTCTGATAGGCAGCGAGCCACCTCCTTAAACCACACTGTGTCTGACACACAGAGGCTCGGGGCAGAGGAGTGTGGCGGCAGGGCAGAAGGAGGGATACTCCACTGTAAACCGCGTCCAGACAGCAGGCTTCTTGGCAGCTTCCTCCACAAAGCAAGCGCCTGCCAGCCACCCACACATTACACTGCATACATACACACACCTTCTCACACAGTCGGGAGCATTGACTTCTCCTTGCAGCCGTTTTAAACGGATGTTTGTTTTGGTGTTTAAGTCGGCGGACACATGAATACGCTCTGTGTTGGGGTGATTGATGGTTAACGTACGCAGGTTCGTACCTGCTGAATGCCACGTTATAAGTGGGTCTGCGCTCCTGTATGAGTCCTGCTTAAACTAGGGTTTTGTTATTGCACACTTTACAGCGAGGTTGAGGTATTCAAATTTTTTTAAGCATTCCTGCTCTCAAAATTGCCTGTCAGCTTGAGTTGTGGCGTGGTTTCCTCTATCTCCACGTAATTGGTAACTATAAAACTCTGCAGAGAGTGCATTGTTTTGAATGCCCAGAAGAAGGGGAAAATCCTCTGAACCATATTCATCAATATATGCTATGATAGCTTTTTATTTATTTGGTTTGTGTTTTTCTTTATCTGCATGACTGCAAACAAAGGCTGACATTAAAAAACACACACAGTGAAGTATAAGCATTACCATGACAAGTACCATTTTCTGGATTGTTCTTTTAATTCTGTTAATTCACAGGGCCTTAGTGTGGACGGAAGTTAAATCATGAAATAAATTCAGACACAGATAGTGCAGATTTTCTTCTTGTGACTTCATTAGATTCTATAGATAAATATGTATGTCAAGAATTGCATTTCTGTGGCAACTGAGCTCGGTTGCCTCAGTTGGCTCGAATGCACGGTGACTCAGTGTGAACACAAAGCTGCAAGCAGAGTATTTCTCACTTATTTCGAAGGACGCACTCCCTTAGTGGCTGATGATAACACCTGACAGTCGGTTCCTGTTGTGATGCTTTGGTGTAAATTGGGCTCAAGTAGAAGCTGGAAGTCTTGGATGATACAAGGTTTTGTACACAACTGTAATGTGACAGTACAGTGTGAGGAAAAAAGAGGAATGATCTTGTTGGAGAACAGTAAAAAACGATATTAAAGAGAACTTTACTTTGTCAATTTCCTACAACAGTTCCATGTAGTTTTGGAAAATACGATAGATCTGTTTTTGTAATGGGATTAAACAGTCTAACTGAGTTAAGACTGAGAACTGGACTACTGCCAGTGGCTCTTGACATTCTGCTGCCAGCAGCGTGACAGTGACTGCTTTAGTGATTTTCCATGCATAGTTTAAATGAAGCTATTGTTAACACAGCCTGGGGTTGAAGATTTGTTTTACAGTATATTTGCTGAACATTCTTTAATCCTCTTGCTCAGTCAAAATGTAATGTCTCAAAGAATTATCTTTAAAAAAAAATTTGTTTAAGTTTCTGATTGCTGAAAATGTGAGGAAAATCCCTAAGAGCTAAATTAAGGTTTAAAGTTTGGTCATTTTCCAGTTTTAACGGTGAGGTTTATTCTTGTTTTCTCAAGTCTGCTAGCTTGCAGCACTACCACAGTAGCACCCAGTTTAACTGTCACCAGTGTGTGATTCTAGTGTGAAGAATAGGGTAGGCCCACCACCAAAATTCAAAACAGATAATTGAAACCTGCTGTTAGTTTTAAATTGATTGACAGAGACTAAATCATTAATGTTCTCTGAAGCTGTCAAAGCCTGTTTACAACCAAACGTTAAAACTGGACCATTAGTTTCAGATATGACCAGCAAACAGAAAATACTAGGTGCTGTTGTAGCTGCTGCTCAGCAGGGTGGTACAACAGCTTCCCACAGCCCGACTGTCACTGGCATTCCTGCTGCAAGAGCCATTAAGTGCATCTAAGCACTTGTTCCAAACTCGTTCTGAATAAATCCCTCAAACACTTAAAACAAAAAATGTCTGTGACCCTTTTATCTTGTAATCAACAAAAGGGAGAAAACAAAGCATCCACAAAACAACTCCACATCTCTGTAATAGGTCTGTTGGAGCTGAACCAAATGAGAAGAAATAATGGAAGCCGACTGCTGATGCATTAAAAATGTGCATCAACTATTTAGAAGGCCTGGATCGTGTCTATCTCAATTTAAATCAAGGCCAAAAACATTTTGGACTACATTAAAATGAAAACAGGGAAACATTCATGTTATCAAAAGGCCCCCGTCGGGCAAATCCGGACCCATACGGGGCGGCCTGATCTACACGCATCCTTCTACAGGCCACACGCTACGTGGCCAAAACTATGTGGACACCAAAGCTCAGTATCCAGACACTCATATGTAATTACTGATACAATTAGTCAATGAATAGAAAATGAATGGGAAACTATTTTAATAATCCAAATAATTTCAGTCTCTGCTTTGAGCTTCTCAATTATGAGGATTTGCTGTTTTTCTCTTATAATTGCAAACTGTCTTTAGGTTTTAGACTGTTTGTCAGATAAACTAATACATTTAAAAGGCGTCATTTTCTTTTTTTTTAACGATTTTCTGATATTGTCCGGTCAATACAATTCATTTGAGCTTTTCTTTATGGACCTCACTTTGTCTATGTGTCACAGAAAAGGGTCTTCTTCCCTAATTTGTTGTAACAAAGTTGCCAACTGACAACAGCCCACTGTTGTCTAAAATACCACTGCATGCTGTAGCATTAACAAACCACCTGGTGAAGCGAGTTGTACACTTCTCTCAGAACTGATGGCTCAATCCCAGGCTCCTCGTGTCCACATGCTGAAGCATCCTAAGATACTGAACCTCAACTTGCTCCTGATGGTCAGGTCAGCATGGTGTGTAAAAAAGGGCTTCATGAACATTGTGAAACACCAAAGCTGAATGATTACTCAGCACACAAAACAAGCAGAGGCACTAGTTCACATGTGAAAGGCTATATATTTAAGGAGCTGTCTGTTGAGGTCATCAGTGTCTCGTAACTAAACTGATCACACAGTGAGATGTGTCAGGGAATGTCTGATTCAGTTCAGCAGGTGACTGACTGATCAGAGCTACTGTTGCAAATTCTTGGAAATCTAATTTCTTAGGGGGAAATCAATGCAGTCCCAGACCAAATGTACCTAAAAGTATAGGGACAACCTACTTTTGGCATTATAGCACATTATAATTACATTTCAATTTCTGTCCACGCCTTATTAATAACTCAAAACCCAATCTATGGTTATTCTCTGCTAATATCTTAGTTCTGCATGGGAAATTTTGATGATTTTTCCACTCAGAGAAATACTGCTTGCATATGTGACTGCACATGAGACCAATAAAGAGAGGGAGAAAGAGAGGGAAAAAAGAGAAAGATGGTAGAGGTTACAACAGTAATGAACGCTAATGTGTTTGTGAGAGATTTTAACAGCCCCTTCACTGACTCAGAAAACATTTCCCTACCTTCTGCCCTACACACTCTGCAGCTCTGTGACTTGTAATTAACGTAGTGCCTAAATCACAGGCTTGCTTCCTCAATCACCTTTACAGTTCCTTCAAACGGTCAAACGGACACAGAAAGCGAGACTTTTCTGTGGTTGCTCACCGACTTGGCCAGTTGCCACTGCCAATAAGTCCTCCATTAAACACACACACGGGCAGAGGAAACGCACGTCCGCACACACATATTTGAGTATCCTCATGCATACACGGCCCTGGGCCTGCAGTCCCAAAGTAATTGGTGTATGTGTGTGTGTGTGAGAGAGAGAGGAGAGAGGGAGAGAGAGAGAGAGAGAATGAGAGCGAATGAGTAAGAGTTAGAAAGAGCCGCTGGACAGACTTCGTTTGTTTAATGTCCCCTGGCATGGCCGGAGGGACAGGCAGAGAGAAGTGGAAAGGCAACGGTACAGGGAAGGAAAGCAAAGCAGGGCAAGGGTGAGGTGGAGGCAGGAAGAGAGGAGAGGAGAGAGGGATGAGGCTTGATGCTGAGTAAACAGAGGAGGGAGACCTCTCTCTCCACTCACTGTTTGTTCAGCCACAGGGGCTCCATGACTCACTTCCTTTCTACCTCTGCTTTATGTCCATCTGTCCCGCCAACATCCACGTGCACATACAGATGGTTATTCATGTTAATGCACACAGAAAAATATTTGCTTTTTATGGTATAAATAACTGTCACAACAGGTTGTACATTACATCTACAGTATAAGACTCCTTTCTTCTAACAAGGAGGCTGGATGGACGGTAACAGCTCCTTGTGTGTGAGTGCGTGTGTGTGTGTGTGAGTGCGTGTGTGTGCAGCTGAGTGACTGTTGTAGTCCCATTAGGTGGATGGATCTCTAGACGAATGGCTATTATCCTAATTAGCACTAATTATGTCTGCTTCCAATTAACCACACAACTGGCAGTGACTTCTCTCGCTGTCTTTCCGTCTCACGCTCTCTCTCCTCTCTCGTTCTATCTTCCTCTCAGCTGGAGAAACACACCTTATTCTCAAATGCAGCCTCTCCCAGCTGCTCAACTGAAGCAACCAGCTGAACAGAGATCACACTTGAAAATAAGCCGTCATTTTCTAATTCTGGTTCACGTGACTATTTGGACTCGTAATAAAGAGTAATAAAGAGTGCGACTCCAGACAATGTGGTGACTGCTCTGCTTTAACAACTGGGAACTCACATTGTGTGTCTATCTGCAGACATCTTCACATTTGTTGGTGCTTACAGTGTCAAAGACTCGAGGTAACATGGTTGGATGTATGTTACTGTGAGAACAATGAGCCATGTGATTTCATTGACAGCCTCAAGTTGACTGCGTGAACCAGCTTCTAGGCTTTGCTTCATATCTACGTTTTCTAGAAATTCAATTAAGAAACTAATTTATAGATAAAACAATTCAAATTCAAATAATTAAATTTATTCATGCATTCTTACATCGTTGTTTGCCGTGGATTCTTGTCTGAATCTGGGAATGGCTTCAACTTTGGTCACTGCTGCGTACACCCATTCAACACACAACATATAATGAATAAAAGATTGTGTGTGTGTGTGTGTGTGTGTGTGTGTGTAATATATGTATACACAAGGTCACACTGATAATTTATAAAAGCACAGTCACATCGCTATTTAAATGTAGACAAATTGCTTCCTGCAGCTTTAAAGGTCAGTAGCAATAGTATGGGGTAAACAAGCACAATGACCCTGCTTTATTATCAACACCAACATAACAGCACACTTACAGCATCTCCTGTAAAACAAGGGTTTTTAACTGATACACTTGTCACCATGGCGATAGGAAATCAATACAATGCAAAAAGAAAAAGAAAAAGAAAAAAACATTCCTACAGGCAAGAACATTTTAATCTACATTATTCTGTAACAAACATAACCGCGCACACACTTGTTCTCATAGATCTTCTGATGTGCACAAAGCCTGCGGCTAAATTGTCAGTGACTGCATCACTCACACTGACCCGCTCCCTCTACAAAGCCATGCAGTGTGAAAGAGATTAGTGTGTTTTCTTTTAAATTGGGCAAATATTTGCATGCACAAACTCAGGGCATAAACATTCACGACTCTCATAAATGACTCTAAATAAAAGGCACCTTAACCAGAATACACCAGCATGTGTGTGTACTATGTGCGTGTATATAAGCGAGAATAACACATTAATCTAATCAAGTGCAGACTTTCTTTTGATGCGCATTTAAACATATATTTAAGTGAAAAAGGGAAAACAAGAATATGCACGAGTTTTTTTTGTTTTTCCTTTTCAAGAGATCCATTTATGCGCCTCCACCAGCTGTGACTACAAAAATACCTCTTTGTGCTTGCTTTTGTAACAACAGTCAAAAATGCAAGGTAAATTTCATGCTAAAAAGGTACTATAATTACCATGTGCCACCTGCTCAGCATGAACACAACCTCAGCCGTGACTCCATCTGCTTTGGTGAAAGCACGTTTGTTTGGAGTCGGAAAAAAATTGCCGAAGAAGAAACGGGAAAGTGGTCAACTGACGTTAATACCACTGTGAATTCTGGATCTGCAGGAGCGGGACATTAGAGGCTTGAACAATATGAATGGGCCTGTTTGTGCATGGGTTACAGTTTAAGGTGCGCCTTTTTCGATTATAGACTGAATAGAAGTGTTGCAGCAGCAAATAAACAGACAAGTCCAGATAAAGAAATAAAGAAAGTAAAAGCAAAATAATTACAAGTATATTAAAGAAACATATATAAACTATACATGTGCAATTAAGCCAAAAGTGTGTGAGTATGATGTATACTCATTTATGTGTGAGTGAATGTGTATGATACTGTGATTATCTGGTGAACCAAGACAATAATGAAGAAACCTGTAGCACAACAAAGCAGAGAGAATTATAAAAAGCAGGGATGAAAAAGAAAACTCTTGTTTCCTCCAATAAGGATGGATAGCTAATGTTTGAAATAAAAACAGGGGACATTGGGTCGCCACCTTAAGCACTGTGAATGCATTCCTTCCTTGACATAAGGCCCCTAGTCATAAACACAAAACTCCCACGTGAATACATGAGCAGAGAGGTTAGAGCACAGAAACCGAGAGCGTAATTTCCCGAGAGTGAGAAGTACTAAAACATGGCCTTTATTTGTCTGTGAGAGAAAAAGAAACTTATGACCTTCTACTCATTGATCCAGCTCGCTGATGTTGAAGATGTCATCTTGTGGCTCTGATATTAACTGGTAATCAGCATTCTGTCGGCTTTGTGTGGCTCACCTGGGGATGTTTAGCTTAGAAAATCCAAAGATATATTTACAGCGAGGAGGAAGGTGAACAAACACTGACGTAGACGATGTCTTGAGAAAAGCGCTTGTGCTTCCAACCTTTTTTCCTTGATTTGTTTATTCATTTGTTTGATGGTCTCTTCTGTCCCTCCTGTGGTAATCACATGCCAGCCGGTAACAGAGTGCCAAAACCGAACCTTCATCAGTCACTCCTCACTGCACTGTGCAGTCTCTCTCTTTCATTCATTCCCCCTTTGCTTTCCCTCTCTCTGTTTGGTCGATAGGTTAAGAAGTCTTTCCAATGACAGATGTGAGTGTGAGCGTACATGGGCGTGAGTGTGTGTATGCGCGCATGTGTGCATAGTCTGGTCAGTGATGGATGTGTGTGTGGCAGGTAATTAAAAGTGTGATTAGCGGATAATTAAAAGAGGTCTCTGTCTTTAGAATATTTAACGACTTTAGACAGAGGACACGCTCACACACACGCATGCACACACACGTGGTGGCAGGTGGGAGTGTGTTGGTTCAGACTTTAATGGGGGGAATAATGATTCCTGAGATGATATGGAATATAAGCAGGGAGACACAAGTAGAGAGGCGAAAAGGATGAAGGGAGGTGGAGGACGGAGGAAGAGGGGAAGTGGCTGATCAGACAGAAGACACTTCACCTTTCAAAGATACGCATCCATAGAATTAATCATCATCTGCACGAGCGACACAGGCTGGACACACACGCACTTCTCTCTGTTTTTGAGTGATCAGTTCAGACAGAAGCAGCTGCTCTCTGGCAGACAGGAATAGATGAACAGAGATTCCCTAAACTCAGATCCCGCAGGCTTTCACAAACAAGGGAGCGTACACACACACACAAGAGTTAAAGACTAATGGGACTGTACGTTTAAAGGAATTAGAGCACAATTAACCTGGAATTAAAATGAAATCACAGCTTATCAACAGATACTGAAATGTGTTCTTGTCTGCACTTTGATTGGAAGTTGTCTCTCCTTCTTAAAGCACTTGTGAATGACTTTGCTGCTTTGTGTTAGCATGCTGCAGTAATATGCAGATGTTTAGCACCTAAAATGTTTTCCACGTTCATCTTCTTACATTTGCTAATTAACAGTAAACACAAGGACAATGGGAATGTCATTCGTTTTGCAGGTATTTGGTAATAAACCAAATTATTGGACATGTTGAAAGTTTGATGTTATAGTGATGCTTAACCAAAGCTAATACAATTGAGGGGGGGGGGGGATAACCAAAATTAGGATAACGACGAATGTTGGCACCAAGTTTCATGAAAATCCATCCAATAGTTGTTGCAATATTTCCAACCGTCATCGCCATCCCTGGGCCCCGCCACTAGCGTGGCTATAACAAACATGGTGGGTGTGGGAACTTTTGACACAATAAAGGGCAGCCTGCATTTACTCTTCCTTTGAAGCAGAACACGTCGTCTCTTGCAGAAGGCAAAAGGAATGACAGACAGGTAGTGTTCGCCACAATAAAAGGCGGAGGGTTGTGTATTTGCAGCAGCTGTGGACACTGCTACTGTACTCTGATCTAGCTGGAGTGTCTCTGTGAAGTTCATGGAAAACTTCAGAGTGAGTAATGATGCTTCTAAACCCCAAGTGGTACTTCTTATCGAATCTGAACACGCTGTCTGTACTGCATACGTCAACTGTAGATGACTCGGCCTGAGATCAAAACATTGTGAATTCAGTCACACTTTGTGATAATGTGTGCCGCATATGTTTACACCTCCATTAGCATATGTTTCGGTTTATCCAGATACCCAGATACAGATGGCATTTTAATACCGGGGCCATGGGTCTTAGCAAATGTAAACGATGGCCTAATAGGGCTTGTTACAGTACATAAAGTACTCATTTACTGCTACAGGAGCAAAAACAACTATGATGATTAGTTGAGGATAATTCAAACATGTTGAAGGAAAATATAATCATGGCAGTTAATAGTGACATATTTTTCTACTGCGATGCAATCATCTGTGTCGCACTCCTGCAGTTTAGGGAGCTTTTTGTTCCTACCCCTGCTCCTCATCCTCCTCCTCCCACCCGCCCCCTCCTGCTGCTCATCTCCCTCCCCTGAGTGTGTGAGGCAGAGTAAGCCTCTGTCATTTGGGAGAGTCATTAAGTACAGCCTCAGAGTTAATGTCTTTTCTACTTTCTACTTTTGAAAAAGTTTTTCTTTTTACCGCAGTTGTTTGAGAAATGGGACTGTGAGACGACAGCAAATTTGGAACACAGTTACAAGTAGAGGACACAAGTTAAGGACAGATGATAGGAGTCTCAAATTCACCTGATATATCCGCCAGACATCAAGGCTGTTATCTCAGCAAACAAAAAAAAATATCTGCGAGCCGTGGCTCTGGAAATAATGGTGCTATCAACTCAAAAATATCCACCCAATTCTGCGGGAACATAGGAAAGAAAATGACATTTATTAAAACGTAATGTTTTTACCTCGTGGCATACTTGTGGATCTTCTTATAGCCTACAGACTTGGAAAACACATCAACAGTTTTAAACAAAGCTACAACAAATTGCTTCTGGCAGAATAAGCCATGAATATTCATAGTCCAACAGCAGGCCCTAAAGTGCTGTATTCATAATGCAATTCTATCCCACTCCACCTTGACAATGAATAATATTACCAGAAAATGCAATGCAATTAAAGCAACCCCTTGTTCCCTGTCTCCCTTTGCCACATGTGTCGCTCCCCCACTCCCCACGCATTACAGTGATAATATTAAAGATTAAACAAGTCATCTGATTTCTTTACTGCAAAATTCATGCATAATACAGTGGTGGTAGAATAAGTCGCCTCTGGCCAATTTTTTAGCTGCAACCAGTCTTTTGCAAGCAGATAAAATGTAAGAGTAGAGACACTGGACCTGAATTAGACACAGAAACAAGAGGACATAAATTGTAACACAGAGTAGTGTTAAAGTCTTTAATCTTAGAGAATTTTTTCTCCAATCATTTGTGATTACAAATGTTGAACGATTTTTAATAGTATCAACTGAAAACGGTAGGCATGTACGCACAGATAAGCAGCATGTAAATGTAAAAAAACAACAAGCAAACCATTTTACTGAATCAATACAAAATTCTATAATATTTCATAATCAGATTTCACATTAGAAGCTTCCACACACATCATGTTACTATCAGGTGAAAAGAAACTCCTTCAAACTACTGTACTGAAAGGGGGTCCTGACACTTCCCAGGCATAACTAGGTCAGCAACAGGGGAATCAGCAAATGACTGAAATGGTAAAGAAACTGCAAAAAAGAGAGACAATATGAAAATATACTGTAAGTGGACATCCAGAACGAAAACATCTTTCATTCATATAAACTGAGGAGCTGGTTGATGGAACCATGGTGCTTCAGGTAGCAGAGAGACGAGGGAATATGATCCAGGATATCCAGTTTGAGTCCCAACTAAAAAAGTAATCTACCAGGAAGTATGTTATTGGCTAATGCAGCCTCTTTCTGGATGCCATCACATTGCATAAAAATATTAAATAACATTGAACATTTATTTTTTCTTCTGCGTTAGCACAACTGCTGCATTAACAGAGTGGTCCCATCCAAATAAATGAAGGGCTGCATTTTTCTGCACCGTGCTGCTATCTGTCTTACAGGACCTTACTCACCTGTGATTTAAAACTTACCACATACAACATTAATTCAGAGAGTGCTTTAGAGCACTGACAGAGTGCTTGTATTAGCTGATTGGCATCAGCTGCTTCATTCATGCTTCATAATCGTCAAATCATAATCATCATTGATAGTCTGCTGATACCTTAACACTGCAATTTGCTGCCACACCTTCCTCCACCACTCCAACATCACTCTTATTTGCTGTGTTTTTAATGCTCTCATTTAGGTTCAATGGTCATGTAGATATCTATTAAGTGGGGGTCAGCTGTCAAAGCAGAATCCTCATTTCTGATCAGACTTTTTAAGTCTTCCTTAAATGGTCAATTTCCTGACATGAGTGTCTCTGACTAAATTCAACAAGCCTCAGACTCTGCAGCACCTGAAGTTCTACTGGTTAATACTTATTTTTCACAGCAACCTAAAAATTAACTGAAACAACACCAAGACAGGTCAATTTCTACAGCTGTACTGCAGTTTTAAATGTAGCAAATCTAGTCATCATTTCCCTTTAAAGACCTGAGGTGAGCTGAAGGACGAGAGCGGAGGAATACCAGGATTACCATTTTCCCTTTGAACTGGGATCAACAAGCCCTAATGCTACCTGACAGGAAAGAAGGACAAAGTGAGAGGGAGGGTGAGAACAAGAAGCAAACAAGAGAGAGAGACAGCAACAGACACATGTCCATTCAAATGAAGGTAAGATACTGAAGTGGAAATGGAAGAGTTTACAGAAAATTTTCATTCTGTTATTTGCCGCCACATTAGGCGACCAAGGGAGCAATGCAATTATGGGATGGAATGGAAAGGAAAACGAGGGATGCAAGAAGGGAAGAGGAGAAGAGGTAAACTGGAAAATATCGAAAAAGCGCAGGCAGATGTCAAAAAAGAATTCCTTGTGCTTCCTGTTCAGTCTTTTATTATCTTTCCAAAAAAATGACTCGATGTATAAATCTTTGAAATGCTAAATGCTATTTTTCACATCACATCACAGTGGTGGATATTCTAGCCAATGTCCTTTACTGCCATTAGTGACAAAAAGGCAATTAATTTTAATATAACTTCTTCCTCATGTAGATTTTTTTATGTACCGTAGTCATTTCATATTGTACCATTTTAAAAACCAACATACTGTAATGACTACAATTACTCATGACAAGCTTTATTCGAGTTGTCAATTAAAAGACCAGGGCCATTATGGTGCTTAAAAGAGGACATCAGCATGGTTCCCAGAAGGAAAACTCTTATTATGACTGCAACATTTAAGTCGTCTAGCTAATACTTGACATTATATTGGTATTTAATAAAGACAGAAATTACACTGCAAATGAAGACACATGGGGGATTTTTTTTGCCAGGCAAGTCAGGCTGGTAAGTTTGGCCCATTTGTCAAGTAGATGTCCTTGCAAGAGCGAAGTTGTTTGGCTAGCTAATGCAGGAAATATTACAATAATCTGACTAATGCGAGACCACAACTGACAACATACTACGAACTACTGCAGCAATTTTTCAGTGCTTTCATGTGAAATGATTTTGCTAAATGTGCTGTAAAGTCTGGAGAAAATTTGATTTGGCTTCGGATTTGATTTGGGTTAAACTTTCTCCACGTTATTCCCTTTATGGACATGCTGTGAATGATTTAATTCATCGTTGAGACCGAAGAAGAAAGATGGCATCAACCCACCAGCGACTGAAAAACTTGATGGGAGCGAGTCTGTGTAGAGAGGGAGTCGAGATGGATAGCATCAACAAAAGGTCAGACTTAAACATCAGCCATTGCTGTTTGTTTCCTGTTTCCATTACTTTGTACTATACCATTGTATGTTTATTGTTGTAACCATGATGACCGAGGTCCCATAACCTTAGCGACAGCTATAGCACATCCAAACCACAATATTTCCTTAAACCTAATCAAGGAGATTTTGTGCCTAAACTTAACCAAACTTTAACTACAGCGTTGTAACATCATAAAAAATATTGATTTGTAACAATTTTAGAAGCCACAACTAGACGCTGTCATTCTGCCAATAGGAATGTCAGATCATAAAATGGTTCCACTCTATGTGTCGTTGTGTTGAGTGTTTTGTCATTTCATTTGGAGTACTGTTTGTACATTGAGTGTGTCTGTATACACACTACCTTCCCAGTTATGATCAGGTTTTATTAATATAGCGGTGATATAGATAAGCCCTTATTTTGAGAAACCAGGATATGCTAGCTGGAGTAATCTGACATAAACAAGAATACACCTTACCCAGGTTTCAGATTATTCTCTGCCATGTTTGTAGGTGCATTCTTAGCAAGTTACATAGTAGTAATTAAAAAAAATTAAATATGATGACAAGCAATATAAAGATAAACTACAATTATTATTATGCTAAAATAAGTACTTTTTATAGCATTTTCCATAAACAATGATTGGATGCAGAGGTTACATCAGGCAGGTAAATGGGACACTAAACTAACAGAGAAGTTTATCCAATAAAAGTTTTTGTATCTAACTCTGGATGTATAAAAATCAAACACATACCTGCACTAAGACAAACAGATACGTGGATACTGTTTTATATTCATATAATCATGTACATGAATAATCAAGTATCTAGGATGTTTCATGTAAACATCAATATTGAATATGATGAAAACCAGGATATGCCTCAAAACCGTATTCATGAAGTCAGTTTATGGAATAAAAGTGAAAGCCTTAACAATGACAGAGAAATACAGGATTAAACAATACAATACATAAGTAGAGAAAACTTTGCCACAAGGCTCTTCTTAGAGCAGCCATATGCCTTAAAATCCTACATCTCTGAGATGTTTTTTTTTAATCCCAAAAGTAACTAACTCATATAATTAAGAAGACAGTCACATGCAGTATCTAAGCTTCTGGTGGCTCCAGAGATTAAGTCCCAGACACAATGGATTCAGATGAGCTTAAACTCTTTACTCCATATTCATTTCCTGTAACTTTTTTTTTTCATGTCTTCTTCTACCTCTCTCTCAGTCACTTTGATCCTCCCCTTTGGCTGCCGTGAGAAACTGAGTCATTATGAGCCACAGCAGTACCGTCGTGGATGGAAGACCTTTCAAATGGCCGGTTGTATTTTCAACATGTGGTGGGATCTAAGCCTACACATCCTTTGAGTCTCCCTCCAAATGATGATGCTCTCTTTCTCTTGATCTTGTGGTCTGTCTAATACACACACATGCATATGTGCACAGGCTCGCAGACACAAACACACACAACATCTGCTTGTAAAGTTCAGACAGCGAGAAAGTTCCTTCTGTTCAGACCTCTGCTGTGTGTGTGTGATGGAAAGCTGCAAAATAATGAATCGCTCCCTCTGTTAAAGTGGTGTTTGACAAATTAAAATGAATGAATGTCAAGACACACACACACACAGATACACACACACACACACACACGCCTCCACAGCATATGGCTGCTTAGGCCAGGCCTATGAGGAGGAATATTTCCCACAAGGCCCCGTCCTGACATTGACCACCTGCGACATCACTGCTCGTCGCATCACTCCCCTCCACAGCAAGAAGAAACTGAAATATTCACTGTCCACCCTGCCATGCTTCTGCATAGATCACTGCCTTTATTTGATCAATCTGGGCTCCCCGCGTCCCTGATGGAAGAAGAAAGCGGAGTTCTTATTCTCCTCATCTTGGCCGTCCTCTTGAAGCTGCTGGCTATGAGAATCATTTCACGTCCATCTGCCACAGGCCTCAGAGCTAATTAAAAACAGCAGCTCGCTCTCCCCGACCTGGGCCGCAGGTCACAGCTAAAATATATATCAGCAGCTGATGTGGCAGCGCACTGTCCAGAAGTCGTCTCAACTTCTGCTGGACAGCGGAGAAGAAAAACAATGTGTCTTTTATGTGTTCAGAGGACATGTAACAATGGGAGGATGAAGGGAAGAAAAAGTCTTTGTCCGAGGGGGGAGGAGAGGGGTGGAAAATCAGAGTGATGGCAGACCAGCATGGAGATGGAGGGGGCAGGGAGTGAGGGCTCAATTAGATTAGAGCAGAGGGTGTGGGAAGTGACAGCTTGTAAGTTCTTTGCTGGCCAGTATTTTGAGGGCTGGGGAGTTTGGGAATCCTCATATAAAGACACGATGTGTGTTTGTGTGTGCTTGTGTGAGGAAGCAAAGGGTACGTGGAAGCACAGACACAAAAAAGGAGTGGGATTATAGTGTGTGTGTTAGATATGCAGAGTGGGGTTAGGGGCAGGCACGTGGACATAAATTGAGAGCGGTGGGAGAGGCAGAAAGACAGACAGCGAGATGGGGCTGGGGACTCTGGGAATGATGCATATCGGATCAATAAACTTCATAAACAACATCATCAGCTCGGTCACCACGAAGACAGCCAACCGCCAGGCACCATCTGGCCCTGTCTCACCGGACCGCAGGATCAGCCAGCGTAACCTCACACGCAAACACAAATGCGCACGCACACACACACCGGTACACGAGCAGAGCCGTGCAAATATTCAGCGCGCTCACTCTGAAACGCATGAGCGCTCACAGAGACGCTCGAGCCAGGTAGACGCAACCTGAGATTGGTCTGGAGAGGCAGACCATGTGTATGTGTGCGTGTTTGTGTGTGCGTACACCGCAGCAGTTAAGCAGTTTATTCAGGAACAGAAGTTTATGGGTTCTGTAACAGTATATCCTGCAGCATGATAATGACTGGAAAAAGAGGCAGAGAGCGAGAGAAGGAGAGCCAGCGGAGAGAACAAAGCGATATAAAGAATAATTTAGAGGAAGAAAAGTGGAAGAGAGAAATGAAGCAGAGAGGTGAGAGGGGGAAAGGGAGAGGAAGACATGTCTTGTAGAGACAAGAGGGGAGCTGTGAAAAAAGGTGCAAATTAGTCTTTTCTATCAGGGTTCAAAGGAGGTGTTATGCATGAGTCTTCATCACAGCGTGTATGTGGGGTGCAAGCAAATCAGAATATTTCATCTCACAATGCAGAGTGAGAGGTTTTAATCCAGATTATATTCATGTTTGACAATGATGACGTGAGGCTCATTTCCTCTAGTCATATTACAGGTGCAAATGCTTTTTGAAAAGTGGAAACAGAAAACAGTGTTTAAAAAATTCCTGCATATATTTTATTTATCTAACAATATCATTAAAATGATTTCAATATCACAAAATATATTACTAAAACCAGACCCTGCAAGCGGCAGAACCAGCTGTCAGTTTTATCTTGTTGCCATGGATACAGGTACTGGTGCGAAAGCCTTGAATTGTAGACAAACTCTCTGCTCCAAAGTTGCAGAGCAATCTGGTCTTCTTGGCCCAAACAGACTGTCAACATCACTGTATCCCAGAGTGTACCCGGAAATCACATCTGATCAGTGACTGAGCTGAAAAGGTTTCTCAGGCACTCCTCAATTTATGTCACCTAATCTTTCAACTTTTTCAAAAAATCTGATTAAAATCAAATAATATCAGATGGTTCAATATATTCATCAATGGCTCATTCTTTACATTATTATTTTACACTGCATGCTGCCATTTTTAAATTATTAATTAAATTTTTCAGACTTAAAACATGGGTTAGAATATCTGTAGAGTCTTAGTACTTTTTGGAAAGGCTTTTTTTTTTTTTCCGCTAAAGATTAATTAAGAAATCATTCATGAACTATTAATTAAGGTGTGGGCTCATCAGCCCCAAAGAGTTTAGTCTAACTAAAAAGCATTCAACTCAGACAAAAACACAAAAACTGCACAACCACAAAAATCCTGAAAATACAATTGCAAGGGTGATTACTGGTTGATTTAAATGGTGTGCATAATCAGGAAAGTTCAGTCTCTCTCTCTCCCCTTTTCAACATGAAACAAGTGAAATGCTAATGTTGAAAATAACATGTCATGAATTCACAGTTAAGACCACACGTTTTCAGACTTGTTAAGGACCTGCAGGCAGCAGACCCACTGCACAAATAACTACTAACTAAAAAAACAAACTGTGATCACATAAGACATAATCTGGTAACGCTCATTGAGCCTCCCGTACACACATATGCTTAGTGTGCTGTGGCAAAGAAATGTACAAGTAAAAGTAGTTAGAAAACCTGAGCAAGTGTTTTTAGCAGGAACACTGATTGTAAGAGTCGGATAAGCAGCTGTGCCAGCTGTTTGGCAGAGGTGTGAAGAAACGTACCATGTGAAACACTGACTGCTGAGTCTTTCTCTCTCATCCAGGGGAAAAACTGCCCTGGACACTCGATAGAGTTAACTGAGACATGCAAATGATTTATATCAAATTATTGGAGGTGACATATCTCCCTCTCTCTGAATAAAACTGGTATACGGTCTAAATAAATTGCCTCTGCCATTAAGTGTAAGGCCTTTGCAGTGTGAAACAACACCTCTGTTTTTTAATTCCCAGAATGTCACTAACTATTTCATAAAAATGCTTTAATTTCTTATGACTTTAGTGGAGGCAGTCAGGTATTCAGTAGAAACTAACCGTATCTGCAGTAAATAGCTCCGGAAAGCCGTGACGTTAATGGGTTTGTCTCGATGATAAAATGCATGGGCTGTGCTTTTTTTTTAGGCAGGATGTTTATTCCTTTTTTTCTTAACTTAATCAAGATCAAGACCAAAGACAAGTGGAGCCAATGGAGCTCCATTAGCCACATATACACGGGCCACAGTGTCATCTGTGTTGTGATCCGGAGGCCAAACCTCTCAGCCGAATGCTCAGCTGAGTACACCTGCCAAACTGTGACAACCAATTGCTCACTGTCAAATCATATTGTGTTTTAAATTCTCTGCTAACTTACAGCTGCAACTGTTACATCAGCGCCTACTCTGCACTCTCTGCAGCCGCCTCAGCTTCAACTCAACATTCATTATCTTCATTTTACTATTAATTGCATTTGTTTTCATGTGACAACTCATCTGTGTGGCTTGTCTTATTTTCACAACTGGTTCTGGACGGGGGATCTTCAAGAACAGATATGATATATATATTCAGTATATGTAATATAAATATAACTAGACTGCTTTTTTCCTCATGTAAGAAACTTTGAAGGGATGGTCCTGACATTTGATGGGAGTTTGCTCTTTGCGCTCATTTGAAAACGGATCTGCAGGCCATTCCATTCCTGTCAAACCTAACTCAGAGTAGATAATTAATATACATGAATAATATGTATATTTATGTCCTCTAGTGAGAATTATGAACAAGCCCATGTCAGCAGCAGCAGTAGAAGGCTAAAGGTGCCGGTATACTCAAACAAATCCATCATCTGCCTTCCAGGAAAGACTGTCTGAAAGTGAGTCGCCTCTGCGACGGCTGGCTTTTTACCCCATCTCCGACTGTGGCCCTTATGAACACTTCTGCTCTCCACTGCAGTCGGACGATACGCCTCATGAACTCTTTTCCAACATAAGCAGAGTGTACAGCCTCTATATCAGCTGTGTGCGGCTGGATTTACACTTGAAGTTGTTAGAAACATTTGTGGCATAATTATTATTATTTTTATTATATAAATTTTCCATTTTTTAATTGCCAGTGGTAGCGGTGGCGAGTGCTTTTATTTGTGGTGTGTGACATTAAGGAGGTGTGATGGCACTGTGGTGGTGATGTTCTGACAGTAAACACTTTCAATGCAGGCAGTGTCTTGAGCGGCAAAATAATTGCAGTCCACTGTCATTAAGCCACACTGAATGAAGCCCCATTAAGTTAACAGGAGAGCCATTTTCCACGTTCGTTCAAATTAAAAAGCAAAGTCAAACTTGATGTAACCCAACGACATAAATTAAAAAAGAAAAAAAACTGCTTATGTAACCTGACAATACAACGCTTTCTCAAAAGCAATTTTAAGGTGGTAACGGTCATTAAAGGAGTGAAAAAGTTGCTGTCTGGCCATTTTACGGGTACAGCAAGGCCACTGACAATTTCATTCAATAACACACAAGGGAGCAGTTAGTGTTCTTAATGGGGAGTTAGTTATCTCAGAGTGTGAGAGCAGCCTCATAAAATCACTGGGGGTCTGTATCTCAACACCTTCTTTCACTGATGAGTAGATTCAAACAGGTATGTATTCTAAAATCATTTAACATACTGCCTCAATCTATACACATTACTCTAAAAAAACTTTCACAACAAATGTACACTTGCCTGCTCTGTCTGAATAATTACATTATTAATACATTGTGCAATCATTCCTCAAAATAACGACACTGACAGGAGAGCTGCGGCAGCTACAGAATTATATGCAAATTACAAGCATTTCAAAAGGAGCCAGACAACAGCATTAAACAAAAGACTGTGAAATACAGCTTACACAACACATCCAGGGAGACTCGTATCTCTGCTGAACAATTAATAGAAAAGAACATCTCCAGAGCACCTAAAATTACTTAATAACCTTGTAGATTAGACAAGTGAAAAAGATTGGATTCACTGAAAAATCCATTTTATCTTCTCGTGATAATGTCCGAGGTCTATTGTACAGATGTCTAATGAAAAGGGTCAGTTATCTAAATAGCTTATTAGTCATAACAATTGGTGTGCAAGGATTAAAAAGAACTTTTGTGCTTCCAGAAGACACTAATTAATATAGCACTGAGGGATAAGAACTGTAAAATTAAAATTTTATCTCAAACGTTATTTTGTTACACACACTTTATGGCAGAGTGAGCGCATACCACGCTGTATAAAAGTGAGCAAGAGGTAGAGAATGAAAGAGACACCTACATTCGGTTGTTGGGGATTATCTTGTGTCCGTCTTTGAACCATGTCACCAGGGGTCGGGGGAAAGAAGCGAGGGGAGGCTGGCCTATGATGGCTGCTCGGCCCTGAGTCACCGTCTTCCTCTGCTCCTCAGAGGAGAAGGTCCCCAAAACTGTGGAAGAAGAGAGGTATGAAGAGCGTCAGTACCAATGGATCACATCACATTTAGCCACAAAGGCGATGTAAAAGCAGCATAAGGACAGGTCACAGCAGAAAGTGGCACAGCAAAATTCATCCACACTTCTTCACAAAATATGCAGCAACGTGGTGACTATACTCGCAGGGTTTGTTGGTAAACTCTTGTAGCTGGCAATCTTATTTCTAACTTGCTAGCAAGCCAGGAACATGTTAGTCGGTGTCCTGGCATTTGTACTGATGGTTATCTTGAGGTGTTGTTGATGTGAAGATGAAGAAGAAGACTCCGCCGACGCTGTATTACTTACATATAAAGTTTATTGCAAGAAGACACAGCATCTATACAAGCAGTGCACATTGCTTGTGAGAGGTTCCCTGCCAAATATGAATCCCCTCTCTTCCTATGTTTTCTATGGGTTTATATAGTGAAGTTGTTTTTCTCACCTTTGACCCCCACATCAGTTAACCAAGTTAAGGGACCCTTATAGGCAGCCAGGGGCCCCAACATGGAACATCCTGCTATAATCTAATTTCCTACTATTTCCTGTGAGTCTGTGGAACATCAGATACTTCAGTACCACTGATACAGTAGTTTCCTCCATCGTGGACTCTTCGTCAACACTGTCCAGATGTCTCACTATTGGTAAACAGTGCATGTGTGTGTGTGGAAGCTCACACAAATTTATTCTGTCCCTGTGAGAGAATACACTGATTGCAACGAGTCAATTAGAAGGAACTGATTTCACTGTTTTTAATACTGGTGTGACAGGGCCATTAACCACATTTAATCTGTGTTTACTCTCTGGATTTGTTGTGTGCTCAGTATTTTAGCATTTAAATGCTTCACACATATTACATTAAAATATTAGTGCAAATCAAATTAAGTAGCATGTTTAAAAAAGAAAGGAAGGATTTCAGTTTGTTCCTTCCTTTTCAGTACTAATAAAATACGAACAATACATTTAGTTTGACACTATTTCTTGACTGCACAAAGGGATGACTAATTGTGATTTCTGTTGGACTTTAATAGAAAGGCTGCTTGTTGGTGTGGACAAAGTTGCTGCTGGTTCCATTTTCCTCAAAAACATCATTAGTCATTTAAAAAAAAAAAAAACCCTCCTGTACTGGTTTTAATAGAATGGTGTGTAAACATGTGTACTCACAGGCCACCTGCACCTCTGTCCTCCTGTGTATGAGCGCTCCCATCCTGTTCCTCACCATGCACTGATACAGGCCGGCGTCGGCTCTCTTCAGCGACGGGACAGACAACCTAAAGACGGATGAACAACGTGGAGAGCACGGTGATGAGGGTGAGTTTTATCACAGAGCTGTAAATAAACCCTATTAAAAGGAGACAAGGCGGCATTTGGGCGTGATGTTTGGAGAGCAGCGGGACAGAAGGGAAAGAAGGTGGAGGTCTGTTTGTCCATATGTACGCACTCTTGTGTAATTCTCTTTCATGACCTTGATCTGAGAATGGATTGGGTCTAAGGTTGTCAAAGTTCCCCGACAACAGCAGGGAAGGCGGAGTGCTACATATGTGCGGTATGTGTGTGTATGTGTATAAAAATGTTTTTGACTGTGTGCATGTTTTTTTTTTCTGAGAGGGGGTTGTTAATGGGGTTTTAATGGACTGTGCTTCGCTAATGGGAAGCTTGGCATCGGATCTAGGTTGGTGCCATGCTGGACAAACACACAAAATGCATAGACACACACACACACACACACACAGAAACCAGATAGACACAGTAAAACTGGACATCGCTTTGGGGCTCATTATGAATACCAGGACAGCCAAGTATTTAACTCCCAGGCTGTCAGTGTGTGCTGCCAACACACACGCAGCCCCCCCCCACACACACACACACTAATACACACACACACATACATCAGAGACTCATACACGCAATTCCATTTGAATCAGGAATGACACATTACACAGCAGCTCTCACCCTGAAACAGATTTTGATATTGGACACTTCCTAACGCTGCTTCCATCTCCCTGTCTGTGTTCCATTATGCTTCTTAATAGGCGTGTGCGGTGGGGCTGTCACTGTATTTTTTGAAATCCCAACAACTTTTACTTTATATTTCTCACAAGACACAAGTTCAGTGTTGACAGGTCAATCATTTCTCAGCAGAATTTCTCCGGCGCCGTCTCCACCTTGCCGCGTGAAGTCAAATTCCCCGAGTGATTCGAGATAAGAACAATTTCAATCAGGTTTTACTTCGGCACAAATTGACCCTGTAGCGTCAATTTGAAGACTGACGAGATGTGTTTCTACAGGGTGTGATGTTGTGATGAATACCTTCAATAAGAGTGTGAAGAGGGAGGAACACATCATTCTACATTAAACTAGCAACTGAGATGTAATATAATGAAAAAAGTGCAGATTAATGCTATAAATTGTCTATTTTCTGAGAAATATAAAGGCATTCTCTGAATTTTCACCAATATGTTGTGTCTGTGCTGAACAACAAAGCAGTTGTAGCAGGTTTTTACAGTTTTTCTTTAACCAGCAATTAGGCAGCATTTAATGAACACACGGGTTGGCTTGAAAAAGCCCTCTCAGTGAAAAATGACTTTATTTGTCTGACAAAAAATGTTTACCTTCCAGTACATTAAACAGCACATAAGGTAAATCTTTGTATAATAGATATGGATTATATTCAATAGAGAAGGTGTGAAAAAGGACAAAGTATGTGATTCTGTACAAGCCAGAATTATTTTGAATA
Organism: Scortum barcoo; assembly: GCA_023238725.1. Taxonomy (NCBI): domain Eukaryota; kingdom Metazoa; phylum Chordata; class Actinopteri; order Centrarchiformes; family Terapontidae; genus Scortum; species Scortum barcoo. Next base: position 22,003,214 of record CM041553.1, read on the forward strand.
TATGAAAACAGAGCGGACAGTATTTGTATGGCACTTTCATCCAAAGTTCTTTACAATGTGTCCAGCATTCTCACATTCACACACACACACACACACACACACACACACACACACACACACACACACCAGTGGCAGCCAGCTAACACTGATTGGGGTCTAGTATCTTAACACTTTGACATGGACAGGAGGAGCCGGGGATCGAATCACAGACTCTTGGATTAGTGGATGACTCACTCTACCTGCTTTCATTAAACTGAAACGTAAATAATGGAGAAGTTGTAAAGTTATAACATTAAAATCAATGCAATTCCAGATGGTCATTCACACACACACACACACACACACACACAACACACTCATACTCAGTGCACCCTGCCAATTCAGCACAGCCCTGGCCTCACCAAACTAAACTAGCCAGAACGCTGAGAGCAGTCCAGAGCAGCACAACGCCTCCTGGCTCCGACAACGACTGCCCACAAAATGCTGGCTCAACCTCTCCCTCCCTCAGTGTGTGCGCCGTCCCAAGATCCCCTCCATTTCTGAATGATGTGAAAAACTATTTTGTTTCACAGCTGCAGTTTTGCCGAGAGGGACTGCTTAGCTCTTACCAACCAGCACACACCGGGACAGAGAAAGATGGGCAAAGGAAGAGAAGAAGGGAGGTACAGACAGAGAAGCCGGGAGAGGAGCTCAGACATATTGATTGGTTCTCCTCTTCTTTCCCCAGACCATATACATATTTATGGCCCTAATGTAATTATTAATCTCACTTTAGCTGCACTGTCTAAATGTTCTGACCTTATCTAAACACACTCCATCACTTACGGGCAGCTGTTTTCCATGCCACAGACATGACTGAACGCAAGATTCTCAGAAGGCAGGAAGGAAACGGGGATAAAAGTCAGATGAGCAAATGGGAAGACATACAGTAGAGACAACAGAGGAAAAAATGTCATGACGCCGTGACCAGCCAGCTGAGATAACTGACCTGTACTGTGGTGTCCAGTCGGTGATGTTGCTGTTGTTGAGAGTCCAGCGGTACTGCAGAGGCCAGCTTCCTCCAGCCAGGCAGGTCAGCACCAGTCTGTTTCCCTCCAACACCACCTGCTGCCCCAGTCTGCCCCCTTGCAGGTAGGGAGCCATCTCTGACAGACAAACAGCCAGAAAGAAAAATATGACATTTTTGTTATTTGAAAAAGTCTGTGTTAGTCATTTTTGGGCAGAAGAGCAAATTTCATCTGCATTCATCCACAGCCAGAGAAAAAGAAAGAAAGAAAGAGAATTTCATTTATGTGCTGTCCTTTGCACAAAGATTGGGCAGAAAGAAAAAAGCATTGACATACCAATGGAGCTGAGTTTTATTGTATATAGTTTCGGCAGATTCTGTAATAATGTTTGCAGGTGCCATTTAGCAAATGTCAAGGCAGATATGAAAACAAAAATATACATCTGGCATTCAGCCATTTCTACTACTACTGTATTTTTGTGCATTCAAAATTCATTAGAGTACTCATTCAGAGTACCTGAAACACAATATGTGAGTGAGTGAGTGTGAGTGTGAGTGTGTGTGTGTGTGTGTGTGTGTGTGTGTGTGTGAGAGAGAGTGTAACAGTGGACCAAAATCTGACCAGAACTCATCTAACAGGATTAACCAGGACTTTCTCTGGAGATCCCAGACTCCATTAGTGAGGTCTATCAAAGCATTCCTCTGCTCCTCTTCCTGCTGCCTGCGGTCATAAAACCTTCAGACACACACTTCCATGTAAAGTTTCCTTTCCTGTCAGAAAACCTTCCTATTTTGGACAAAGAGCATGGGTGTATTTGTTTTGAATGTTCATTCTTAAGTGGATTTTATACCAAACTGAGAATCTGACATTTATATCAAGAGTAAGCACAACTAATATGCTATGTTTCATGTTAAACAATATCACAAATTATATTACTTCTAAATGATACCATACAAGTAAACATGTACCCTTGGGAGTAACATGCACGTGGTGTATGATGCATGTCAAAACACCCCCGCCTGTTGTTTTCTGTGTTAGGCTACAATAGCGACATGCATCACAGTGCTGCCATGTCCTATTTCCCTGCATTGATGTGCATCAGTGGTCCAGAAAAGCAGCAGTTCTATCACATTTACTCCCTGGAACGACACACCGTAACTTGACTACATCTTATGTCTGCGCCGAGCATCTGCTGTGTTGCTGGCAGTAGTTGTGTGTGTCTTGCATTTACGGCTTTTTGTGAACACAAAAGGTCAACCTCTACTTCACAGTCACTTTCAGACCAAATGTATGACACATTTGGACATCCTTTTTTTTAAGACGTGATGTGAAATTGATCAGTCACAGTCACTCAAGCTCATGGTGTGTTATGAGCTTCCTCTGGACAACAAGCTCTGCCCAGCTGATACACAACCTTTTACTGAAATGGGCCCCAGTTCCTCACATCACCTGTTATTTTCCTATATCATGACACTGTATATTATCACTTACAGTACACGCTGTATATTGTGCTGCCAGACTGTCAAGTATCCAGGCGCTGAGGGACCAATATTGCATGATAAGGCTGTTGAAATTGCTCGTTCTGCCTTACAGCTCAGCCGCAGCTGCTGTCTAAACAATGCCATCCAGTCTTTAACTCTTGGCTCAGGTGTTCAGACCTGTCTCACCACCACACAGCATTGAGGCATCAAGGCTAAAGAGTCTGTCCACAGCAACTAGCTGTAGGACCTGTGAGCATGTGCTGACTCCTGGACCCAATAAACAAAAACCAGCATCTGGGTTTGGGGTGTACTGTGGTGGGGGAGGAGAGGTTGCGGGGTTGTAGACAATGAGATTTATTCAACCCATCAACCATTTACACACACACACACATATACACACACACTGGGTTGTAGGGGGGCGACTTATCTGCTTGCTACAGTATGTATGGACAGGTCCATAACTCTAAGGTAGAGTTTTACATTTTCTCGTTCTCTCTCTCCCTTTCCTGTCAACTCAATCTTCTCTCCTCTCTGCCTTTTCAACTTTCTCAATTCTGTCTTTCCCCCAGCCCTCTCACTCTGTCTCTGTTTCCTGCCTTATTCCTTATTCCCCGTGGATGTCTCAGGGCCACCTTTTCCACTGTTTCACCCTCTCCCTCTTTCTTTTAGATTGATAGCTGCCTGCTCCGTGCACAAGAGGGAAGTGTTCCATCTAAGATAGATTTATATGGCAGTCTGTGTGTGTGTGTCTGTGTGTGTGTGTGTGTCTGTGTGTGTGTGTGTGTGTGTGTGTGTGTGTGTGTGTGTGTGTAGGGGTGAAAGAGGAGGAGAAAAAGGGAGAAAAAGAAATGGTGTGTGTGTGTGTGTGTGTGTGTGTGTGTGCTGCGAGGATTTATTTGGAATATTCCGTTTCTACAGACGATGGCTGGCAATGCAGCCTCCAATGTCGTACTGCTGACCAGCACTATAACTCACCGTTGCCTGCCCGTGTGTGTGTGTGTGTTTGTGTGAGAGTGAGAGAGAGAGAGAGAAAGAGAGAGAGCAGAAAGAAGCAGCCTTAACAGCCCACCATTAGAAGGGCTTGTGCATGTACATACTGTACAAATAGCAGGATGTGGATGTTTTGCACCTGCCTCCATCCTTTCCACTTATCCGACACCTTCTTCATACTTCTTATCTCCAACAGATGCATGTTGCATCCGCCCTCTCACTCCACTAAACTCCTCATGGCCCTTTAATCCCTTCTTCTACTTTAAAGGGAGTCCATTTAGAAAGTACATATAAATAGAGAATGCCACATCTGAGAAGTACAAGGTCAGCTAGCAGCAGGTTTCGCTCACTGATGTCATCTGTCTCTCTCTCTTCCCCGCCGTCTGTCTCTCTGTCACTCAATGTCAACACGTCACTGGCTCTCCCTTGCAGTCTTCCCCTCTTCTTAACCTGTCTTTCTTTCTTACAAGCTGTGCTACCCGACGCTTCCTCTGTCTATCAGGACCTCCTCTCTTCCTCTTTGTTCCTTGCTCCTTCTCTAGCTGCCCCTCGGTCTATCTCTGTTAAAGTGCGTGGCAGCTCAAGGTCTCCTCTTTCTGTGTCTTCAGGAGGGATGTAGCCTAACAGAGAGATTGGCCTCCAAATGTGACAGGAGAGTCACACACACACTTTTCTTTTTTCCTGCCGCAACGTGAGCATGCCTCCGCTCTCGGGCTGGCCTCATGAAGCTGCTTAGGCAGATTCTGGGGAGGAATTCAATTTGCCGGGGAGATGAGCTCTGTGATAGAGGAGAGAGGGAGGAGAGGGGGATGAAAGGACGGGAGGAGAAGAGGAGCGGGGTCGCTGCTCCAGGGCTGATAGTCCACTACGATCCCGCCCTCTCTCCTCTCCTCTTCGTCTCTCTGCACTTTAACAGTGAGTGTATATGTGGTGGAAATTAGGCCCCAGATGACTTGTCCTTTACAAATGGGCCAGTAACAATCATTATTCTTACATTGTGCTGCATTAAACATCAAAATGAGTCCTGAATATTACTGCAACACCGGCGGTGAGACGTGAGATTTTCTCTGGCTCGACATGAGGTCAAAGTGCTGCCTTACCAGCACGGTTACAGGTGTTCACTCTTTTTGTGTGCTGTAAATCTGACTGCCCAGTTTGACTGAGGTGGTCAAAAAGGAGCAGCTTTTAGGTGGTCCAGTTTGCACTGAGGCATGCAGAGGAAACCCTGTGGTGTAAATGCATTTCAGAGCCCTGACGTAAGAGAGTGCAGAGTTAAAACTGAAGTTGAGCTGTGGAGCTCATTGTAGCAGTACCCACTTAATTATAGTATATGTGTGTGTGTCCAGTGAGTGTGTGTGTGTGTGTGTCTCAGGTCAGCATTAGGGTCACTCACTCCAGAAAAATCACTTTATCTTCATAGAGCTGCACCCCTACTGTGAGACAGGGCTGGCAGAACTGGCTATAGTCTATGAATACTGATTCACTGATAGCATGCCTCTCTCTGTCTCTCTCTCTCTCTCTCACACACACACACACACCTTTTTGACGCATGAGGTTGAAGGGGAGAAAATAACTAAATCAGACTCTTTTATTATAAGTAATTTTTCTATGAATAAGCGGGTAAAAGTTGCATGGCTCAGCAGTTTTTTTTTCTCATGGTAAAAGCAGTCTATTTGATTATGGGGTGCAAATGAGTTCTATTCCTTTTTAATCTAATAGGTCTGCCAGCGCTTGTTTCAACAGGCATTTAAAAACACTTAATTGGACTGACAGTGTGAGAGGCGAGAAGAAGAATTATGAGTTGAGTTTTTGGCGTGTTGCTACCAGTCAGAAAAAAAGGGTCAGAGAGAAAAAAAAGGGTAATTAATTGAACAATATGAAGTGGAGAGGCTGAGAAATTAAAATTTATATCTCCCATCAAAGAGTTCAGACAAGTCAGATGAAAACTATGAATGTACCAAAATTTTGCACTTAAAATAGTTATATTATAATATAGTCATGGATTCTGTTGATGAATATGTACTGCATACAACACTGGGCATTAATATTACTGCAACCTAAAAACACTCACAAGAAATGTCTATTTTCACCAAAATACACAGATTGCTTAGTCTTAACAGTCAGAGAAGGGCATTTATTGCACTGCTGAGCAAGTACAGGGATCAACACTCTGGATGACAATTACAGTTTGACTAGAGCCACGTGATGAGGCAACCCCAAAATCAATTGGTTGGTGATTTTTCTGTATTGAGAGACAGAACTAGAAATCCACCAAGGGCAGACCATCTCACTAATTTATGCTGCAATTTGCATGAAAAAGACAAACAAACTAAGGAAAGTCTAGATGAAATGGTCAATTGAGAGATGTGGAACTAAAATTCTGCAGAGAGAGCTGTAGGTGAGTGAAGTTCACAGGAGTGAGGTGAATTTCAGGTGAGCTGTGGCTATGACCTGAAAGCTGATGAACTGGATTATATTATTCCCTCTCATGGCACACCACCCTGTTTTTACAAAATGTGATTTTGACCATCTCAGCTCCAGTCATATTAACCAAGCATGTTTAAAAAAAAAAAACCTTAATGAGAGCTTTGGCCGGGCAGTAACCGTCTAAAAAGGCATATGATTAGACTCATTAATCGACACAGACTGTATGATTTTATCTCCTGTCAACACCAGCTGGTCCAGACCGGAGAGGAATCAGTCTACCTCGGTCCGCTCAGTCATTACAGAGCTCTAACTGAAAGAATCTGCAGACCAAAGAAGATGACAGTTAAGCACAAAACACCTCCTGCCTTTGATGAAGATAAAATCAAAGCAGCTCTGATGCTAACCCACTAGGCTCACCAGCTGATCCCCGACAGGCTTCTGCTCGACTGTAAGATAGTGAGTCCATGGGGGACTGCCCCGGGACTGGAAGTACTGCTCCTGGACAGAAAACAGCACAAAAGTCTGCATGAAAGAACAAAATATTTCCTCTGCTTTATCCATTGTTCGCTGGAGCAGAATGGTAGGAGTTGCAAACAGGATGTGAGCGCAGAACTTTGATCAGGACTTTAACTGGTGGCTTTTCAAGCTGGCAGCTGCTTTAATTGACTGCTGAATGTCAGACTCCATAAAAGAACAAAGCATCTCTCACTGAAGACCGGATAACACCACCACCCTCACCCAACCTCTCTTCCTGCTCAGACAGCCAATCGAAGCTCCCTCCTCCAAGCTCCTTCCTTGCCTACTCCAATCATGGTTTCCACGAGCATTGACCGACAGCTGTCTGTGATGAGGTGGCAGGTGAGTGACGGATCCTGACGTACCGATTGGCAGATGTCAGACCAGGAGAAATGTTGCCTGCGCCGTCACGCGTGCACACACAGTCAAACACACACGTGTACATAGAAGCCGAGGTGAACGGTCCAAGCTTCAATACGAAGAAGCTCAAAGTCAACGTGTTTGACTTTAGTTGTGAGCCTGTTTGCGACTTTGTTTGAAAGACAGCGATGGTATAATGTACCGAGAGTTATATTAAGATTCTTTAACAACCCAGAGAACAAACAGTTGTCAAGGAGAAACACATTGAGGGAAAAAAAAAAAAACAGGTTGAGCTCAAATCACTGCTTTTTCACTCTGCTAACGCTCTGTTGTGCTCGACACAGGTACAGAAACAGGTGAAAGGAAACAAATGTTCACAATTAATACCTAATTATATTACCTTTGGACATTTGCCAATTTGGCCTGTGCTCATTTAGTGGCTAGCCAGTGTGTAATTCTCTTTGGTTAATATAAGCAAGATGTTAACTGTGAATACGCAGTCATTTTTTTAAATGTCAATTTATAGCTTTCTCTGGCATTTAATAATGTCAGTGTAACTGTGTGTATATTTGTGTGTGTGTGTGTATGTACGTATGGTTGTGTGTACTAGACATGTAGTTTAAATGTCAGTTTTTACTTTGTAGTACTTTAATTGAATAAGACTTTCATGTGCAGTAACCTGCTTTGGTATGGAGGAAAAGGAACATTATGTCAATGTGCATGTATGAGTATGTCTTATGGAGTTGTGTTGTAGATGCATGGGTTCATGGGAGTGCAGGTCAACGAATGGGGGAGGTAAAGGGGGTAATAACTGGGGCAGAAGGGCAGTAGCAGAAGACTAGGGGATGGAGGGATGGTATTGGGGGTGGTGGAGGGAGATCTGAGGGTGGGTGGGGGGTTTTGAGGTAATCAGGTGGAAGAGACTCTGATCAGTGACATTTAAGAGGTGGGCCACGCTGCAGGGCACATCTGCTAGAACGCGCACACACTGCACCGCACACACACAAACAACTGTCAGCTCCTATCTCCTGATGAGCAGACAGGCGGTGAATGGGAGAGTTAGAGAGTGAAATAAATACCTCCCGCTGAGACAGCAGCCTCCCATCTCTCTGAAGAAAGTTGTGTACACAAGTGACTGTGAAAACATCTCGATACTTTTGAATGACACAAACACAATCACGCAGACAATAATTATTCCTGTTTTACTCTGCGCTTTCTTTTTATCCCCCTGTACCCCTCCTCCTGCTGCCTCTTCCGGAGTATTTTACATCCCCTCATTAAAAACAAGAGTCTTTCTGCAGGTAGAAAACAAACTTTATCAGTCAGTCGGCCGTGAATATGTAGACGCACAAACTCACAAAGGACAACAGAAAGAGGACAGTGTGTGTGCGTGCCACTTGTACCGCTATGAAACGGTAGGTGGGTGTGGGGGGAAATAAATACCAGTTTGTTCCTGAACCTGTCGTACACGATCACAACACCACCTTCACATTGCAGCCACTGGGCGTCTCTCTCTCTCACACACACACACGCACACACACATACACACACACACACACACACGGTCGACCCAGATCCTCGCTGATACTGAGAGATTTCACAAACACGACAGCGGTCAGACATGTGATAGTCTGACAGCATGTCTCCAGGCTCCATCTCACTCATCACACATACATGTACACACGCACAGACCTACACATACAGACCGAGAATGTGATCGGGGTCTTCTAAAGTCTACATAGATCTCAGCTAAAGTGAAATATCACTTTATCTCCCTTCTTCTCTGGCTCTGACGCTTTCTTTCGGATGGTGATTTCAACCGACCGACTGTTTTTCAATCTATATTTATGTATGTTCCCACCTCCCAGTCTTGAGGGAGCTCCTTCTCTTTCCCTTCCCTGTTTTGCTAAATTTTATCTCTGCCCGTACTTGACCAAAAGCCCAGATGCCCTCTTTCGCGCGTGTGTGTGGTGCATGTGTCCGGGAACCCTCCACACACACCTGTCTGTGCTACCCATCATCCCCTCTGACGACTGCCACTGTCCTGACCTTGGGCATCGTTGGGCTACGTGGTTTGGAAGTGATTGACGAATCGTATCCTTTCATTCATTATTGAAGGCGGAGATCAAAACCGCGGCACCCGGGATATCACCGTGACGACCAGACAGAGGTAAAGAGGGGAGGGAGCAAGGGGGAGGACGTGGCAGAAGGTCATCTGAGCGAGGAGGTGCAGGTGAGAAGGGAGAAAGTGAGGGAGGGGAGAGGCACAGGGAGCAGGAGAGTTGAGCGTACAAAAGGGGGAGCATCCTAAGCAGCAACATCGCCTTTTTGTTTAACTCTGCACTCTCTGTCTCACGTTTTTTTTATTCTAACATTACAGTAGTTCAGCAATCCCGGGGCTCAGTATGTGTCCAGCTCTGTTCCAAAAAGGCTTCAAACATCTAAAAATAAAACAAAAGACAGAGGAACAAGTAAAAAAGCACGGCTCTGCATTAACTTCTTTTTTCCCAAGGAGCACATGAAAAGCTTTAGAGGCAACATGAAAATTTATCTTAGTGTGTTTTTCTTAATAAAGGAGATATATAGAAAACAAATTATTTAATTCATTTGAACAGAAAATCTACAAAGTTTTTAATTACTTCTGCTTCAAACTGTATTTATTCAATGATATTTAATTGTTTAATTATATAATTGTGTTATTTATTTATACTGGTTTAAGACTTTAAACTGTATAAGGTTCAAGGTTCATTTGTCATTGTACAAAATAGGGTTGCACAACAAAATGCAGCTGCAGTCCCTGGATGATGTTTTTTTATTTGAATCAGGAGGAACATAAACAGCAGCAACTACGACATCAGTGATGAAAACATTTTTCCATTACACTTCTACAAGATATAGGCTATATATGTAGAACACAAGTATTAGTGGTGGAAAGACAATTTGTTGTTTTTTTTATTTGTTTATTATCATATGTATTTGTCTACTGTTATCTTCCTTTTCATGCACTCTATCTCAGCCCAAAACCACTGAGGTGTTTCAGAGGACATTTTTCAAGTGTCCCAGTGAATCCAGATAGACCCCTGGAGAGAGTTCGATCAGTCAGCTATTGAGTAACTTAAATCAGGTAACTGCCAGCGGTCAGTGATACTTGTCGGCAATTTGTACAACGGGATGTTTGATTTGGTTATAGCTCTTTATTATAAAACACATCTGGCAACCAGAGCTTGGTTTAACGTTTGGATGTTTAGAACCTATTTTTAATTTAACTATGTTTAAACTTAATATATCACTCTTGAGAGAGAAAACGTCCTCATGTTGACAAGAGAGACAGAGTCTGTGAGTATGGGCAGAAGTGGCGACGTGATACAGAAACTTTCTTCGACCACGAAGTGAAGCAGAACTAGACTGGGCTCTTTACTAACTGTGACAAACAGAGTGACGGTTGTCTCATATGAACGGGTCCAACGCGAATCTGTCTCCTGTGTGAAACGTCTGTATCCTCACCGGGCAGCATTTTCATAAACTGTGATAGGTCATATGTGCTCCAGGCATAAAGGCAGAAAGACAACTAATTAATACGAAAAACAAAGTTCAGCTCCGGGCCGCTAGATCTGTAAAAAAATGAAATAAAAAGTGTGAACACACCTTTACATTAGACCTTTACACATGCTCCTACATACATTCTACAGTTCACACATATCTATTTTTAGTCACTAATGCGAGTGAAACGCTCACACTGTTGAGCCCTGGAAAAGGTGAATGCATATTTGTTTACTTAGTTATCCTGCATTATTTGCTGGTATCATTGAAACAAGAACTAGACATAGCAAACTGATTAACTTAAAATGCATGGCTCATCTGCACGGTGTAACATGAGAGTCACTGAGGTCACATGTGAGAGGTTAAGTTCCTGAGGGAGAGACATCATATTCAGAAGGTGTCTGACCTTTGGGGCATTTTGAACAGGTAGTCTAAATATTTAAGGCTGTCAGCTACTTGCGATGCATCCCAACTATCAGAGGTTTCACACCTTTTCTTAATTTAATTCATGCGACTGTAATGACTCTCACGCGACTGCCACATGATCTTAGGGTATCATATGTGACCTCAGCAATTTCCATGTGAAATCGTGTTGTAGATGACCTGCCGAGGTTTAAGTGCAAAAGAACCCCAGTAGATAAATGAGTTTAAAATAAACTAGCAGGATAATTCAACACTCATATGAGTAATGGCTAATTCGAAATGTTTTTCTCAACACAACTACAAAGAGTGAAACAACAAAGCATACCTTTACACCTGGAAAGGCGATCGGCTCTGACTCTCTAACGTCACCCAACTAAGGAAAAATATCTGAAGACTGTGGACTCAACCCCGCAGGGAAACACTGACGTCATTACTGGTGATGAGTAATTTATGCTCTGCTCATTTATACCGGCACCAAAAAAGAAAATTCTGGCAAGACCCATGAGCACATCTCCAGTGTCCATCCTCGCCACGCACTCTGAACTTTGTCCCACAGTCTTCACCGTTTCATCTTCCTTTCCAGTCTTTTATAAAATCTGCCTTCATCAGGCTCCACCATGCTCACCCTGTGGTCACCTCCATCTTCTTTTCATCTCTATCCTGTAGCATTGATTCTGAGCTGGACTGAAGCGTAGCTCTCTATTCAAAAGGAGTGCATGTTATGTCCTCTGGCAATGCCATTTACCTGTTACCTGTGTGGGCGCGTGAAACTTAATAGCTCTAAGTTTCTCTTCTCAGACCCGCTTCTCTCTCCAACTTGTTCGCTGTCTTTGTGCCTCTGCCCTTTTTCTTCACACGTTTTAACTAACTTGTTTTTGTCGGGTGTGTGGGAGGCGTTTCAGGGTGTGTGTGTGTGTGTGTCTCTGTTGTGCTTAGGCCTTATGAGTCCATATGCTTTGTGAACGCAAGTATGTGAGCGCAAATGTGAATGTTTACTTCCTCTACTTCCTTCAAACCACAGTGACAACATCTGCCACCGACTGCAACACACACCACGTCTCCCTCCTTCTCCCAACTTCCCTCCCCTCCCACACCTCCCGCCAACCCCCCTCCAACCCCCCTCCATCCCTCCTCAGACAAGGGCAGCTCAGTGACACACCATTTGAAGGGCAGACTCTGTCTCGGTAAGCGTTCCTCTTACAGACTCAAATTAATTCAATAACACTGACAAACGTCCTTGCCAAGATACAATATGACTTTCTTTTTCTGGCTGTTTACTTACTTCCACGTTTACACATACGAGAGGTTACAAATACAGACGCTCATAGAAGGTCAGACACATACCTATGCCAGCACAGATGTTTCCAGTAATAGCAAACAAGTCGACTGATAATGACTAAGAAAGCGCAGACAGAGAAGTGTTTGAGGCATATGTGCTCATTGTTTGCCGAATAATTCATTGTTTAGCTTTTCGATTTCTCAGCGTGTCAGTGAGCTGATGGAGTGGATATTTTTAGGTTTCTCGTGGGTTAGAATTTAAGAGATGCCTGCGAGGCTGGTTTAAAGAGACAGCTGTTCAAAATACCTTTAATTATCTTGCTGTCACAAATACTCTTTGAGATGAATTTGAGTCACGCTTGTTTGCAGGTACACTTTTCGTATTTTCACCAAAAACTCATTATTAGCTGTAGTTGTCCCAGTTTAAAAAGCAGGGTGGTGGGCGAGTCAGTCATTACTTTCTCTTAGTCTTCATGACTGAAGTACTTTGAACAACAGGCACACCACATGCTTCCACCTACCTGCAGTTTTCTACTGGTATCTGGAACAAAACTGCAGGCCATTGCACTAATGTTCACTTTTAGACTATGCCACACAAGCCTGCATGAGTAAATTTCAGTGGGGGATATGAAGCTTTCAGGGGGCAACTGAATAGATTCTTGGCCTGGGCTCAAGAGAAAAACAAATACAACATATCAAAAGTGTCCACGCACAGACAGATGAGAAAACAGTCATCGGCACATAATGCAAAGAGACAGGACAACTCATTCAAACTCTGCATAACCTGACTTCATGTCAGGGTAGATACAGAAACACACTGTGAATCTTTGTGTGTGCGTACATGCGTTAGTGATTCACTAGGCTAAAATAAGACAGGCCAAATATGATTACAGAATGAGTTGTTTCATTGCTTATTTCCAACTCTTGCTAAGCTGCTCATCAGTTTTTTTCAACGATGGATAACGATTCTGTGCTGTTCGGAAATCACATCCATGAGAGCCGAGATTGCTGTTTCTTTGCTAAGGGAAATGTAGAGCATTAATATGCATCTTCTGGTGTTTGTATAGGTTGCAAAATAAATTATTCCTCAACTGTGTAAAACATCTTTTTAAGAGGCATGAACATGGATATCTCAAACACAAAATCTGGAGGTACTTGTAAAGCTGGGAGCACATTCTCACACACACACACACACACATATGCTACATACAGGTGTCTCAGATAAATACATACTCACAGAGGACGTGTCATCCTTGTAAATGGTCATGAGAGCCTGAGGATTTTTTTTTTTTTTTTTTTTTAAAGGGTCTTATTACGAAAGCTTTTCCCCATAGAGACCGGCTTCTCTCTCTCTTAAGCACACACATATTATGGGTGAGGGACAAGAGAGGGTGAAAGAGAGACATGTTTGAAAACTTCAAAGCTAGTCAGGAATTCAAAGTTCAGAGTTTCATCTCCCTGAGTCTTCTTGCAATTTGTAAGTCAATGTGGGGAGATGTGTACGTGTGTGTATGTGCACATATTTATTCATGTGTGTGTGCAGAAAGAGCCAAGCAGAAAATTCAGGTATCTTGCAGTCAATGTACGAGCTTGTGGATGCTATTGATATACTAAAAAAAAAAAAAAAAAAAAAATGGAGACACATGACAGTCGTTGGTATTCTTTGTCCTTTACAGTCCAGCTCAGTTGAACTACAGATGGAAAGGACAAGTGATTTCAGGAGAGTTCATACAGCACCTCTCACACTCTCTTTCCCTCTCGCTTCACCGAATGCCCTCTCACTTCCCTTCGATTCCTCCTCCTCCTCCTCAAGCTCCAACCCTGCCTCCTCTCTTTGCATCTGCCCCGTCATCTCCATCTCACCCTCTGGCACTCCTGGCGTCTCACTCTTCCTCTCCCGTGCTGTCATTTAGCTTTGCCGACGATGATGAAGTGTTCCATCACGCACCACCCCCACGCAGTCAGCACTTTCATTCATTCACTCCTTCATTTCAATCTCTCTTGATTTCTTTCCTTTTATTATTTATATCTGCCATAATGGCTGTGATGACAAAGGGTTGAGCACAGAGAAATACTGTATGCTCGTGGCAGCAGGTGCAAAAAAAAACATCCACAAGTGCACGCAGTCCTTGCTGGATGTTTAACACACATCCGCAGACACAGCTAATCTATCTTCTGTTTCGGCCGCGCAAAACAAATTGCCGCGGGTCAAGACCTGCTTTTCCTTTAGTCTGTTGATGAGATAAACAAGCATTCTATCTCCCTCTCCCTCTCGCTCCTGGTGACACCACATGCCTGTATTAAACGTGACACCCTCGTTAATCCACATTCAGGCAGCCACTGCATCTCCTGAACGCACACCGCACCGATCCAGGTATACAAACCTGAGCCAGGAGAGCTCATGAATAGCTAATGGGAAGGACACAACAACGCTCTGATTCACAGAAAATGGCCTTTACACCATCAGCTCCACTATTGGCTGCCGGTGGGGAGAGACAGGGGCGAGATTGATCGAACATAAAGGGTGAGAGAGTAAAGCGATATGTGTCGGGGAGAGAGAGTAATTGAGAGTGTGTGTGCCTGTGTGTGTGTGTGAAAGAGAAGCAGTGTGTGCCAGTGTGAGGGAAAGAGAAGAAGAGAAATGGAAGATATTATATGAAGTTATTGGAAAGCGAAAGAAAAAGTAATTTCGAACGCTGCCCATCTGCCAGTCTGTCTGAAAGGCTTATCGGCACGCATGATAAACAAACTTGATAAACGAACACATACAACAGTTCTCTCAGACACACGAGCGCGCTGCATGTGCTCTGGGGTTTGTGCGTAACAACAGCCTTTTTTGGCAAAGACGGCTCGGAGGGGCCTAAGCTATTGTGGCCATAATAAAGAAGGAGCCAAGATATGTGTGTTGAATCTGATCTGGATGCTGTTTAGCATAATCTAGTCCTTCACCTGTCCTTTTCTCTCTAAACCTCGCCCCTTCACTCTGGCTTTTTCCCTCCTGTGTATTCTATATGGCAGAAGTAAAAAACTGTCTAAAGCATTTTTTAATGTTTTGGTCTTTGGCATCCTGACACCTATGCCTCTGGCACAAGCTGACGAGCCATGCATAGCTGGCAAAAAGAGGGTTTCCCCTGCGATTTGAGATGAGCAGTCGATGAGTGTTTATGGAAATTAAAAAAAAAAAAAAGTCCTTCCATGAGGTAGTTTTGACAGCCAGAACTCTGATCTATAAAGAAAACGAAAAGCTGCACAGCTCAAGAGTGACACTCATTTTGTTGAACAGTGACGTTGACAAATCAATTTCCAAACAGAGCTGTAGTATTTTAAGTAAATCAGCATCACAAAGGTTATGCGAGGGAGATGGGAATAAACAGGGGATGTTTATTCAAGAGAGAGCGAGAAAAGCAAACAGGCACAATGACAGCACAAATACTGTAACAACTGCTATCGTTACTGGGGGCCTCTTTGCATACAAACTCTAAATATCACTTTGATAAAGTCTAGGTCTAATTAATCAAGCTAATCAGCAGGGGACCTGGCAGCTAGTCCTCCCTACTCTGCAGTCTCTCTCCCTGGCTGAGGCTCTGCAGCAGTTTCCTCACTGTGGAGAGCAACTATTGGCTCAGGAGGGTTTTCTTGCATATTAAAACTGCTCTGAAAAAATGTGAGTACTGTAAATAATATGAGTTGATTGCTTCAAACTTCCTGGGACTGCACACGGCGTACAGGTTTGAGTTTAAGTTCAGCTTTTGAAGAGAATTCAGACTGGCCTTGTATAAAAAAAATAAACCTCTGCTTTTTGAGTGAAATATCACGTTCTAATTCTTAACAAGGTGTCCTTGGGCAAAAAACAAACCGTACAAATATATATATGCATTTCCCCTCATCGACATGGCATAATGTATGCTGATAAAGTATATCATAACTAGGAACCTTTATTGATATGTGCAACATAATGTACAGGCACCTTCTGAATGTTTAAAACTTGCTTCCAGAGGCTGCCTTACAAACATTATAATTATAAATGTATGGCATTAAAGCTACAAAACACCACCAGCAGAAACTACACAACAAAGTGTAACTTTCTCAGGTGTTCGTGGTACAATTAAATGATTTATGCAGCAGAGTAAGTTCTCACATCTGTGTTAAACTATGTGAAATATATGCCACTCCATTATCCTGTTATGAAAGGGGCCAATTATTTTTTCATCCATTTCTGTCATCCCTTTAAATAATCTAAAATAAAATATTAAAATTCATGAGTCCTGAATGTTCTCTTTAGGTAGGGCTGATGTTGAGTGAGGGCTTCCTGTCAACCTCAATAGATAAACTAACAACAGTGTCTTAAAAACTCTCACACTGTCGCACACCATCACCTGAATTCATCTTTTTCTGTCATTTTAATCTCCTGTCGTTTACATAACAAATTGCAAATTTGGATCATGATGGACAGCACAGTTTCACTTTTTTGATCTCCTAATTATGTATTCGCTGGAGGATATAAAAGTGAAGGAGCAGACACTTCAAAAAAGTAACACGCCGCTTAAAGTAAAAGGACCAAAACCTGATATCACCCAAGACTGTGTACTGCCTTTTATGCATGGAGAAAGCTTAACAAATGTTTAGAACTGCTCGTGGCTGCAGCTTTCGTTCACAAAGGTCAAACCCAGCCTGGAGATACTAGTTCATGCGTACGTTTGAGATGTGAACACAGTGAGGTGAAAAACACACATACGTGGGCCAAGATCTATCTTTGTTGTAAAGAAAAAACCCAATGTGGAGTTGCAGAGTCACGCCGCTTCTAAACTGTTAAAACTTTTAGCAAACCATCATCTCTCCTGGGATCTTTTCAGGAGACGGTGGCATATGCAGCAGGAATGTCGCAATCACTCTTGTGCTGTGTGGGTGCTAAAGGCATAGCTATGGTGACAGGGACAACATTTCCATTTCACACAAGAAGCAGACAAATCTAGCACCTCCCAAAATCTTTTCCTTAGCAAGATTCATAAAATGTCAAGCCACTATTCATTCACTGTAAGAGGATATGACAAAGAGAGACAAAGGTTATGGTTGTTTTTACAGCAGGCTGGGAGGTGTGTAATTCTACATTTGATCTGTGCAATTAATGAAACAAGGAGATATACAGTAAGCTCATCAGGTATCAGGTCCACTGCCCAATTAGCAACTCATACGCTGTACACGCCTGGCTTGTTTACTGAGTTCACAGCTAAACCCCATTTACACCTCGAATTAACATGCAGTCGATTACTGGATGATTTACCTGACTGAGGAAAAAACAGGATGTCAATCCAAGGTGTAAATGTACACAGAATAAAGTCTGATAGCTATCAGACCACATCTGAGGGTTTTCTGGCTCACACTCTGAACAGATCCCAACCAGTACTGAACAAGATAAATACAATCTGCTGTCTTAAAAACAGTCCAAAACCCCAAAATAGTCCACGTCCTATCACAGTAGTCAAAGAAAAGCTGTAAGACTTTGGTGAATTTTTAGCATTTTTGCCTCCAAAGTGACCTAAACAATTAACCGATTATGCCACTCATTTACTGTTCATGAACAAATACATTAATCCATTCATTTACGCTCCAGAGGAAGCGTTTTAATGCCGGGTGAATTGTTAATGCAAAGGCCTGTGTGCCTTAATCTTTGACTCACACACACAAAAACACAGTTGCCATGGTTATTCATATTGTTCTCTCGCTACTGATCTGTATACCTTCAAGCAAATATGAGATTAACAGTAAAACTACGTCGACATTTCATCAATATTTAACTGAGACAACTTCCTCTAGCGTAGATACATTTATAAAAGAAGTTGATGAAAAATGTGCAATATAATTCTTCGGCCTAAAAAAAAAAAAAATCGACCACAATAACGACATAAAGCAAAATACACGAGAGGACCAACTTTAGCCGCTGTCATCGTGCGGCTGCACTGTAGGTAGGCTGTGGCCACCACAGCAAAAGAGGGCCAACGCTGCTCTGACCTCCACACAGCAGCTCCCCGAGCAGCAATATCCCATGGCCGCCCCTCGGGACAACACGGCAGAGACGGGTAATAAGCTGCAATCTTACTGCACATGTTGGAGTGCAGGCAGGACAGAGATAGATGGTACAGTGGAAATACATTCACAAACACGCTTAACCGCTCATAAACACACACACACACAAACAGATACTGGTGCGCGCACATGAGCAGGCCAAGGTGTGGAAGATGTACTGTGAGGATGTATTGCTGAGTGCAGCCTAATTGGAACATTCATTATGGTTACACTGAATTACAGCATTGTCCCTGATTCTATTGATCCCTGAAATGTGTTGGGAGTGTGTGTGTGTGATTGTGTGAGTACCTGTGTGTATGTGTGTGTGTACTTCCAGGTACGTCTTTATAGCCAGACCTCAATCACTAAAACCGATACATCTCGGCTTTTTTTTATCTGACTCTTGACTTTGACCTTTTAGACTGCTTTCAATCAGGTCCTCACAGCCCTGACTGCCTGACAGACGCAAGCACTTATCAGCGTCTTTCTGTCTCACACACAACACACTCTCACACACACATACACACGGTGACAGGTCCTGTCTCCAGTTGACAGGGTTTTATATCAGCAAAGACATCAAGCCGCCCACAACCACCCTCCACCCCTCCACCCCCTCCACCCCCCACTGACCCTACGACCATGCCATGATGAGAGATGGGACAATCTGCTCATCGGTGACAGCTCCGCTCACACAGTGACACACACACACACACACCCCAAAGACGTACTCATTGTCTGAACACAAAATGATGGAGGGTAAGGCTCTGTTTAATTTATGCCTGGGATGTGTGTACGTGTGTGGATGTGTGGATATAAGAAAACATGTATGCACTTGTGTATGGGAGTGAGTGTGTGTATGGAAGTGTGTGTGGCAGCCTCTTAAGTGAAGGCTTTGTAAAACTCTTGTTCATCATAACTGTGATGTTCTAGCCCGAGGGCTTAGCGGCATAAAGCAATTTCCCTCTCGTTACACCAGGCGTATATTAACCTCCAGAAACCGTCAAACACACAAACACTGACTCAGACACACACGTGCGTACGCGCACACACACCGCTCTGCCATTTATCTGTCGTGTCAAGTATAGTGGGAACTATTCTCTTGAGTAGGTTATTTATAATGCGGCTGTGTACTTCCTTATCAGCTTGCTAGTCTAAGTCTCTCACTGTAGGTTTCATGAGGGCTGTTTCTGAACAGTTACTGAATGCAAAGTCAGACACACTCCAGAGGCAGTTAGAGGCAACTTTACACACCTGTCCTGCCATTTTGCCCAATCCCTCTGTGTTGTTTAGGCCTTATTTATACTTTCACTGCATCCCACTAAACTCTGAAAAACGCTGAGGCAGGTAAAAAAAAAAAAATTGGAAGGCAGGTGGAATAACCTGTACTATCGAGCCGCACTCACTAAGTTTCTCTTTTCAACAACGACAGACGTTTTTGGGACTGAAGGTTGATTCTTGACCACAGAAATAAAAGTAATTCAAAGAACAATCTCACCACAAAGTCAATTTGGTGGTTCTTCTGGAGCTTTAATCGCGTCACACCCTCTTCCTCAACAGACAGTTTGTCAGTTGTCCGCATGAAACAGAAAACCTTATTATCAACTTATTCACTGATCAGTTCCAGTCGTTTTGTGACTTCTTTGGGTTTTGTGTTGATGTGATGTCAATAAAACTTTCCACGCTGTGAGGTATCGAGCCTGTTGAGCTGTTGGACAGACTTTAATGTGAAAGGCCTTCAGTGATACAGTTCATACTACTTACGATTTGCTCAAAACATTCTTGTGAACTTTTTGTAAGTTTAGTGAACTTGTTTGGGATCTTGAGTGGGGGAAGCTCAAAATCAAATAGTAATAATAATAAAAAGGAAGACTGAAAGACTAAAAGTAGAGCCTAAATGAAAAAGATGAGTTAGAAAAATGAACGGAAAAGAAGGCAGCAAGGGAGAACTACTGTCAATAAAAGTTTGCTTAAAATAAAGCCCAGCCTGCCCTAAAAGTTGAAGTAAATAATCTTTTACAGTAAAATGAAAGCCTGAAACTGTGCTGTATTGCAACAATCTGTCCTGGGTTGTCTTGTATCAGGACAGAACCATGTATGTCGCATGCCATTTCTAAAAGTATTACAAATGGTGTAGATTAAGTGGAGATGTTGGCCACTAACTCTGATTTTCAGCGCAGAGAACCTTTCTGTGACTCGCCCTGAGTCAAAGTGGTCTTAATGCAGCTTACCTTAAGATTGGTTCAACTCAGTTCACTGCAGCTGTAATAGCAGTTCAGGTCTGCAAATTCCATCCATAAGCTTTATAAAGAACTAGCTCTCATTTACACACTCCCACTTTTTTATCCGTCCCCACACTCGTTGCATTTATACATCCCCAAGGAACTATGAGGGAGTGATTATCTACTCCCAGCTAAAGTAGACAGTTTGGCTTTCCACAATGCCCGCTTCTACTTCTACTTCTTTTAACAGTGTCTTTCTTAAACTCTCTCTTGCATCTAATGTTATCTGTCTTTCATGCCCATTTTCCTCTTTCCTATTGTCATTATTTATCCTCATCCTTCCCCAGCACCATCACCCTCCCACTTTTTCCCATTTTCTCTTCTACCATCTTGCACCTGACCGTCTTCTTTTCATTTACTGTAGATGGACTCCTGGAGTCTATGCCTCCAATATCTAATGAGCAGAGAATAACAAACAAGCACAATGGAATGGAGAGGTCAGGATAAGAAATGCAACGTGAAGAGGGAGAGGCAAGATGAGAGGAGAGCAAGGGAGTGGAGGACACTTGTTCAAGATAGAATCAGTAAGATGCAATTATAGAACAACTTCCAGATTGAATTTCTTATTAAATGCATACTTAATGGTACATGGAAGTATAAAGTAATGCACAATTTTGTGGGTTATAAAAGGACACAGTGGCAGGAATTCAGAGGAAGGTAGGCTTTTTCGAATAATGCTCTTTAAAATGCTTTTTCCCCCCACACTGCATCAAATTACGTTGCACTGTGCAGTAGTAAGTGGTAGTGAGTCTGAGCAGTTGTAATTTAGTGATATTGTCTACTTACTTTCCATTTCAGCATTTTTCAACATAGTGAATTACTGTGTTTCTGTACATTGCACAGACTCCAGCACTTCATGGCGGAGAGTCCAAAGGAAAAGAAGTTGCACTAGCTCTCCGACAAACGGCTTTTGTTGCCATATTTCTGTTGTGTGCTGCACTCGTTTTAGGCAGGGGGACTGTTTCGAGCATTATGATTGAGTTTAAGATTGGATATTGAGCTAACCTAAAAATAAGTTCACATAATGATTTCAATGATGCGACGCAACATGTGATCCTTCCATTTAATAATATTCTGAGCATTAGAACTATGAAGTCTAGTTGCATAGCTTGGCGATCTCATGACACCTGCCTGGTTCTCCACCAGTCCTCACGGCACAAATTAATTTCTTACCAGTGGTCGTTATTTCATTCAGTTGCTCCTGGTCTCTTGGACGCCTCGCAGGCTCATAATTATAAAGCTGTGGTCTGTCTTGTGCATATAAATTACTTTTTTAACCTCTTCAGTGTCAGAACTAATGACGGGATCCATATTTATTATTGTTAAACTTGAACTAGCTTGGTTGCCTTATGAGACGTCAGATCCAATCTGTCTTTTTGGAGGTGGACACATAATTGTCTCACAAAAACTACTCCAGATGTTACTGTTCATTTGAAAAAAAAAACAGATAAACACCATTCTCAGATAAACCGACCCCAGTTTGATTGACATTCCCTGGAGTACACAAAAAACACGATTAAGGAAAGCAAATAAAAACTGAGATGTGTGGTTTTTGCAACTGAACCCTTGATATATAAATGCATTTCCTACTGCTCAGGAAAAAGTAAGGGAAAAAAAGTGTGGCGAGCAAGAAAGAAAAAAGGAGGAAGTGGGAAATGGGAAAAGACTCGACCACAACTGGACAACCACTCAGTAGGTTGCCATAAAAAGTGCAGTCACATCCCGTTAATAAAGAAAGGAGATGCATTGTGTGCGCCAGGAGGAAAACAGTTTTAATTAGAGGCCATCCTTGTGTGCATGCGTGTGTGTACATATATCTCTGCATGCTACAGTTAAATGTGTGTGATTATGCAGATGTTGGCTGTGCCTCTGTTTGTATGAAGCTGTATGTGCATGAAGTGAAATGAAAAAAGATTAAGATAAAGACACGAAGAAGATGAATTTGTGGAGAAAGATAAAGACAAAGAAAAATGACTTAGATTTAGGATAAAAAAATTAGTGGTTATGTTTCGTTTTTATGGTGGCCTATATCTGTCATTTATGTTTGGGCTGGGACAATCAGCATTTTGATAACAGAGCACTCATCTAAGCCATTATCAAAGAAAATTTGTTGTTTTTTCTAGTTCATGTCTCTCAAACGTAATTTGTAATTGTCTCTGTTTTTTATTGTTGTGAATCAAATATCTCACAAAATGAGTATTTTAACAGTATTACCTGGGAAATTGTAACAGACATTTTTCTGTATTCTCCCAAAAAAAAATTACAGATTGAACCATAATGAAAAGACGAGTACACAGCTAAGCTATGCTCCGTGAGGCTAGATTTTTGCACAGCTGTGCTTCGAGATAAAAACTTCTAACATGCTGACACTTTGCATTTTACAATTCATCCTTAGGGGTACATGAATGTCAGCACCAATTTCACTGGAATACATCTGATTGTTGTTGAGACATTTCAATTAAAACTAACAATGTCAACATCATTGTGGCTCAACAGGAAAAACCACAAGATCCCCAAAGTCATTACAATTCATCCTCTGGGGATAATGAATGTCTGAACAAAATTTCATGAGAATCCATCCAATAGATATTGTAGTCTAGCCAAAAGCAGTGAGGCACCTGACAGACTTGGCCAATTAAAGTTACACCATGGTTAATAGTTGCAGCACTGGTTATAAAAAAAAAGAAAAATTAAAATAAAATTAAGGGTAGTTTTCATTTTGAATCTGTGGGTATATGAGTGCTTTAATCACTCATACAGCACATTATTGTTCTTTCATTTCTTCAGGCAAGAGACAAGTTGAGACATATTGAGCAAATAAAAAAATAGAACAGGAAACGACACAGACGGGGAGAAAGAGACACAAAGAACGCATTATGTCTTACTGTGGGAATTAGTCAGGACGTTGGTTCAGGCTAACAGTGATTCTACCTTTGGCTCTCTCCCTCTTTCACCAGGAAACAGGCAATGACCTTATAACTGTCAGTGACTCCCTCAGCTTGTGTAACACCAGGTGTGACACTCTTCCTGCAGCCACCCCACAAAACACCAAGTCCCCACCACGTTCCAGCCAGCCGACCATGTGATGTCAGTGACGAGACACACCTCGAAGATCAACACCGGCGCTCTCCGTGGTCAAACACTGGAGGTTTTGATTCAGGGAACAGTGTGACCTTTTCCTCCTCTACCTCCCCATCCACTCTTCCTTCCTCTCCTCCACAGATCCATTCATCACACAGACAGGCGGTGTGTTTTAACTTGTGTTCGGTGTCGCGGGAGAGTGGAGGAGGAGGTAGATAAAGGAAGGCGGAGGAGAAGGTGAAAAAGAGATGAGAGAGACAGAAGGTAAAGGGAGGTGTGGTGAGCGCTCAGACACAACAGAGATAAACCTCTGTGGCTCAATGGGGAACCAAAATGACGGCTTGTACATTAAAACTTCAGAAGTGCAATCCATCTTTTTTCCACTTTGGTTTGTCTTTTGTCAATTCAACACAATTGTCTTTTTCATTACTCTAAATGCTTCCTTAATTCCCTCTGTGACGAGACGTTAGATGTTGCGCCTGCTTTTATCATCCTATCAAGACAGACTTTTTAAGCAAATTATCTTTTCAGCTCAGCCTGAAGATGAAGTCTGAAATACATGGTTAAAAAATAAATTATGGAAAATCCTTTTATGTGCTGATAAAGTTGATCCTACATAAATGTGGAGATTGTTTTCTATATAACTAAATGGGTGAAAATCTGAAACTGATGTCATGCATTTGTGTGTGCATATGTGTGTGCTGCTGTGCATACTCTTATTGAGGAAAATTTTTATTACCACCATATTTTCAAGCCCTATGTGACTTATTCAACCCTGCACCAGTTTGTGTGTGGGGTGTGTGTGTGTTTGTGTGCTAGGATTCCAATTTGCTGTGATATCTGACAGCACCTCTCTAATTCCCACAGAAGGCTGAGTAGCGGGTTGGAGGGAATTACTACTGTTACATACCCGCCAAGCTGATTACCTATCGACTGGTCTAAACACCCTGGCAAACCCACACTATTCTTGTGTGTGTATCCCTCAAGTGTGTGTTGTGTACGTATGGGCACACCTGCATGAGACAGAGTTAGCTGTGACAATCTAATTCTCCCTGTCTCACTATCCTATCTCTGTTTCTTTTAGACATAAACAAACACACACGCATGCACACTAATCACACGCCCAGACCTTTACCTGGTGGTTTTATTAGGGCTGATTGGCCGGGCAGCACCACAGCCACAGCAATCAATACAGTGACGGGAGGATGACATCACTGTCTGAGATGAACCCAGGTTAAACACTTATCGGTCCAATCAGCGGCTCAGCTGACTCTAATGACCTCATCACTAATAGCCAAGGCAGCGGAGTAATAGCTGCAGCCCTCAAAGCAAAAAACTAGATATGGAACAAATAATGACAAATGTGGGTCACTGTTTATCAAATAATTTTTGTCATTTTCCAATAGAAAATCACTCAAAATTAGTTTCTATTCAACTGTAGTCCTGACCGTCAGCTCATAAAATTTGAATATGCCAAATGTACACTGCAGGTACAAAAGGGATGACAGTTTTTCATCAAAAGACAAAATGGATTTTGGATGAATTTGACCTGCAGAACAAGACAATGTTGAAACAAAAGTGCTAAAGTTACATAAAAGTGCTTGTGTCATGATCCCAAATTTATCACATCGCAGAGTGAGTCCGTCTTTCTTTGACAGTGCCTTGATATTTACTCTGGTGAATTACACCAACTTGATAATGACACACTGATTGGCTTTGCGCTAAATTTGCCCTTCGCCATTTTATCTACATTTTTTAATTATGTGTGCAAAGTTTAAGCACAATATAGTGCCCCGAAAAATTCCTACAGTGGAGTTAAAAAGCACTGTCAAGGGTAAATACACTTCTTAATGCTAACAACCCAACAATACAATGCACCATGATTCATATATGTGAATATTACAGATGGAGGTGACATTATACCTGTCAGCTGGAAATCTCAATTTGCTTCCTGCAGACAAAAATAATAAGTATTATATCTATTGTATATGGAGGTGAAAGTGAGTAATTTCAGAACATTTGTACTGTAAAAAGTTGCCCTAAGAAGAAAACATTATGTTCCCCTCAGGTTTCTTTAAGAAATACAAGACTTGCAAGTTAAACACCCATGGAAATATGAACAGGGGTGTAAATAAGACAGGGACGTTGGGGCATTTCTGTAATTCGCAGGTTGTTGGAATTAACAGGATGAAACCATGGAAACCTGGTCAACAACTGACAGTAGAAAATGGTATCTGACTTCACTTCAAATAAAAAAATAAAATAAATAAACAAACAAGCAAAAAAAAAAAAAAAAAAAATCAGGTCAAATTTTAAGGAAAAATAGTTCCTGACTCGTTTACACTGTAAAAAGCATGAAGACAGCATTTTCAGTCAATACTTCTCTATTTTCATTCATGAGCAAGTCCTACAGTAAATACATAAAAGATGTTGTTAATGCAGTGTCAGAAAAATTGTTGTCACATGTTGTGATTCAATCACAATTATTTGGAGTGTAAATGTCACTTAACAAGAAAGGAGAGGTTAATTCACTGACTTAATTACACTCCTCCTTCTCTCTTTATAGTAAATATTAAGAGAACTTTAAAACCATTGTATATCCCATGATTCATTGCTTGAAAAATTTTGAATGCACCACTTCTACTTATAACAGAGTATTATTACACTGTGGTAATAGATGCTTTTACTTAAGTATCTGTGTACTTCTTCCACCTCTGCCACTAACCGAGCGAAGGCTGCTGTGGTCTCTAAGAGAGTGGAAGATGCTTCCTGTCAACAAATGAACTAATTATTTAAATTCGTGGTACTTTCTCATCTCTTAATTTTAATATTTAATATACAATGTTGTTAAGAATAGTTGAATAATACTACATGATAAATAGAGAGCTTTAAATCAACCCTGTGATCGGTGATTGGATCGGGCATTACCTTTTCCAACAACTGGTGATCGCCTCCCAGAATCCTGATCGGAGCACCCTCAGTAAATCTTGTACAAGTATTATCAACAGCACACCGTATAAATAAGACATGAACTGATTAAAAACATGACAAGAAACAATCAGAGTGTCCAACTCTACTCAATTTACAGCGACACCACTGTGACACCATAACCAAAAATTAAGGTTTCCTGTCTGGGAAGGTACCGGACAGCGACAAAAAAAATAAAGAAGGAAGACGCAGAGTACACAATCAAGCTAATACCATTACTGAAATTGGCTGAATGAAGAAAATATATTTAAGGAGATGAATACATAAAAAACTAAGAAGACACAGAGAAACCACAGAGGAGAGTGAGAGTTTAACAGGGAGAAAGATGTGCATTAGCAAGCAGTGAATTAACAGGGAGCAAAAGCCCTTCCATTTCTCTGATTGTATTACCCATTATGAGCGTTCCCCTAACACAAAAACACACAATTTATTGCAGCATTAGCATTTAGTACTAAATGGACTGATAAACTGCAAAAAAAGAAAGGAAAACAAGGGAGGGAGGGTCAAGCAAACAAGCGATAGGTGGAGGACAGACAAACACGGTGCTTTTAAAAGGTTAAAAAAAATAAACCTTTCATTCAGAAGTCATCTCTCACGCACGCACGACTGTGTCCGAGCAGAGACACAAACGCACGCGCTCCCTCGATTCAATCAAAGCAGCTGCCATTACGGTGGCAACACGCAATGAATCATGGGATTGATGATGCGCCCTTGCGAGGGGACAAGTAATTTCTACTGCCCGGGAGATGAAGGAAGGAAGGAATGGATGTAGAGAGCGAGGGGGGGGGGGCAGAAAAGAAGCAGAAGAGAGGAAGAGGAGAGTTAACAGAATGAGTGGTATCATCCGAGAGCCCGGAGTCAGTCCTCCTCCTCCTCCTGCCCCTGCTCCTGCCCCCATCAACCCGCTAACAAGAGCACAGAACCTCCGAATAGTAGCAAAGACGAGTAATAGGACGGAGTGGTGGATGAGGCTTATCACAGACGAGGGCTCCATACATCATTCACACTCTTTCTCCAACAGGGTGTGTGTTTGTTACTGTGTGTTTGGGAGGAGGAGGAAGAGGAGGGGTGTTGGGGGGTGGGGTGGAAGTTCTACAGCTCCGAACAAAAAGACAAACTTTCGCTGTCTTCTTACGTCTTGCCGCCGTGTCCTCTTTCTGCAGTGAGGGAAATGAAAATTCAACACCGCACCATTGAATCCTCTTATATATTCAGACCAATATCTCCCTATTTCACACAAGCAAAGGGGTGTGCACGCAAGCATGCACAAAGCTGCTCACACACACACACACAAAGGTAAGGTATTAAACCCTCTTTCCTTCAATCCCAGAGAGCAGACCTGTACCGTCTTCTGCGGATTAGTGTGAGAGATGGAGAGAGAAGAAAGGTTAGAAATGATGAGACCGAAAGAATGAAGGAGGCAGATGAAGAAAGAAAGAGTGGAGAAAGGGTGATACAAGGAAAGGGTGTGAGAAGAGTAAAGAAAATGGAGATCGGGTGGGGGGCAAATGAGAGAAAAAAACTCAAACCATGGATTGCAAACAGGTTGCAGAGAGATGTTGTGAAACAGAATGCACACAAAAAATGGAAGAGCACCAGCTGGTAGATGGTGTGATTGTCTTGGACTGTGACTGATTAATATTTTCATTACAGAGCCATCAAGTATTTATTCCAATTCCTGATTTTATGTGTATGTCTGGACTGTACCCAGTCATTTACCTGATGATCACACCAGTTTTACAACCTGTTTATATCTTTGCATTGTGTCTACTGTATTTTTGATGGCACCTCTCCGTTAACAATATATTTTTGGGTACCTCATATCATTTTATTTATGTTTGTATTTCCATTTACAGATGCACTGTGTTCCTACTTTGTTCTGCAACTGCTGCACAACAACTTCTCTTGAGATAAATGAAGTACCATCAAATCCTATCTCAAAGTCAAAAACATGTCAAAAGTTCGCCACAAGTTCTCAGACCGAAAGGTGATGTCTTTTAACTGCTGAGCTTGTCAGACCAACACCAAGAAACACCTGAAAATATTCAGCAAACATTTTCACTGTATAATATCTTAAATGACTAATGAAATCAAATGACTAATCATTTAAAAGACAATAACTGACTACACACTGACAAAATATCCCCTTCTACAAAAAAAAAAAAAAAAAAAAAAACAGTGTTTGCAATATTTCAAAGAGGTAATGTATCACGCTGACACCTTTCC
The DNA here is from genome assembly GCA_023238725.1 of Scortum barcoo. Lineage (NCBI taxonomy): Eukaryota > Metazoa > Chordata > Actinopteri > Centrarchiformes > Terapontidae > Scortum > Scortum barcoo. The sequence goes on from CM041553.1 coordinate 22,031,873, forward strand.
ATCCACACACCCACACACACCAATACACAGTGAATAATGTTGGGTAACAGACGATGAGAGCTGCCTCTCCCTGCTCTCTGTCCAGTAATGCACCCTTCATAAAACCCACACACTCTCTTCTGCCAAAGTACTACGCAATGCACTTCAAAATGCACATCAGCACATCCAGTCACATGCGCACACGCACAAACACTGACACACATACAGGTGTCAGTTGTGTCTGTGTTCACAGAGTAAAGATTACATCAGCATAAATACTGCTCTCAGTGATGGCTGCCATAATTTCCTGCAAACATTTGGCCCACTCACAAGCAAGCAGCAAAAGTCAATACTAATTGCCATTAACATAATGACTGCAAATGAACATTTGGGTCTCCAGGCTTTATGATGCCAGTAAAGCAAAATGCTTAAGAAGCCATCCCACAATCTCTTATAAATTTTCCATGAAAATATATCTAATTACAGAGCTCACATCACTGCAAACGCTTTCAGGAGCATTCGAAAACTCTTCTGGCCCCAGTTTTGCGCGGATGCAGATGAAGCCCAGTGACCTTCTGCCAGTAAAGTGACAATTCTGCTTGGCACTCCAGGCTTGAGTGCTCCAGTTCACATTTTGTCATGCGATGTCATAGTGAGCCGTGACACTATAATCAGTACAAATTGGGTGCCACAGAACAGCTTCAGTGGCAGAAATTACACCTACAGAGTTCATTTCAGTGCAAGTGCTGGCATTTTGTGCTATTTTCATGGCTCTTTTTTCACAAGCATGCCTGCACACAGACCTTCGAAAACCATATAAATCATTGGTATGCTATGTAGGACAGGGCTATTAGTCAATATTAATACTTGGTGTCGCTACATATAATAGTGTTGTAAAAAAACAATAATTTAAAAGTCTTGTTTAATTCTATCTAAATCTTAAATTATAATTATTCTTGCATCCCCTTATCAATAATCTGCTATCCATAGAAAAGGCACTTAAACAGTCAGAAGCACTCAGGTTCAACTCTGGAGTGAATTAAAAAAGTTTTATCTTATTTACTTCATTTAAAGTATTTTGCTTGGTCATGCATGTACTCTTAAGCTTGGTTGACTACAGCTCCAAAAGAGTTTATTCCAAAGAACAGAAATTGCTGCAAATATATCTACAAGGTGTTGTGTTTCTTGCTGCAAGTAGAAACAGATCACTGTAGTTTACATTTAACATGGCCCTCTTTGCACTGAGCGCACCTCAGAAAATGCTTTAGGTAAAAGAAATGGAAAAGAAAATGGAAGAGCTTCTGATCAAATGAAAAAAGTAAATGTATGGTTAAACTGCAGAGTGTATTTTAAATTTATCTGTCATCCTCAACAGTTGTAGGATGTACAGTACTGTATGAAATTTCATTTTGGTTAAAAGGGCATTTTTCTATAAGGACTATTATGGAGACCATTTACTGTGCATCTTCAAACTGTTGTGCTGCTACATTCTATTCAATATTCAAGTCTCGATGTGTTTCTATGCACCAAACTGGTCTTTCACAGAACCTTCCAAGTTTATGCAATGCAACCATTACTCTAATCATAAAGGTGACAGGAATATGAATATCATCATCATGGAAACATAATGGCTGCAGTAGTTCGCACAGATCCATTCTCAAGATCTCTCTCCACATAAAATCACTGAGCTATGTCAGGAACACCCGCTCCTATCAATCCACATAAAAAAAAACCCTGATTGTAGGAAGTGCATCAGTAGCATCTGCTTCTTGAAACAGTTCTCTTTTCAGGCAAATGCAAGAGTGAAAGGCAAAGAGCTGATTGGCCATGACCACAGCTAGTGCCATTACACTGAGAGAGAGAGAGAGAGAGAGAGAGAGAGAAAGAGAGAAAGAGAGAGAGACACACACATATATTATATATCACAGTATATATATATATATATATATATATATATATATATATATATATATATATACATATATATATATATATATATATATATATATATATATATATATATATGTATATATATATATATATATATATATATATATATATATATATATATATATATATATATATACATATATATATATATATACATATATATATATACATATATATATATATATATATATATATATATATATATATATATATATATATATATTCTTTCTAATCTAACCTTCATATAAGAAATGCAGCCCAGGGGTGCCACTGCTGCACTATTGGTGATAAAATTAACAAAAACGATTTGCACTAACATCACTGCAATTTAATCAAAAAAAAAAAAAAAGACCTTGAGTACCCTGTGGATATGAACGTGTGTATTGGAAAACACTACTAACATCAATACATGAACAAAATCACATTGAATGCTATTTTGCTGGTGCCAGCTACTTTAACATGAGCCAAAACCAAATGTAAAAATACACTCCACAGGAATAAAGAACACTTTGACTGTTCTGGGTTACTATTTCTTGGCATTTTCATTACACAAAATCCTCCCAGGAAAACAAAGATTGTTCTGACATGATAAGAGGAAAGCTGTGAAATAAGACAGTTGTCTATAAAAAAAAATCTGTGATTCCGTCAACATAAGCTGGAAAGAGCCTGTGCTGCTGATTGCTGCATCGACTCCGCTCTTCTACTTTGTGCAACAGGGCTGTGCAATTATGGCTGAAATCATAATCACAATTACCATGCTGATGTTGTGATCACAATTATAAATCATGATTATGACTCTTGGTGAACTGAGGGACGTGGGTAGTTCAGAGAGTTGGGACACAGAAAGAGAGACAGATTGGAGAAGGCATTTGATCACAGGGCAGCAGGGACACATGTCATTTAACAACCAGTGGCTATAACTACTCAGAAGTGTGAGCACACCAACATAAATGTTTTAATTTACAACTGGTGCTCAAAATTAAGTTGGATGTTTCCTAATTGATGATATGCCCGGATTTTATGGTTACTAATTTAAAGTAAAACCATGATATATGGTTTATAGACAGCATATAAACTAAGGCAAAACTCTTGTGTACACAAGTCCTTGAAATTCAGTGTGTCTCTCTTAGCTTAGCACTGAACTGCACTGTAGGTAAAATTCAACTCACCTGAGGGAGCAGATGTGTCCAAACACACGGCACCAGCACAAAGCAGCGGCGCAGGGTGGAGAAGCAGGGCAGGAGAGGGGAGAAAAAGAGACAGAATTAGCCTTATTGCAGTCGTACATTCTCTGCACAATTTTAGCATGTTTTCCTCTGGAGGGGCTGTGGAGAACCTGGAAGTGTTGGAAAGACGGCTGGTGGCTGAAAATATATGACACACCAAACAGAAATACAAGCAGAATGAACAAACACTCTGAATTTGTGGGCTACAGTGCAGGATTGTATATAAATGCAACACTGTGAGCACGGAGGTCCCCTTCCAGTCACACACATAAACAAATAAAACAGAGCTGTAAAATGTTGGTAGCAGAGTGTTTTTATAGACGTCAAGTCTGAGGGTCGGAACCACCACTCATCAGCTACACAGAGGAGAGGAAACAAGAGAAGGAGAGAGGAAACAAGAGGAGAGGAGAGGGAAAAAAAGGAGAGAAGAGAGGGAAAAAGGAGAGGAAACAAGGAAACAAGAGGAGGAGAGAGGAAATGCGAGAAAATGAGAGGATGAGAGGAGAGGAAATAAGAGAAGGAAAGAGGAAGCAAGATGAGAGGAAAGAAGAGGAAAGGAGATGAAACAACAGAGGAGGGGAAATGAGAGAAGAGGAAAAAAGAGGAAACAAGTGGATTGGAGATGTGAGGAGAGAATGTACACTAAATCTCTCACATTTTGACACGCCTCCTCCTGTTGTGTTGTGGCAGGAGTGCGTTTTTTGAGTTCTGAGTCTCGCAGTTTGTCCGAAGAGGAAAGATCAAAGTCCGGCTTCCTCACTTATCAGAGCTGCCTATCACACACTCTCCTCCAGCTACAACCACGCTGCGCCTCCTCTCTCTTTCACTCCCTTTCTTATACACACAAAAAAGAAATGAGACACAAAGTGAAACACAGAGACGAGGTATAGTAGAGACAGAAATAAGAAGGGAAAACGGTGTGTGTGCTAAGCGCGGATGTGTGTATAAGCTGTGAGCCGCAGCATCTGGGGTTGCCATTTGAGACTACGTCTTCTGGGTGTAGAGCCGGGGCTTGGCAATCTGCCAACACATGCCTCACACACTAACTGAGCTGGAAAATAACACACGCACGCGTACACACACAGACGCACTGGGTTACACACAAAATGGCAAAGACCTTTAAATCAACTGAGGTAGAGGCACAAAAAACAGCACAATTTGACAAAAGTCAAACATACATCCCTGCTCACATAAAAAAAATATGCTGCACACACAACTTGCATACACACACACAATCCTAAATATATTTCTGCTAGATCTCAGCCTCCCACGATGCAACAGGATAAATGAGCCAATCACTGGGTGCAGATCCTCCCACGGGTTCAAAGAAATAAAGATTATTATCCTGCCCCCATATTGCGCATGTGTGTGCATGTTTGTGTGTTTGTATGTGTATGTGAGCCCATTCATGCATGCTTGGGATCAATGAGAAAACATGAGCCAGCCTGTGCCGTGCACCTCCTACCTCCACCTATCATGGAGGCCAGCGGCCCTATCAACCCTCCTATCTAGCTGTCCTGTCAAGCAAGAAAACAAGAGAGAACAAAGGGTCAAGTGCATTACAGTGGAGTGCCAGTCTGTGACCTCTCATTTACCTTCCTCTGTTTACTGCATGTTGCACTGTTTTGTCAAGGTGCTGTTTACTGTAGTGCTGAAGTTCAAATAGACAAAAGAGAGACTGATGTTTTTGGGAGATGTAATATAAATCATCTGGAACAGAAATGTCTCTAAACACCTCTGTTTTTAAATGACTGCAACTTTCAACTTGTTTTGCCGTTCAAAAATAATTGAGTTATTTTTTCATCACTTGTGTAGAACAATGATTACAGTTTGATAGGACAGAAACCGTAATCACTGTTGATAAAACGAAAAATCTCGAAGGCTGATTATTCTGTAGGGAAAATAAATGACAGAAATGTTTTTGTGTGCTGTGTTTGCACACAACCTTTAGAAGAATTGAATGCTTGCCATCATTGGTAATAGAGCAATTAGTTACAGTGTATTAGAGATTTTGAAAATACCACATGAGTCCTCGTATTAGTGGGGGGGTGGCGAGTGGTGGCAAGTGCAAACATGTTGGTAGCTAAAAAGAAGAAACGCAGCAGAATTTGAAGATGGGAAACCTCCAACAATGCTCGATTAAGGTGTGTCTTGTCACAGTGAGATTTGCATGAGAGAGGCAGTCAGAGATGGAAATACCCATCTCTGAATCAATCACCTGCTAACTGCTGCAAGGCAGCAACCAGTAATAAACAACAATGATAACTGCCTTTGGATAAACAGTGAAATAAAAATGCCCAGAGTGGAAAACCTGTACTGATGTGCTGACAAGGTGCACAAGGTAGCACAAGTACTGTTTGCTGATCCGTTTTGATGTCACTGAGAGAATATAATTGTCAAATCTCTGAGTTAAAATGTCAGGAGACAGTACGGTGGTGACCATCTAAATGCTAAATTTGTATTCCAGTCCTCCCCGACAACATTATTTCTAAAGTTAGCTGGTGGAAGCCTTTACCGCGGGAAAATTTGTGGAAGATTTAAAGGTATCAGACCCTGGATCCCGCCCAATCCTAAATCCTACTTCCTATCCTTTGTTCTTTTTTCAAACATAAATGACTGACTATTCACTCTTCCTCACTTCCGGCTCTATGTACTATCATCTACTCTGCAAATCCCTCCTTCCCTCCGTCAGGGTTGGCACATGCTCCATTCAGTCTTTGCTACATCTCTTTGTGTGATCTGAGAGACACGAGAAAGGCAAACCTGATCCAACAAGGCCCGCCCTCTCTATCTCTGTTTCTCACCAGCTGAATTTTTCATGCTTTTAAATCACTTTTTTGTTTTTTTTGAGAACCCAGACATACACAAGTCATGCACCCTAACTTAGAAACATACGCACACAGAGACAAAAACCCATTTTTAAATCTCCCGTATGCACTGCCTCCTCACCTATCCTAACCTCCTGCCTCCACCTATTTTCCTCTCCCAGTTTTTAAATGACTGTCTGTCTCACCCCTTTGCACTTCCTCTCCCCTCCCACAGTCTGAACGCACCAAAGTGATGTGTTGAAAGCAAAAACCCTATCGTTGTTGTCGTCTCGGTGCTGCTTGGAACTGGGAGGTTGTCATGAGGTCTCCACCACAATGCTCTTTGTAGTTGTCAGAGAGACTTAAATACTGTCTTTAGCGCTGTCACACAAAAACACACACACAAGCACACACACACATCACACTTTAATTGACACGCAGCTCTGGAGTCCTTCAGTTCAGATCTGTACAGTGTGTTTGTGCATGTGTGTGTGTGTGAGTGCTAATATCCTATTCGTCTCGGGATGAGTGAGGACAACGGTGCTAAAATAGCTCATTTTGTGGCCGTGCAGCCTTTAAGAGGCATTATAATGAGACGTAACAAGTTATGGCAGCTCATTCTCTATGCTCCTCCATACCACATGGACACAGGCACACTGTTGCTTGGTCACACACACACACACACACACACACGTCCACATTTTAGCAGCCAAGGTTAAGGTTATCATTGAAAGAAAGTACTGTGTTCCAAGTCAGTGACAGCGGAGACGTATTTGCCCTGAATTGCAGTCTGTACCATCACTAATCTCTCATGCTGAATGAAAGCTGCAAGCAACACACATGGGGCACACACACACACCTGTCAGAGACCACAATGGTAACCCCCACAGGGAAACCCCGTAATACCATGCACCAGGTCACTTGGCCAGAATGGTAGAAAGAAAACAGATGGAGCGGGAAGGAGGGATGATGGAGAGAGAAAGGAGGGGGGGGGAGTGGTGCTCAGAGCAAAGGAAAGGTTAGGGAGCAACAGGTAAGGGAGGGAGGGAGCTGCAGGGCGGGTAAGGGAGGTGAAAGAATATGGTGAGCCGAGAGGAGAAGGACAGAGATGGAGGAGGGGCAAAGTGAAAATGAAGGGTCAAGAGACAGGTGGGAGGTGCAGCAGGGTGAACGGAGAGAGTGAAAAGAGGTGAGAGAAAAACGGGCGCGGGGGTAAGAGGAGGGCGAGAGGTGAGGAGAGGGGACGCGGCAGGAGAAGATAAGGTTGTAGCCTCTGAGGCGGCTAATGAAGACGGTGGCGTCAGCGTGGAGATGGGGGAGGCGCTGTGGGTAACGCAATGGTCCATCTGCTGCTCAGCCCGCTGGGATATCACAATCACCTCCCTGGCTCCCACTTCCCACTTATACAACCGTTAACAAGGATGGGGGGAGAGATGGGGGAGAGAGAGGGAGAGAGGGAGAGATATAGAGAGACGGAGAGGGACTTTTGTGTTGCTGTCTTTAAGCCAGCTGAATGAAAGAGTTATAGTGAGGCACGCACATGGCCAAAAAAACAAATTTCTCAAAATACATAAAAAAGCTGTTGACTGTGATACATTAATACCACTTCAAATCACACATTTCAAATCCCCCAGACACTGTAACTCAGAAACTAAATGAATTATTGGGCAATAAAACCACTCTCTTGACATCTGTTTTGCTTTTGTCTATGTAGGTGCAAATCTGAAACATGCCAGGCTGTTGCAGCTTTCTCTTATCACTTTCAGTTCTGTGTGCATGCTAGAAATATCTGCTGAAATGCTTTAGTAATATAATAATATAATAATAATAATAATAATAATAATAATACGGAACAAACAGTTAGAGGTAGATATAAATATTTGCACAGTATGAACATGACCAGCAGTTACAGTGAACAATATGTAGCACAGGAATAAGTACAATTTTATAATACTACTAATACTTAAAGAATTAATATATGTAATATCTATATTTGTGCCTTGAGTGTATTTTGATGGTTGGATTTGGTTGAGTGGACTGTACTAGATGAGCAATTTTGGAGAGAATATGTATTTGTGGTGTTTTATTAAGACAAATTTTGGATTTACCATAAATCTGGGCCAGACAGTCGACAGGCCAGATTGTAAAAATTATTACAGCAGCAATTATTTTCTCCTCTGTCTCTTTGCTTGTGAGGTGAACGGTAAAATTAACACAATTTCACAAGTTCCTATGCTGCAAGGTGTTTTACCCTGTATGGATGGCTGCTCGTATTTAATTGGCCACCGCGCTGTGCTGATGCAACACTTGAGTTGGGATAAACTTTTTGCTGGTCTATCCTATCCTGAGCTTTCATCTTCGGCTTTCTGTGGTGACGCCTCACTGTGCAGCGCGGGGCTGCTGGTCTGAGAAGCCTTTTTGATTGTTTTTGCTGTGATCTGTCTTCTCCCTGCTTCATTTTGGTCATGGAATATACTGTTATTTATCTAATTTCGGAGATTACAGTGAAAGGTTTGCGTGAAGCTGTCTGCACAGACGAACATGCAGGCTGCTTCTTGATCATGGACATGCAAGAAGTGCAACATGCTGCTCACATAGAGCTCCTGGCTGCAGGCACGGGAGGAAAAAACACTTTAATTTGTTGAGGCAGAGCTTACATTTCACCCTCTACACTCTCTTGAATTCTCCATCTTCTTTCAGGAGGCAAACAACAAAATAGTGCATTATAGCAAGTAGTGGAGTGAAGAGGAAAGACCACTTTGACAGACACGAAAGGTTACTCTATTTGGTCTTCAGTCCAAGCTGACTATAGCTGCCGTCTTCTGAAAAAAAAGAGCACGTTAAAAGCTTTTCAGAGTCACCTTTGAAACCTACAAGTTCTTAAAGTTTGATACTCAAAATACATGTTTTAGTGGAGTATTCCTTTAAAAAATTGACATTTTTGAAGCATTTCTTGTTATATTTGTTGAAATTCTCTTTACATTCTGACAGCAATCAGTGAATCAAATGCTCTGACCAAAAGAAGAAAAATATCAACTGTATGAAGCCTGTGCAGTGAAATGACTGAATGGGCTACTTGCCTGTCTACCTATGTATGTAAATACAAAATCTAGCTTGCTCTTGCAGGTTTCTCTAACATTACCAACCACAGTTTCAATCCTTCACCTTTTGCTGTTTAGGTCATGCATGAATACTTTTGCCTTTAATGTTTGGTATCTTTCTTTTCAGCGCAACATGACGTACATGACCTGACAATTAGTTTTTCACTGACATACTGTATTGGAACAACTGAGGATATTTGATGACATGATCAGGGACCTGGAAGGGTAAATACATTTAGCAAAACTTTAACAGCAGCAATGCAATTCTCATCTTTTCAGTATTACCTACATCCTTATTATGTCTGTTTTGCATATGGTTCGTAATTTGAATTAGTAACCTTTGTTGTCAGATGAAAAGGTTATTTTGTGCTCTCACTTCTGTCTTCAACCCCTATCCAAACCTGTGAAGTCAACATTTAAGCTACTCTTAAGGGAACAAAAAACCACATGAGAGAACACTTTACCCAGAAAACCCTTTTCTGAGCCCTATTTCCTCTGAGGAGATCATTTAAATCACAACTATCTACGCTATGCAAACAGCACTTTTTCCTCCTCATACTCAAGTGTAATTATCGGTGAGACACATTCGAGAGGAAAAGAGAGCTTTAATAAAAGCCCTCAAAGTGTGTTTTAGCAGTAATACTGTCTAAGATGTATAGTGTGTTTAAGTGGTACTGCTTTTTTCATTAACGGGATTTTAAAAAGTTGAACTTTCTGTGGGAACACTACAACCATTATGATACACACATTCATATCTCTCTTTAAGTCAAATCTGACATCTGAGTTTTTGAGGTGAACATTAGGACATCTTCACCCTGTCATCACTCTTCCCAGCCCCGTCCTCTCCTGCTGTCACGTCCTGAACCTGTTTGATTTAACAAATTCCTGATGTGCACGACCAAGAAATTGATTAAAACATAGGTGGGAAAGCCATTATTTTGTTTTTATGGCCGTTTTGCCTTTGGAAAGCCAACAGGGGTATTTACACTGTATATACATCAAAGGCAAATGAGTTAACAGGATGCCCCATTATGGCATGTGTAGCCATGGTGTAGCCATTATTATTAGTAGATATTAACTTATCACATGTATACTGACATAAAACTATACACTGGCCAACGAGTGACAGTGTCAAGTTTATTTGTCAACTATAAACTGCCCCATTGAGTTGGTCACTATTCTTAAATAACTACATTTAAAGAGTCCTTCACAATTTAAACTCTCAAATATCAATTCTGGTATCAACTTTAAAAATCCAGGATCAGTCAAGCTCAAATGCGCACAACATGCACACAGACTCAGAAAGTTGTCCTATAAACCTCCATTTGAGAAAAGGATCCATCCCACTGACTTTTACATCCAAGAAAAAAAACCTGAAATCCAAGAAACATCTTCCCTGCCTTCTTTCTCACGCTTTTGATTAGCATTCTAAGTCAGGGCCAGAGCACAAGCAAGACATTTAGAGGGCAACGAACCCAGGAGGTGCCCCTCTGATGCTGTACACATGTGGACTGGGCACAGTAAGAAGACTGCAAATACACATCCATTTTATCAGCAGCAACAGAAAAAGAGATGAAACATGGACTGGACTAAATCAGTTTAGTAGTTATCACTTTAATACTGCACATCAAAATTCCTTCGGCTAAAATGAAATGAATGAAAAACAGACATCAGCACCTGCTGTGAACCGCCGACAAACTGCAGAAAAAAGCCCGATGCACTTGCGGGTTAAGGCCGTGCTGTACACTGTGTGAGCCGTGGCACCATTTATGTAGAAGATTTTGTCAAAATGGAAACGTAGGGGCGAAAGAACAGCGTCATTTATTCAAAGTGTGTAGCCATTGGGGCTTGGACCAGAACAATGCAAGGCATTTTCTACATGAACAGCTAGAATCGATTATAATGTACAACACAGAGACACGGGATATCATCCAGTGTAAACATAAACAAAAAAACCTACAATTTTCCTCTTTTTTTTATATATATATATATATATATATATATATATATATATATATATATATATATATATATATATATATATATATATATATATATATATATATACATCCACAACACACCAAAACACACACCTTTCACAAACAGGCTGCCCCCAATGGCAGAGAAATGAGAAATCTCTCATCAATCACATATCTAAAACTCTTTCTGCACACACAAACACAAATCACAGACCCCTCCTCCACAGCAACAGCCCCCCCATCTTTCCTCCTCACTCTCCCTCTCTCTCTCTCTCTAATGAGGCATAAAGTGAAAAACTCTCTGTACCCATCACAGAAGTAAACACATATTTTCAACTTTTTGCAGTCTCACACAGAACGGAAAAAAAACAACTCTTCTGCAGCTGCACACCATCTTGTCAGGAAGCACTCTCTTTTTCTTTCTTTATCTCGCAGCCTGCCTGTGATAGCTTGGAAAGATAGAAGGAGTGATGGTGTCATTAGACTGTGTCAGCATCATGACGTCACATTTTCCAATGCCATGCAACACACACACACACACGAAGACATGCAGAGACTCACGCATCCAGCACTTTAAATTCCCAAAACCACAATTTTCCTGGAGCCCAAGGAAGGCATGAGGTCGTCTCAAGCACAGAGCAGCTTTTCCCTTAAGGAATATTACCAGCCTGTTTGTGGCGGTGTGTGTATGTGTGTGTTAGGGTTAATGCTACAGTACAGAGTGACAAAACAAAAGTGAGCAAACACGCACACGCGCACACACACACACACACACACACACACACATACACACATACATGGTGGCTGAGAAAAGGACCGTTCTAGGCAGCGCTCGGGATTGAGCACAGACGACCTGAGAGAGCATTTGACATTCATTTCAGACCGCTCCGCCCTCCCATACACCCCCTCCAAACTACAAAACAGTCACAGAAAGACGCTCTGGCAATGTGCAAAAGAAATGCTGCTATTGAAACTCAGGAGAGACGTAAAAGAAAATATATGAGACAGATCGTGATGGGTGGAGGTTGTGGTGGGGGGTGGGTGGAGGCGTGAAAGTATAAAATAAGGAAGTGGGGTGTAGAAAGTGCTTTGCTGTCACTAAAGAAAATGTAAATACCCCACACACAACTCATGCTATACTACTCCTGGAGAACAAACACGCCTGTGTACGAGTGTGTATGTGCATGGAGTGTGCAGGGGTGTGTTTGTACTTTGTGCTTGTGTGTGTGCGTGTGTGTGTGTGTGTGTGTGTGTGTGTGTGTGTGTGTGTGTGTGTGTGTGTGTGTGTGTGTGTGTGTGTGTGTCTCTGTGTGTGCATGTAGCTATAATGTAGAGCTTATCTCAGTGGATTATGCTGACTTGCAGCTATTAAGAACTTAAACACATTCAAACCAGTGGGGAGCTATTTCTACTACTCAATAGCCCGTCTATCACCCTATTGTCTGCTCCTCTGTGTGTGCGTATGAGAAAATATGTGTAAAGCTATCAAATGAGTGTGAGGGAGGGGGAAAAAAAAGAAGTAGATAGTGGAATATAATGGAGGACAAGATGTAGAGGATGTAGCCAGAGATAAGGAAGGGTGGCGGGGACAAAGAAAATGATAGGGATGGATGAATAGGGAGAAATGAGGCGACCACAAAAGGGTGAATCTGTCACAAGGGGTGGTATCGACGACGGCCCCTCTATCTGTTAGGATCCCTGTCTTGTGTTTTGTCCTCCCCCTGTCTGTCACTGTCTGTTTGTTTGGCCGCATAGGAGGACGAGGTAACTCCAGGGCATTCACTACCACACCTGGTTCAGCCGCACCACCTGGCAGTCATTCTACAATCAACCCACCAACAGGATTTAAGCCCGGCTCATTCATCCACTCATCGCCAGATCGTTCAGTTACCTCTCTCGGTACTTCGTGGCTTCTAGCAATTCTTTCATTGAACTCTTGCCTGTACCTTAACCCATTCTGTTTTTTGTACTCCAGACTCCTGGCTCCGCCGCGGCTGCCTCCCTGGCTTACCTCGTCTTCCTCCTGGCCTCATCTCCCCCTCTGCAGTCCTCCTTGCAGCTCTCTGGTGCAGCTCGGCTCTCTGCCCCTGCGGCATCAGCCCCACGCCAAGCCGTGACGCCCACGGCTGGCCAAACTCTGATTTGTGATTTCTACTCATTGAAAAGAACATTAAAACTGTTGAAGCTTCAATCCATTTGGTGTCTGCTCTGGTCTGCATTTCTAGCTCCTCTCTGCCTGGGAATCGTAACATTACGCTCTGGCCAAAACATGGACCCCGCGGACCAAGAACCCAGATCGGCACCAGTCCAGCAGGCTGTGACCCAGCAGGGGATCCTACTGGGCCAACATGACGCTAACATCATCGAGCTCTGATCTCCGCTAACCAAACTCTCGCCCAGCAGGTCGCTTCACTCTCAGCTCAGCTCGCCTCCCTGCAAGCTCCGGCAGCCCCGACGGATCAGCGGAACCAGCCTGAGACTGGAGACGATCAGCAGCGGGACCTTCAAGCGGTGCCCCCCGAACCGTTCTCAGGTGTGTCTTCCCAGTGCAAGGGATTTATATTCCAGTGCAAGCTATTCTTTCAGCTCAAGTCCATATCATTCTCTAACGACTTTTCCAAGATTCACTTTATGTTGGGGTTGCTGCGGGGAAAGGCTCTTACCTGGGCTGAAGCAAGGTTCGCTGGGCGGACTTTTTCCGGACTCACCTTCTCCGCCTTCCTCGAGGAGTTTCGCCAGGGTTTTTGAGTCCCCAGCTACTCCCCTTCTGTGTGCTTCCTCGCGGCTCTTCACCATCACCCAGGACCGGCGCGCTCGGTCGCGGATTACACCCTGGAGTTTCGGACCCTGGCGGCCGAGGTGGATTGGACCGAGGACGCGTTGTGCCATAACCGCCTTCAAATGGGCTCCGTGAGTACATCAAGGACGAACTTGCGTCTCGGGAGGAGCCTGTCGGCTTGGAGGCGCTAATAAAATTAACTGGCAATATATAGACTCCCGTTTACAGGCTCGCCGACGAGTGAGCGCCGTCCCGCTCCAGTTTCCCCCGAGATTCCTAATTCCCCCGGGACCGCCTCCAAATTCTGCAAGTCGGGCTCCTGAATCTCCAAGTGTTCCGACCCCTGAGGAACCCATGCAGGTGGGAGGGGCTCATCTCTCCCCAGAGGAACGGAATCTCGCCGGCTCCGAGCGGGTGAGTGTGTTTACTGTGGGAGAACTGGTCACTCCTTGCCTGCCTGTCCCCGGCGACCAAAAGACCGGGCCCGGCCAGTAAGCATGGGAATTCTGGCGGGCTGGGTCCAAAGTCCCAGGGGGTCTCTAACTCGTCTCCAAATTCCAGCCACCATCTGCTTCCAGCTTCAACGGTTCTCCCTTTCAGGCTCTCATCGATTCCGGGGCGGAGGAGAATTTTATTGACGAGCAGGCAGCAGAGCAGGCTGGCATTCCCTCGGAGCCGCTGGAGAGACCCCGCAACGCCCTCGCAGTGGACGGCCGAATCCTGGCTCAGGTTACTCACCGCACACTCCCTGTGAAACTTGTCCTGTCTGGCAATCATGTCGAATCTATCCAGCTCCTTGTCATCTCATCCCCCGCTACACCCCTCATCATAGGGTATCCTTGGTTGGCAACTCATAATCCTCACATGGATTGGGCCGTAGGCAAGGTTTTAAGCTGGAGTCTCTATTGCCATAAACATTGTCTGCAGTCTGCTTTATCCGCCCACAGGGGAGGCTCCGACACCACATAGCCCTCTTATCGAGCCAGTGGACCTGTCTGGGGTTCCTCCCGCCTACCACGATTTGCAAGAGGTGTTTAACAAGGATAAGGCGCTTTCTTTGCCACCTCATCGCCCCTATGATTGTGCGATTGAGCTACTTCCTGATGCTCCTCTTCCCTCCAGCCGCCTGTATAACCTGACCAGACCAGAGCAGGAGGCCATGGAGGGATACACATTAACGATTCCATGGCTGCTGGCATCATCCGCCCCTCAACATCTCCAGTAGGGGCGGGGTTTTTTTTTGTTAAGAAGAAAGACTCATCCCTCAGGCCATGTATGAGACTTCCGAGGCCTAAACAAATAATATCACGGTAAAGAACAAATATCCCCTACCTCTAATAGATTCCGCTTTCACTCCCCTTCAAGGTGCCACCATATTCACCAAATTAGACCTCCGCAACGCCTACCACCTGGTGCGGATCCGGGAGGGGGACGAATGGAAGACAGCCTTCAACGCCCCCCTGGGCCACTTTGAGTACCTGGTGATGCCATTTGGGCTAACCAATGCCCCCGCAGTGTTTCAGGCCCTCATAAATGATGTCCTCCGTGATTTCCTAAACCGTTTCGTCTTTGTGTATCTGGACGATATTTTGATCTATTCCAGGAACTTACCTGATCATCAGCTCCATGTCCGCCAGGTGCTTCCAGAGGTTATTGGAGAATCGTCTCTTCGCTAAAAAGGAGAAATGCGAATTCCACGCCTCCCCAGGTCGACTTCCTCGGCTTCATCATAAAAGAGAAGGCTGCGTGCAAGCAGACCCAGCGAAGGTGAGAGCAGTAGCAGAATGGCCCATTCCAACCAACCGTAAGCTTCTGCAGCGCTTCCTGGGGTTTGCCAACTTTTATAGACGCTTCATCCGGAACTACAGCCAAGAGGCAGGCGCCCCTGACAGCTCTCACCTCCCCGTCTCGTCCCTTTGTCTGGAGTGAGGAAGCTGAGAAGGCGTTCAATCGGCTAAGGACTCTGTTCACCACGGCCCCAGTCCTGGTTCAGCCAGATCCAGCTCAGCAATTCGTGGTAGAGGTGGATGCGTCGGATATCGGTGGTCGGAGCAGTCTTGTCCCAGAGACGGGGGTCTGACGGTCGGCCCCATCCATCCCTGTGCCTTCTTCTCCCGCCGCCTCTCCCCTGCAGAGGCCAATTACGACGTCCGGTAATCGGGAGTTGCTGGCGGTCAAGATGGCGCTGGAGGAGTGGCGCCACTGGTTGGAGGGGTCAACACAGCCCTTCGTTGTCTGGACCGACCACAAGAACCTGGCCTATATACAGACAGCGAAGCGGCTGAACTCTCGTCAGGCCAGATGGTCTCTCTTCTTCAGTCGCTTTGACTTCGTCCCTCACCTACCGCCCCGGGTCCCGCAACATCAAGCCTGACGACACGCCCTCTCAAGACAGTTCAGCGTGGAGGAGAAGGTGCAGGAGGAGAACATCCTTCCTACCTCCAGGGTCATCGCTGCTATCACCTGGGACATAGAGAACGCCGTCCTGCGGGCTCAACAGCAGCAGCCAGACCCCGGTCAGGGACCTCCGGGCCGCTTGTTTGTCCCTGGCGCTGTCCGGTCACAAGTTCTGCAATGGGCTCACTCGTCCAAGCTCTCATGTCACCCAGGCATCAACCGTACCATCAGTCTCATTAAGCGTCATTTCTGGTGGAGGAACATGGAGGCAGATATAAGGGGTTTTGTTCAGGCCTGCACCGTCTGCGCCAGAGGGAAGAGCTCTCATCAACCTCCGTCCGGCCTCCTTCAGCCCCTTTCTGTTCCTGGGCGGCCCTGGTCCCACATCGCCCTGGATTTTGTCACAGGTTTGCCCCCGTCCAATGGGAAGACAGTCATATTGACCATAGTTGACCGATTTTCTAAGGCAGCCCACTTTGTTGCCCTCGCCAAGCTCCCCACAGCCCGTGAGACAGCCGACCTTCTCGCCAACCACGTCGTACGCCTTCATGGCATTCCATGGGACATTGTGTCGGATCGGGGTCCGCAGTTCATCTCACAGGTTTGGAAGTCATTCTGTACGGGACTGGGGGCGTCCAGTGAGTCTCACCTCGGGGTTCCATCCTCAATCAAACGGGCAGACGGAGAGGACGAACCAGGACCTAGAGTCAGCGCTACGCTGTGTCACGGCCGGCAACAACAGAGTACTTGGTGCACATACCCCCCCTCCCCTGGGTCGAACTCGCTCACACCCTTCCCTGGTTAGTTCCGCTACTGGTGTTTCCCCCTTTGAGGCCTCGCTAGGTTACCAACCACCACTGTTTCCACGCCAGGAACAAGAGTTGGCCGTTCCCTCCATCCAACATCATCTCCAACGGTGTAAGGCGGTGTATGGCAAAGGACCCAGGCCGCCTTGGAGGCCATGCCACCGTTCAGCGGAATCGGCGATCGGCAGACAAGCACCGATTACCTGCTCCCCAGTACTCCCAAGGTCAGTCCGTTTGGTTGTCTTCCAGAAACATTCCCCTGAGATGCGAGTCCCGCAAACTGTCCCCTCGCTACCTGGGTCCTGGGTCCCTTCATAATTCAAGAAATCATTAACCCCTCCGCCGTCCGCCTCAAGCTGCCCTCGTCTATGAGGATCCATCCCACCTTTCATGTGTCCCAGATAAAGCCGGTTGTCACAAGCGCCCTGAGTCCTCCTCCTGACCTCCTGAACCCCCCCACCCGCCCGGATCATTGATGACCACCCAGCATTCACGGTGCGTCGCCTCCTGGACGTGAGACGGCGGGGCCGGGGACTACAGTATCTGGTGGACTGGGAGGGTTATGGTCCGGAGGAACGATCATGGATTCCCCGACGACAGATCCTGGACCATAACATGGTTAAACGTTTCCACCGGGACCACCCTGACAAGCCCAAAGGGTCACCTGGAGGTGACCGTTGAGGGGGGGTACTGTTAGGATCCCTGTCTTGTGTTTTGTCTCCCCCTGTCTGTCACTGTCTGTTTGTTGGCCGCATAGGAGGACGAGGTAACTCCAGGGCATTCACTACCACACCTGGTTCAGCCGCACCACCTGGCAGTCATTCTACAATCAACCCACCAACAGGATTTAAGCCCGGCTCATTCATCCACTCATCGCCAGATCGTTCAGTTACCTCTCTCGGTACTTCGTGGCTTCTAGCAATTCTTTCATTGAACTCTTGCCTGTACCTTAACCCATTCCTGTTTTTTGTACTCCAGACTCCTGGCTCCGCCGCGGCTGCCTCCCTGGCTTACCTCGTCTTCCTCCTGGCCTCATCTCCCCCTCTGCAGTCCTCCTTGCAGCTCTCTGGTGCAGCTCGGCTCTCTGCCCCTGCGGCATCAGCCCCACGCCAAGCCGTGACGCCCACGGCTGGCCAAACTCTGATTTGTGATTTCTACTCATTGAAAAGAACATTAAAACTGTTGAAGCTTCAATCCATTTGGTGTCTGCTCTGGTCTGCATTTCGGGGTCTAGCTCCTCTCTGCCTGGGAATCGTAACACTATCAGAGGGAGAGACATAATGAGATTTGATGTAATGTGATGTGACTGAGCGGCATGCTAGAGATGTTACCCAGCATTAAAACAGACAGGATTTGGATCAGCACTGCAATGATCACCGCCACAGCCGCACGTCAGCGCCGCTCACACAAACAGACACATGGCAGGCAAGCGTGTTTGCCCGTCTATCTGTCAGTGTGTATTTGTGAGATTTGACGATCGCCTCCAAAAGGGATTATGAAAAGGGACTTCAAATACCAGAAGATTCATCTCCCCTTGAGAGGAAGCAGTAACAGTGTTGGAGGGGGGGGTGTTGGAGGAAGAACTAGAGGGAGAGTGTCAAGCCTCCAGCAATGTTTACCCTACTCAAGGAAAGATCCAGTGTCCTCGTTGGTACAGCCTTCAGCGACACACATACATTCACATCCAGCACTACAGATTTATGATCCCACACACACACACACATGTCATCACTTGCTGCATTGTAGGACTGCGTCAAAATGAAATGTGTGCACACGCTTAATGAATTCATATGTGCACCTGTGTTATTGAATATAAGTGTGTGTGTATGTTTTTTTTCTGTAGACCTATTATGGGAGCTGTGTATGTATATGTATATGTGTGCATCTGTGTTTGTGTGTGTATATTTAAGTATATTTATATATGTATAAGGTGTGTACACGTGTCCAGGAAATTAAAGTCAGGGACAGAGACTGAAGGGGGAACTAAGCACATCATTAAAAGGTCTCATATGCATATGCATACTAATATAAAGATGGTCAAAGAGTCTGAGGTGTGATGGATGAGAGTAGCAACACAATCAATTTCACAGGCGATTAGGAGATGAAGCCTGTAGACTGAGATCTGCACAAAGTGCCAGTTAGAGCACCTCACACCCTCACACTCTCTCTCTCTCTCTCACACACACACACACACACCACTAAAAAAAGCACCTTTAGGAGTCTGAACACACTGAAGTTTAAGAGTGTCTTCTACTTGTCAGAGGCTACTTCATGATGTAATAATAGGTTAGAGAAAGTAAAGTGCAAGATGGTGGGTCTGAGGGAGAGAAGTGCCAGTGAAAGAGTCGCGAGCAGCTTGTTTGGTGCACTGAGTCTTCTCTCAGGTAAAAGCACTCTGGAGAGTTGGGAGTTGAGACGATGGAGATGATAGAGTTTGTATGCAGGTGAATTTGCGCATGTGCCTTTGCTGTCGTGTGGCTGTCCCTGCCCACGCTATGAATCATTGAGGTTAGAGGTCATTACTAAGAGATGGAGCAGAGAGTGTACCAGGATGTGCTAAAATGACAACTCTGTCCTCTCGCTCCATCTCGGTCTCTGCCCATCCAAAGGGACAGTTGTTGAATCATTAAGGTTAAAGAGACAGACTCCGATGTGCTAAAATGACCAGTCTCCCTTTCACTTTCCCTTTTCACTTTTAATCTACATTTTATGTCAGTTTCTATAAAAATTCCTTTGCATCCTTCTGTGACAGGTGTGAACCACCTTTCTCAAGCTTCTATTTTAGTTTGACAAAAGCACTTTAACTCTCAGTTCAGCAGCGCTGGAAAACAAGCAGGAAAACAGATGAATAGATGTACAGGGTAAAAAAACAGACCTAAAAGAGATGCAGTAAAAAGGATGAAAAGAATCGGTTCAGTCAGTTTGGTAAAATATCGTGAAAATGAGTGCATCTTTCTTTTCTTAGAAACACAAGAGAGCTTCAAACTGCTGGCTGTGATATCATGAACAGGCAAAGCCTGGAGATGCTTCATTGAGAGTAAATAAAAGGCCAGACATTTTGGATGATGGGAAAGCACTGAGGGTGATCCTCCGCAGACGTGGGCACGTTTTCTGGTTGAGAACTCTCGAGAAGCAGAGACAAACATTCAGTAAAGTCACAAAGTCCCTCAATGATTTGTTTCATTTAGTGGAGAAAGGAAAGATGACAGTGAATATCTGTAGTTTCAGCGAAGATGTAATTTTGTTCACAGATATCAGAGTAGTTCCATACGCAGGCTGTTTTTGGGAGACTCGCCCAGTTACAGTCCCAATACATGAATGGTCATATTGTGATGCATTTTAATGAATTACAGAAGTTTATAAAGACTTTTTAGCATGACCTTGCACATGTGGTGCAATATGGTGTCAGTGTTTCCTGACAAATGACAGATTCTGGACATAAAATCATGAATCAACCTAACAATAGTCAAATCAATTTACACACCTGTCTTAAAATAGTGTTTCTGTTGTAATTTGTAAAAAGCCTCAAAAGAGATAAAATTGTTTAATAACACACTTTAGCAGCAGTGGAGATGTGAGTGTTTTCTTTAAAGATGATGTTTCCCCGAGGCTACATACTGTGTAGCCCTGTGTGTGTGTGTGTGTGTGTGTGTGTGTGTGTGTGTGTGTGTGTGTGTGTGTGTGTGTGTGTGTGTGTCTACCACCATAGTTGCCGTTGCAATTCGGGATCCACAGGATCGTGGTAATTGGGCTGATTCGATTTTGTTGTGTGCTCTCAGCATTTTATCAGACTGGGCTGCTGACACCATAAAGTAGATCTTGAAGCGATTCCTCAGCTCCAGTAACAGCTTGTGAAATTCTCCCTGTTCTTGACACATTCTTCCCCCCCGCCCTCACAAGTGGGAGAATTATCACCGCTTCAGGGCCGCTTTTTGTTTTATAATAAGACTTTTCACAAGAAAGCTTAAAAAAAGAAGTGCGTCAGACTCAGACTATCACTTACGATCACACTGCTATCAAGTGATGAATTTAAAACATTTTCGGACAATAAATAAGGCTGAGTGACTGTACGCCAGCCAGACAGATGTGAAATTAAAAAGGTAGTCGATATTGTTGAAAGGACAAAACGGAGCTTGTTCGAAGGCATCCGAACTAACATTAGGCTCATCTTTATTTCACCCCATTATCTCCCCACAATCTGGACCTACTCCTCTGTGGTGCTCCATGAGTTTGTTTGAGAAGCCTGATCTGTTTTTGAGATCAGAGCTAATCGCTGACTCGCCAGCATGTTGGCAGAAGCTGACATGCTGAAAGATTGTAATAATGTGACATCATCATCATTAGCAACGTTCAGCCGCTCTGCAGGATTATTGAAAGAGTCCTCCTTTTCCTCGGCTCGGGTACGTCAGCCCACAAGTTTGTTGACAGTAAGCCAGTCGCAGTCAGCAAGGGTGTGTGATGTGGAGTCGCTGTGGGTGCAGTGCACTCTGGGATGGGCCTGGAGGACTCACGGCAAACTGGATGGCATCCAGCTGTTTTATGAACCACTCCCGCTGTACACATTTCATTTTTCACATAGAGAAAACAAAACTATTTGATTTATTTGTTCAGGAAAGAAAACACACTTTGTTTTAAAGTCTAATAAATTTACAAAATTGTCTCAATCTTATTTTCCATATTACTCATATTTGATAACAGATATACTGTACAGAACCCCAGAGTGTATTTTTGACCTGGGAAAGACATTACAATGCCCTGTTAAATCATAAGAAATCCTGTTTTAAGATTTGGGATTTCCTTTTAATGAAACAAATTTGAGATACGATGCAGCGAGAAGATGGAGTGAGAGCAAGTGAGGGAATAGAGGAAGTAATCTGGTCCCTCCCTCAGATATGGTAATTCATGCTAATCTCCATTCACATACTTAATCTCTTAATTGCTTTAATTGACATGAAAGAAGGTTGAAGCTCGCCTGATATGGCAAATGTCAAGAGCCTGCCTTCCACCCTGCCTGCAGCACACATGCATGTGTATGACTGCATGCTTATACATTCACTACTCTCATGCTAAAAAACACACAAGATGGGAAAATATTTCAAAAAACAAAACACATGTACGTTAAAATATGCGCATGTAAAGTTGATTATGTTGCCATGGCTATATCAAACAAAAGACATATATGCTATACTGATGCACACAAAAACAAACAGATACATACAGCCCCACAACAAGCAAATCCCTTTACTGGTCCATGGTCTTTAATTAGAAAAATAAAGGACAAAACAGTCACAAAGAGCCCTACATCCCCACAGATAACAAAAAAGAATTTTCCTTTTCACTTCCTCCCAATCCGTAACTTCTTATCCCTTGCTTTTTTGGGTCAGGTTGTGTGTGTATTTGTATGGTGAAAGATGGCAAGACTGAGTCAGAGAAAGCAGTAAACAAATGCAGATTGAGGGTTTTTCCATATAATTTGGTGAGACAAAGACTGTTATTGTATTCCCCTATCATTTTGACTTAAGGCCTAGATCTTCTAGTTGAAACACTTTAACATGCGTGCACACACACACACACACACACACACACACACAGACAACAATACACTTCTCTCTGTTTCAGCTCTGAAAAATAGGATTGGATGCAGTGAGATAAAAACATTAGCATATACTTAAAACACAATACATACGCAGGCGACAAAAAGATACATACACAGTGCCTGCGCTCCGAACTACCCAGAGAGCAACATCAGTCGTGAGAGAATACACAAACACACCAAAATGTATGCACACACGCTGAGCAACCTTTCACAAAAGATAGATGACAAACGAGACTACCCATGACCCCGTTATCTGTTTTGTTTTCTGCTTCTTCATAGTTCCACAATCACATCCCACTCCCTGAAGAGAGAGGGGAGTCCTCCCACATCTAGGAACGCAGACAGGCTGAGATAAAGCTGCAGCTCAGAAACAAGGGAGGTGTGCGAATTTGTTGTTTGGGCTGGACTGATGCGAAAATGACAGAGGACATTCAGAGGGACGAAGAACGTAGGAGGCAGAGGAACCCACGGTGACCTCAGGGTCAACGCCACACCGCTGCCATTTGACCAACCATTTAACCTCATATAAATTACCTGTGTGTGTCTGTGTTTGTGTGTGTATGTGTGTGGGTGTGTGACAGTGAAAAGTGTGAGTGATCTATCTGTCCTGTGATGAATCCATCCAGTGCACGTGACCCACAGATTAAATCACCTCTACAAGGAAACTGATTACCCTTTCCCAGCAAAGATGGCAGCAAATACACAAGAAAACACACTTACATGCATAACACACACACACACACATATAAAATACACACACACATAGACAGATAAACGTCATCTGTGGTATCAAGAAAGGTCAGGTACTGGTCATTGACCTCTGAACTCAACCATCCGTTACACAGACAAGATGATGATTTACCCTCTGTGTGTGTGTGTGTGTGTGTGTGTGTGTGTGTGTGTGTGTGTGTGTGTGAGTGTGTGTGTGTGAGTGTGTGTGTGTGTGTGTGTGTGTGTGTGAGAGGTGTGAGTGTGTGTGTGTGCGTGTGTTTGCGTGTGTGTGTGTGTGTGTTCTGCTGACGCCAGGTCTGTGTCAGAGTAGCCCCCTCCTTTCTCTCTCTCTCATAAATTACCTGTCAACTGCAGAACAGATCGAAGCAGAGAGAAGGAAGGTGGCAGAGACAGAAAGAGAAGCTTTTATGCCTCTTTTTAAACCATCATAGAGGCTCAACTGTGACAACAGCTTCTGAGTGTGGGCTTAATTAAAAACACAAGCGGCTTTATGAATGATTAATTGGTACACTACAGGTAAACATCAAATGAGCCACCTGTCATACAGACACACCCAGTTTCACAGCTAAACAAACACACAGCCAGACAAATAAATGTTCAAACAGATGACAAAAACACAAAACAGCTATTGTTTTTTCATTCACTTCAGAAGGAGAATATGAAGAGTGGAGAAGAAATGAGTGCAGTGGCTGAAGTGTAAAGATGTTGGTTTCACAGCTAATAATAAGAGGCAATGAAATGATAAAGTAGGATAGTGGCTGTTTGAGAAACAAAGGTGGAATGGAGTGGCCGGCGCCCCGTGAGCCTGGTTATTGTGGAGTGAAGCACCCGAGAGAGAGGGAGGAACAGAACAGGAGAGGAGTGCACAAGGAGGAAAGAGGATTAGTGTGTCTGACAGTCAGAAGACACAGAATACAAGTCCCAGTATAACATCCTCAATAACACCACAGATTATCACCAACACAGTACGGCGCTGCAGAACACACACTCATAAACATAAATAACACAGACTCACATGAAGGACAATATCTATTCTCTGAGACCAAATGGGTACAAGACAATTAGACGATACGTCGTTGTTCATGAGTATGAATTTACAACGGCATTGTACTATGAGGTACAAGGTACTGTAGGCAATTGTAAGGCGATGATATGTGAGTTACATTCATAGGCAACAGAGAGCCTGCATCAGTATGAGGAACTGGAGACTAAAGGTAGTAAACATTAAAGAATGAATCCATCACGAACAATGCCTCAATCACCCGTCTGTTGTTAACAGCACTGGACTGACCAGTAAACTGACCCGCAGTGTTACCTGTAGAAAATAAATTATAACAGTCTATAATACTAGTAAGACCTACGTGCAGGAAAAGTGTGATTTATGGAGCTGTTATTACTGCCCAGTTGAGCTACTAATGTTTCCTAATGAGGCATAGCCTCCAACTCAGCACAAAGGACCAAGTAAGAAGATTGGAGACAGGGAATATTGCATCAACGTGCAGAATCAGAGATGAATGATTGAGGCGAGCCATCCAGCCCCTGGGGCACGGCAGACAGGGGCAATATAACTACAAACATGGAAGTAAAATGATAAAAAGTAAAAGACCAGTCTTATTGTATTGAACATTTTTCTTATGTATTGAAAAAAAAAAACACTTAAAAACAACAGATAAGCAGGTTTAACACTGAACATGAAGTGCAGACACAGTGGTGCATTTGTGTTCCTTTAGGCGACCACATCCTCCGTGATTTGAATTCACAACATCTCCCATGACTCCATGACTCAGACAATGTTAAATGTAATCAGTTTAGTTTTCACTGTAGACATAAATAGTGCCTCATATCTGGGGTGAGGCTCTCTAAATAAAGCACAATTTTCAAGAAAAATGTAAAATACTGGTAGACGTGGAACACAATTAACACCAACGTCAGATTGTGTGCCATAACAAGCACCAGTGATACTGACCGCACCAACGAGCAGAATGGCCGCCGATAACCTAACTCCTCGTCAACTGACTGCAAGAACTAAGTCATCAAGCTGATAATAATGATGCAATAGTCTTGGTGGCTAAAAGATGGACAGATAAAAGGTAGAGACAGGTTGAGAGAGAGAGAGAAGAGAGAGAGAGAAGGAGGAGGATCAGAAAGACTGAAGCATTAGTAGGAGAAACAGAGAGACTCGAATCATTCAGGCATCAAATGGTCTGTCTGAATTAATTCTGACCATCATGCGTTCCCTGACTCACATTCACACTCTCACTCTCTCTCCCTCCCTCTCTCTCTGACACACACACGCACACACACACACCTCCCCGTTTCTGCCCTGCAGCAACAGATGCTGGCAGACAGAAAGGCTTCCTCCACCTCTTCGTCTTTGAATCTCTCACTCTCTCTGGTTCTATTTTTCCGTCTCCTTTATCATTGTTGCTCCTCTCGTCTGCAAGATAAAACGCCAGTCATCCTTCGCTCTACTTGTAAACAACAAATGAGGGCGCAATAGAGTAAGAGGAGACCAATGGGCAACAGGGTTACACGAGGGAGACGGAGAGGGGGAGAGTAAAAGAGAGAGAAAGGCAGCGGCTATTTGATAGTGTCAGCTGTATAGAGGAGATACAGACAGGCCATTCATCTCAATGGATCAGATAGCAGTCCCCCTGGAGTGTGTGTGCGTGCAAACACACACACACAGAAACACAGAGACGCAGACTCATTGAAACACACAGACACACAAACTCTGTTCCAAGCACACAAACCGGTCCAGGTTTAAAGCTATAAAAAGCACCCTGGGGCTGCAAGTCCTGGGTCTAGTCTACTAAAGAGTTGCAGGAGAGAGATTGAAAAATGGCAGAAGCGAAGTTCACAGTTTTTTTGTGGGGACGTAAGTGTGTGAGTATGTGCCTGTGTGTGTGTGAGAAAGAGAGTGTGTGTAAGTGTGTGTGTTTTCTTTTCCATCCTCTCAGCAAGCCATGTGCCAGAGCGAGCCAGAGAGAGACAGACAGAGAGACAGACAGAGAGAGACAGAGAAAACGGGAAGCAGAGGAAGTCTGAAAGCCTTTGCATGAATCACAGTTTTCAATTTCACATCACAGGGGAGTCAGGGTGTGCGCATAACTAGCAGAGCTCTTTCAAACTCTTCAACATTTAGAAGCTATCTCTGAACCTCGACACACACTGATCGAGTCCATTGTAGATCTGTCAACCATAACAGCTGGTACCTCTTGGTGAGTTTATAATGACTATGAAGGATGTTGAGGCGGACTAAAAACGAACTGTCCATGCTACGTTCGGCCAATATCTAATTAGGTTTTCCTTTGTGACCCTGCTGGACTGCTACCGATCCTCTCTATTTCCAGCTCTCATGTTATTTTCAAATATATCATTTTGCACTTGCTCTGTGTGACGACTGAATATAAAGCTAACTACATTATGACAACGCTCCAAAAATTAAGATACAGACAGAATAAAAATGATCTCACTTTTCTGGATCCCACTTAAAAAGCACACACCTGATTGTTGAATGTTTGCATTATGAATGCTCCTTCCAGCCCCTTATTGAAGACACTAAAGACAACTGTGATATAATCAGTGACCAAATGAGTGAATAAATGAATGAAACATACAGAAATATAGAGACGTATTGAGAATATAGAGACAAAGGTATGAAGCCAGACAGATAGATAGTCGGATGGGAAAATATTCACTTTGACCAATTCAAGAAAAAAATGAAAGGTAACAAAGGTCCCTCAGCCGGGAGTCGAACTGTGAACGCTGCAGTTAAACAGTTTGTGCTTCAATTGGGCTTCTTGAAAAAACGACTTTATGAGTTACAGAGGCATTTACTGTCTCTGTCGGTGACTGAGGGATAAATTGACGCCTTTTGGGGCTGTAAGGGACAATTCTTTTTTCAATGAATCGTTTAATCTTTAAGTGTGACAAAATAGTAAAAAATGCCCATCATGAGTTTCCTGAGCCCAAAACAGTTTGTTTAGTCAGACCAGCCACACTACACTGGAGAAAACAAACGTTTCGCATTGTTGCTTGATAAATGACTTTAATTTCATTTCCGAAACTAATTTTCTTTCACCAATTAATCGACTAATCGTTTCAAGAAAAATGCCTTTGGGTGAAAATGAAGGTAATATACTTTCATTGGATAGCACCTGTTAGATTAGGTGCACGGTGAAGTGGAGTTGGAACCCAGATGCAGACGAGGCAGGAGGCAGATAGACGTTTGTTGAACTCTTTATTAGAGGCAAACACGGGAACACAGGAACACAGGGAGGAAGTAGAGTGCGAGGCAGGAACGCAGGAACACGGGTAGCACAGGGAAGCACAAGTAAGCACTAGAAACACAAGTAAGCAGGGGGCTGAGGAGTACAAGAAGCAAGCACACGGGGAAGCACAAGAAAGACAAGTAGCACGAGAAAGCACAAGGGCGGTATGGAGACGAGGAACAAGACGACACGACAAAGAACAAAAGGAGAAGGACTGACTTAAATACACAGGAGGAAAGGGAAGTGGAAACAGGTGAGGAGACTAAACAGGCAGGGGCACTGGGGACAGGTGAAACCAATTAAGGGGCAGGAGCAGGCAATCAAAGGGAGGCTCAAGGCTCGAAGGTCTCGGTCTCGGGGGCAGGGAACTGGGACACAGTCTCGGTCTCAGTCTCGGGGGCAGGGCAGGAAGTAGAGTGCTAAACCAGTGAGGAAAGGCAAGAATACAAAATAAAACAGGAAGTGCACACAACCAGGTAGAAGTAACAAAACACTAATAAAAGGACCTGTGGCTGCGGCCTAGGAAACAAGAAAAAACACAAGGAACACAAGACACCAGAAAACACAAAAGGGCACAAGAACCAGACAAACATGCACACATAACAGCACCGTCCCCATAATTCAGCAGAAGGAGGTGGGCGTGGAGAAAGCACAAGTAGGAACAAACGACACGACAAAGAACAAAAGGAGGACTGACAGGGGAGGAAGAGGCCTGGAAAATGGGCAGGAACAGGTTAAACCAATAGCAGGCAATCAGTGCTGAGGAAAGACGAGACTGGAAACAGGTGACCAACTGTCACAGGACCAGGAAACAAGAAAAAACACAAGGAACACAAGACACCAGAAAACACAAAGTCGTTGTTACAGGCAATTGTCTCTGGCAAGATTAGGATCCTCTTCATCTGCGGTAATATGCACAACACAATTCGATTTAAATCCCTAATGTGGCTGTATGACATAAGCCTCAGTGTCTACATCCATTATACACCACGGATGAATGTGTACACTGCTATTAAACATTTTCAGGATTAGACCCTATTTTGTACGCAGACATAAGTCTGAGATCAGCCCAAAAAGAAATGAGCAAATGACCCTGGACTAGAAATGGAAGACTGAAGACAGTTTTTGGCCCATCAGCCACATGAGCCAAAAACAAATCCCAACACACAGAGATCAGCAAGAAAAGAGAGGAATCAGACATAGAAAGTGGGATACAGATTGCCAACATTAAGCAAGTGATTGTGCAATTTTCTGCCTGCAGAAAAACTGCACACAGAAACCTGTTCACACTAGCAGAGTGGAGTAATGGAAAAGAGGTAAGCTGAACTGAAAAGCAGGATAAGAGACATAAAATATCCAGGCAACAGGACGGCGTTTGAGGTTTGATGAAAAGGGTAAAGGCTGAGAGCAGGTGTCCACATACTGTCTAGACAGTGCTTTCCACAGAGCTGGAGATGCTCATTCCCATGAACACTTCACACACACACACAGACATACTTCAACTTATCGGCTCTGAGATGAAGAGATATCGATGTTCGAACTCACACACACAGGAATGTTTACATCTGATATGAGGCTGTTAGGTCTATCTGATTTAAGCCCCCACAGTGGCACGTAGAGGCAGAGCTCTACGCTGGGAGATGGCAGAGCAAATCCTCCGAGTGAGGAGAATATTCCCCCTCGAGAACAGAGGTGTGAGGTTAACACGCAACACATGATGTGTGGTGGCTACAGATCGTTAAGCATGTCCAAGGGATAGAATATTAAAGTATTTTCAGGAATCATGTCCATGTGTTCGAGGCTGTGTCTGTGTATGTTTGTGTTTTGAGATAGCTAGATGAGCAACCAGGCTTAGCTGCCCTCATTCCTTCATCCGCCCAAATCTCCTCTCCCCCCACCCTCACCATCTTTTAGTCTCATCTTCCAACCTGACTTATTTACCCCAAATCCTCGCCACAGCTTCTCAAACGAAAGCCTGCCTGCTTCCACACTAGTGCTGCTCTTTTCTGTGTTTCCTCTCTCCATGTTACTCACCTCTCTGTACCTCTACAAGAGGGGTGCAATAATTTGCCAGAGCAAAACAAAAACTGAAGGGCAGTGGAAACAAAAGTCTCAACGAATATCACAACAAGAGAGGAGATGTTTTACTTCTCCTGTCAAGTGTAAAAAAAACATGTAGTAGTATTAGAGAAGGCATTGAGGAAATCAGATGTGCTGCAAGAGAAAATATCGCTTTGGCACTTGTCAAATTACACAGCACAGCACATGTTATTATGTGCCGGTTTGTGCACATGTGCCGACAAACATACACAAAAAGCACAAAGATGAAAGCTGATCATAAAAAATCCAGCCTGATTCGCCAACACTGCTATAGCCTTTCTGTTTTTACCCACCCATGGTATTTTGGGTCGTGTGCGTGTGTGTGAGACTGTGTTTGTGTGTGGGTGTACAGCCTCAGTGATCAGGTCTAAAGCTGTGTGTAGGAGATAAAGGAAGTCATTAGTGAATTCTGCCTCTTAAGACCCCCCTAATACCTTGGATGGGACCCCGGCCAGAGGTTAGGCAGCATGTGTGTGTAAATTTGTGTGTGTTTATATCTGTGTGTGTGTATGTGTGTGTGTGTGTGTGTCCACGCACATGCAGTATTGTAATCCTGTTCCTTTCCCAAAAAACTGTACACATCAGTACTTGCTGTAACTCAAACTAACTTCAGCAACTTTTGAGTCAACGCTGCAACAAGGCTTATCTGAAATAAATTGAAATGAATGCCCTGTATCACTGGATCATTGGAAAACCTATTGTACTCATAATATTTCACATGTATTTCAACACCGTACAAGCTATGTTAGAAGACTCTAGAATCACATTTCAGCCCAGTTCAGAGCAATAGTAAGAAGAATGATGGAGACAGTAAAAGGATTGGAGATGGGAGCGTTATGGGCTCGTAATGTATCAGAGGACTTTTTGATCAGCGTTTAGTAGGCTTAACAGAGCTCTAGATCAATATAACTGCTAATAGATGCATTGATCTGCATCTGCTACTACCTGCCCCACATTCAGACTGGCACAAACACCTCCTCACAGACACACGGATCCATATCCCTACAAAGGCACCCCCAGGGTCACTCACATATACAAACATACACAAACAAGGAGAATAAAAGCGGTGACAATATTCAGTGCCAGCGATGGTTAAAAGAATGTGAGAGTCAATCAGCTGCATGGGGTAATACACTGAAATTCCATGACTTTAAAATACACATACACACACACACGTATACACACCAATATCTATACTGCCAATTAGTCCTCCAATAAAACTGTCCACAAGTGGAGAGCGAACCATAAAGTATAGTGTTATAGCTAATGAATTCTACAAGTCAGATATGCAGATAAATGCACACACACTTGCGCACAAATACGCTTATGTAGATGTAACACACAACACAAAGATGTGCACGATAGAAATGTGTTCAGGATTTTTATCAGAGATGTAAACAAACATATCCACTCAACACACACACACACGCACACACTCGCCTGGTGCAGCAGAAATGTGCAGGACTCTATAGTAAAGAACAAACAAACGCTGCCCGGTTTGAATAAACAAATTAAAATGGTTGCAGGTTGAACTGGGAGTAAATGCAACACTTAGCTAATTACTCGCTCCCTGTCTGACTTTAGCTGGGCCCTCACTGACATAAACAGCACGCGCGCTCACGCATGTAAGCGCAGCAGGCACACTTTCATTCATTTACACAATAAAGACATGAATAAATGTGCCCCTTAAAGGCATGAGAATAGGTAAAATTAAAACAAATGACACAAGGAGACATGCAACTGCAAACATGACACTTCCTGACGCTACAGTTGATATTTATGAAGGAGAGAGAGAAGCTCAACCTCGCTGCTCGCCTTTTACAGAAAGGCATTATATACACCTGACTTCCTTCAGGAGCTGTTTTTTTTTGTTTTTCCTCTTGGTCGGGGGAATAAAAACAGGCTGAATACAATTCAATTCGGCACCTGACGCAAACAGCACACACACAGATGTGTACATGCATGCACACCTCACACACTCCATCTCACACACAGTCAAGAAATAGTTCCCAATCACATATCTCTCCACTGATTTGATGCAGGAGAAAAAGCAATTTATTAAGCTGTCTCTTAGGAGGTGGACACAAACTTAACAGCTACACTGGCCTACTTAGGCACACACACACACACAAAAGAGGAGAGAGAGCACCTTACTTCTTAACAATACACTCATTCACACTTCCATACAAATACAGACTCCAATAACTTTTAAAGATCTCCCAGAAGAGCATCATCAGTAATCTGGTGAATATAGTGACTAATGGAACTTGCAGTGCATTATAATTTGATGTGATCCAAACTGACACTATCAACCAATCCCTGTCCCTGCACACACACACACACACACACACACACACACACAGCTGGTCCAAGGGTGCCTCGGTTGCTATACCTACCGTGAAAGGCAGCCAACTCCTCGTGACAGGCCCTAAACTTTCCTCTGACCTCCTCTTTCACTCTTAACAATCCCAAAACCGCTACGGCACTCTGGAGGAGGACCGGAGAGGAGAAGGGAAACAAGCAGAGGAGAGTGATGGTTCTAATGAAGGCAAGGTGTCCAAACCACTATGCACCAATATGTAAATTTCAAAGGATTAAATTGAGAGCTGGAGTGTGTGTGTGAGTGTGTGTGTGTGTGCGTGAAGGTGTAAATGTGAGAGACAGAGAGGAGGGAAGCCAGATTGCGATGAAAGCAGTCATGCGGAGAAACAAAAACCCAAATCTGGTCTGATCCTCCTATATTAGCCTGAAACACTGCAACACTGCACAACATATTCTCTCATTAACACACACACAGACGCACACGTAAATGACACACGTTTTACAAACACCCATGTAGACAGGGTGCACTAATATGTGGGATTCATTAGTTCAGTCGTGCAACTAGCACAAAATCCTGTAGCAATTAACATCTAACACAGGATATCAAAGTATACATGCAAAAGACACACCTGCCTACATATATTTTTATTAAACATCAATATATACAGACACATACACACACACGCACACAGCAGCTCCTAATTTCATTCCACTAAAACAGTCTCAGTATTTACAACCTGCTTGAGAAAACATGTTCCTGCTTAATTAGATTA
Organism: Scortum barcoo; assembly: GCA_023238725.1. Lineage (NCBI taxonomy): Eukaryota > Metazoa > Chordata > Actinopteri > Centrarchiformes > Terapontidae > Scortum > Scortum barcoo. Next base: position 22,064,694 of record CM041553.1, read on the forward strand.
AACAAGAATGTGTGAGCGTGTGTGCGTCTGCCTGTGTGTGTCTGAGGGGGTGTGTGTGCTCGTTTACATGCATGGAACAACAGGTGAGGCAAGGAGACAGCGCTAGACAGCATGAGGAGTGAGGGGGACAGACGGAGAGAGAGAGCGAGGGAGAGAAGGAAAGGGGGAGCGACTAGACCTTCATTCTCTATTCAGGGAGGTGGTGTAGATCGTTAGCTAAATAAATTAGAGCCTTTCATGCGGCTGTGGATATCACACTGCCATATGTCAGAGAGGGAGAGAGGAGGAGGAGGAGGAGGAAGAGAGGGAAAAGACTGGTGGAGAGGAAGAGAAAAAAATGTGTTTGCTGCAGTAAGTGTGAATAAATACATACGAATGGCAAGAGAAACAGATGTGGCCTCGGCTGAGGGAAAATGTTGGGATGGTGAAGAGGGAGGGGAAAGGGTGACGAGAGGAGAGGACAGGAGCTAATCCAGTAGAGTTGAACTGAGACCAGAGTTAAGCACATATAAGCTTGTACTCTGCCCTGGGCCTTTACAGCACACACACAAACACACAGATAGGGAGCGAGAGAGAGATTAATAAATCAGTATAAAGTATTCGGATTAGTATGTGGGAGAGAAAGTGATGGTTGAGGCAGTGGATGACCTTGTCACTGACTTGGCTAAGTAGACTACAAAACCAGCTATTAGAACTACAGGACCCCTAAACCCTCATCAGCCGACTGGCCTTTTAGCCAGCTGCCGCCAGACTGCTGTCACAAACTTCACAGAGTCTTTCTAACACTTAATCTATAATGGTGGACATTTTATTAAGTTTGGTAGTGATACTGTCCTTCTTGTTTGGAGAATATTTGGTTATCATTGCATTTCGAGCATTTGCCCTTCAGGCCAGTACGTGACAAGAGAATGATTCAACGACACAAGTAAGTAAGGTACCTGTGTCCTTGGTTGGTTTGTTGTGATTTTCTGCTTCACCTTAGGAAAAAAATGCAAGCAATTCGAACAATGATAAGCTTAGCTCCTAAACTCCAAAATGTGGCCACACTGACACACGACTACAAGCCGACTGACACCAATATCAAAATATCAGATCATGATTTAATAGCATATTTCTCTAAACACAAAATAACTAACATTTGATATTCACCCATCATTTACCTTCCACCTTCTGCAAAACCTCAGTTAAAAAAAACCTTGCAGCTCATTGGTGGGTGATGGTGAGTGGTGACGGTATAGTTACAGCAGTCAATGTGAGGTGAGTAACACTCATGTTAGCAGCAAATGCACACTGACCCTGAACTCCTTTCGGGCTGAAGGCAATATTTAAGGCCATAAAGTGCTTTATTAGCCATGAAATGTGGTCATAAAACATTGGTGGAAATACCAACTTAGATGGATGACACTGACCCAGGGACGCAGGTAAACAATAGCCAGTCGTCAAAATCTTTGTGAAAGCTTCACAGAGAAGCATTTTTGATTCAATGCTTGACACCAAACTTGAGGAAAATATGAGTAAAATGTACTTACTTTAACCTAATGTCATTCATAGAGAAGAATAAGAAGAGATGAGTTGATGAAATGGTTTGCTCAGGACACTTGCTGGCTAATTAATTACCATGCAGGTAAATTCATCCACAGCGGTTCTTTGTTGAGGTTACAGCAGTTCAGCCCTTTGCCTTTCTTACCTTGACTCCCCTTATTTTCATTCTGTGTCTGTATTAAATACAAGGACACCACAATCAGGCAGACACGAATACACGGGCGCTCACAGACACACACACACGGCTTCGCGCATCTAGAGGGGATTAAACAGCTTAGACATTGATTAGACACACCTGAACCCAGGAGGGAAGGAGGGATCGACAGCAGAGGAGGCGGAAAGAAGGGGGGAGGCTGGGGGGCTAAGCATAGTGTGGGAGTGTGTGGGGTGTCTAAAAGCATGTTGAGAAAAGAGAGAACAGAGGAATGGGAGGAGAAAACCAGACGTCAAGGGTGAGAGAAAATATTGCAGGGACAGAACCAGGGTGTAAATGTCTGAGAACATGTCCTCTAGGATGGAGTTAGTGGCAGAGGGAGATAGATGGAGGGGAGAGGAGTGAAAATGCTGTCTGCACACAGCGCCAGAGAGGTTTTTAACACTCCTGTTTGTGGCCAAGGTGTGAAGACACGCACTCAGATAGATATTTCCCTCTCCCCACGTACAAACGCGACACACATGCTTGATACACACTCGCATAAGAAACCTCAAAATAGGCCTTTTCCACAACAATCGAAATTCGAAATTCTACCACAACCTAACATACATGAAAAGACCAGAATAGAGCCTGGAGTCAATGATGCATATCCATGTCTATTTATAAAGTCCTGCAGCCTACACTGGATTGCAACACAAAGAAGCACCCCCCCCCTCTCTGCTTTTAGCTCTCTTGACTCTTCTATCAGCCTCCTGAACCTCCATGAATAGGGGAGAAAGTTTTTTCTTCTTTAAATGATTTCTACCTTCTTCTTCTTTCTCTTTCCATAAAACATGCTGTGGAAGCATCACTTCCCATATGCGATAGAAACTGCTGAGTTTCAATTTGTGTGAATGAATAACTAGCAAAGCAACGCTTTAATTTGCAGGTTCATTTCGTGCTTCTTTCTAGCAAATTTGGAGTAAAACTCCCCGGAAATGATTGCCTTCCTATTAGGGAATTACTGGCCTGGAAAGGAAAGGGGAGGAAAGTTCTCCATGTTTTATTCCTTTTCTATCCAGACAAACAGCAGAAAGTTTTATTTGACTTTTTTAGCTTGTTTTCTACTTTTCTCATTTTTCCTCACATTTTCCTGCGAGACTTGTTTGAAAAAAAGGAAAAATAGGAGAGCAGAAATTATCCACAGTGTCCCTTTTCTTGTAAACACTTGATGTATCACAATTTATGCAGACGCGCGTACACATAGAGTACACACGTTGACACATAGCTGCAAAATATTAAGGTTAGATAGCTCGAAGTACATGGGCCTAAATGAATGAATTTATGAGTTATTTGTTTATCTATGGATGCTCCCACTGTGAGCAGCTGGTAAACACTGCAAAGTCTCAGAGAGCAGATGTACTTAAGAGACAGGCATAAACATTTATTCACTTGAGGCATAATCACACATACACACATACACACACATACATGCTACCGTGACCCAATTTGTTTATGTTTATGCGAATCTACGGTTGGTCGGCTGCAAGGCCCCCGTTTACTCCTTCGTGATTTTACCTCTTTATCACAGAGAGGAAAATTATGGCTAATGTACTTATAATCAGATTTATATGATTATATAACTACTGCTGCTAATCTAACAGTCGCTCGCTCTCTCTCTCGCTCTGCCTTTCTCCGGGATGATCAGTGATTTATGTCTTTAAAAGGAAGTATAAAACCAAAAGCAACGGGTGAAACGAACTGTGAGATTAAACTAACCCTCCTCCACGACTTTCTCTCTCTCCCTCCTGTGCTCTCTCTGCCCTCCTCTCTAAATTATCTGAGAGCTGTAATTAAAAAGTGCTCTTTGGTTCTTGCATGGCGCTAACAAGCAGGCCAAAACGCACACACAGATACATGCACACACGCACACACTAAATTAGAGATAGCTGAAGCTCAACTAATCATCTGAGTCTATTCCATAACAAGTGGGATGAAAAAACAAAAACTCAACACTGTAAGTTTCTGAATTAAATCAGTGTAATGTAATTTATTGTATGTCTCAGTATTCTCAGTGTCGTGCCTTGACTCCACCTTCTCATGAGAAAATCATTTCTGTGTGTAAGAGCCAATTACCTCAAATACATAAAACAAATAGATGAAGATCCAAGATATGAAACTTCGCCGTTCCTCCAGGACTGAAAAACACGAAGTCATCTTCAAGCATAAGCTTCGCACCTCGACACAAATCCTTTGCCAACCGATCATGGTGCTCTTGATTATGTAAGATTATCATATGATTATCTGGGACTATAATCACAAAACCAGTTCTTTGAGTTCAGAATGTGTCTGACATCAAGGAAAACATTCATTAATCACGAGATAACAAGCCAACCAGATGCAGCTTCATCTTCTTTAGCTACAACTCAATTACTTATCAGCAGTCAGCAAAGCGTGCTATGCTGATCCACCCAAACAAACAACAACACGTTCAAACAACAAGTAAAGCTGCTAAAACAAAGACATTGGGTTGAGTCACATTGCCTGTCATTTCGCATGTCTTGTTACTCTCACCTGTGAGCTATAGTTTTTAACACCTGCATGTATGTGACAATATAATCCCACCATTACAAGTGAGGAAGAGTCCTCCCTCAGTCTCAGAAGTATTTATTGTAAGGCAGAAACTACATCCAACCTGTCTCTTCTCCAGCTCCTCCAGAGACACATAAAAAACTCCATTTTGTCAGCACCATCATTCAACCCCATTCATATTTGTTATCGAATGCTTCAAGCCCATACTCTGCAGCCCCCTTTGAAAGTTTCACAATAGCTTTGTCATGCTGGCTTGATAGATACCAGACAATCCAATCCCAGGTCCAATTATAAGCATCAAGAACGACCACTGTGTTCTCGTGATGTGCTCATCATCTTGGTGGAGAACAGAGAGGTAAAACTGCCTTGCTAAGAACTCAAATTATGTCCTCTTGCATTGCTCAGGCAGCAGCTCTCTAAAAACCAACTGCTGTCAAAAAAAGTTACCTCAACAATAAGACTTGCCTAAGTTGAAACGTCCAACTAATAAAGTTCTTCTTCTCTTCTTCTTCTTCTCAATCCAATTTTGGAAAATAAGGGGGTATAAGTAAATACTCTGCACTGATACCGCAGGCCTATCTGTGTTTTTGGGTTGCAGTTGAGTGGGAAAAAGTGAGGGGTAATCACAGCGGCAATAGCTCTGGTCAATAAAAGTTGGTGGGTAAAGACAGTAGTTGCATCCAGCACATCAATGTCCCACATTCAAACATTAGTTTAAAGGTCAGAATTTTGTGATATTAAAGATGTGGGTTTAGGTAAACCTTTCAGTGAAACAGCATTTATGCAACTTCCATTTCATTCATATGAAATCCACACATCCAGTTTATATAGACCTTGTAAATTATTTTTTTTGTTATCTATTTGATACTACAGTGCAAACCCCTAGGCACCAATTATGGACTATATGCATGATAAAAGACATAGAAAAGCAACTGCCGTACCAAGCACCATTCATGAAATACACCATTAACTCTGTTTATCCATGACTTCAATCAAAATATCACATGCAAAAGATCCATAACATGTATGATGAAATGATGTTACATATATTTTACTGGAATGAAGAAGTATGTTACTGTGTGTGTGATAATGATTTCAAAAAGATATTCTGAAATATTTAAAACACATTGGATAGAGGCCAAAAAGCAGAATCAAAAGAGTGAGAGTGAGAAAAGTTGGGTCGAGGCTTTTTCTTGGCTTATAAAAATCTAATATCTGTCATCGCTCCTGCTGCTGTGGGTTTATAGATCTGATAACCTGCCTGTTTACAGTTGACTTCTCATTTTGTGTGTGTGTGTGTGTGTGTGTTGTGTGTATGTGTGACTGTCCTGTCTGCAGAGGGTGAGATACATTTATAGATGCACCACATGTCTACACAAAAGCATAGCACATCATCTAAAGGTACATCCACCCACGTGAACACACACTATTTTGCACTGAAGAGCATTATAGCTTCAAGACAGTTAGACTTCAGAGATCCAACCTCCTCTCACAAACACACACGCACCACATTTGAATAAAGTTGAGGAACAAACTTCCACACCAAATTATTGCCAATAAGTGTGGTGACTGCTGAAATAACACACATTCAAACACAGACTTTAGCACTTCAGTAACTGTTCGTAAAGTGGCATCATGGCGTCATGGTGTGACCAGAAAGATGCCTTCCTTCTGCCTTAGTGGAACCTGTGATTGCGACACAGTATGCCAGGCTCCCAGGCTGCCTGTGATTGGCTGATTGAAGTAGACTAATGAATGAGTACGTGAAGAAGCCGGAGACTTTTTCTGGTCTGATTAATGTGTTTTCCTCAATGCCAATTAAACACTGATTACACAAATTAACAACTCTGGGCCACCATAATCACTAAGTGCTCACACAGGGACTGGCGTTGATGGAATGGGCTACAAACATACGCGTACACACACACACACACACATACATACACACACACACACACAGCTGTAAGGCACCACACCCTTTGTCCTTCTATCCTTGCCCAAAGCCCTGTCAAATGCTGCCAGGCCTGGCAGTTGTTATAACCTAATGCTTTTAGCTGCATGCCGTCCAAGATAGAGTTACCGACCACATTCACCAAACACCCTCTCACACACACACTCATGCACGCTACACACACACACACACACACACACACACAAGGAAAAAAAAGCCGTCACAGAAAGCGATGCAAGAGTACACATACATCGAGCCTCAGACAGACAGCTGGTGCCAAAGGGTGCAGTTAGTGGATCCCCCCTCTGGGATGGGTTGCCACCCCTTCCCCTTGTATGGAGCCAGAGGGAAAGAGGGACAACGAGAAACTGAGATTAAAGGGAAGGAAACAGGGACAGGAGAGAGGGGGGGTGACAGACAGAGCAAGAGAGGAGAGGGAGAAATGAAAAGGGAAAGTTTCTGCAGACTGAATGTAATGTGACACCACAGAGCAAAGGGTGGGGGGTGACAGCATGGAAAGACACTGTCAACCCACGAGGGCAGAGAGAGCACCAGAAAGAACTGGAGAGAGAAGGAAAATGTAATGGGATTTGCAAAACTCCTTGAAATTTGAAATTTTGAAACGACGAGTGTAACCACACCACATTTTGAGTGCATACAAAGGTGTGTGTCAACCTGTGTCTTGCTGTACGGTCCAGACATAAACCTGCTTTGGGTTCGTGTGTTATGTTCAGTTAACTTATATGTGTGTGCGCGCGCAACACAATGCAGTTTACTGTTTCAGCAGAACTGTGCTGCAGAAAATTGAAAAACTGAAGAATAAAACTTTTTTCTCCATTCGAGTGGATCCATATATGGTCCTCTTAAACCCTAATGTGCGTAGGCTGTGTACACTTGTACACTTGTGTGTGTGTCTTCGTGTGCCTCCGTCTGTATAACTTCGGTAGCTTCTTTTGCTCACAGTTGGCTTTTTCATAAATTAGTATTATTATTCATAAATTATCTTTAGCTCAATATATTTTCTCATTGTGTTGGAGAGTCACTGCTGTGGGGAAATATGAGGACACAAACAAATAAATTGACGCTGTATTGCATACAGTATTGTTCCTCCACCAACACACACATAAACACCTCCGCCGTCTCCCTCGATCTATTCATTTATGACAATGTAGGTTTACGTCTAATGTGTGCTCTGTTTGTGTATGCATAAATGTGTGTTTGTGTGAGAAGAGGGAAGGGCCAGCTGTGTCATTATACGAGCCTAATACATTCATGATACAAGCTAATTAGATTTAGACTTGCAGTGGACGGGAAGACCATGAGGTGAGAACAGAGAGAACGACAGAGAGAGAGAGAGAGAGAGAGAGGGGGGGTGGGGGGGTGGAGAAATTCTTTCAGCAATGATTGTGTTGAGCGTGTTGAAAGCAGGTGGTTTAAAAGCCCATTTACACACACAAACACGCGCACGCTGCAATTATCTGCGCACCTGATGCACAAAAATGCTGGTGCAAACACACACAGCCCACGCAAGCACACCTTGATGAGCAAGTGACATCCTAATAAGCCATTATGTCAGATAAAGTGACTCTGAAAGCACATAATCAAGTAGATTTTGCCAAGAACTATGGTGAACAGTAAATTCCAAGTCCAAACACACACACACACACAATGCCATTCAAGGTATGTTTGCCGGGCATGAGGAGCTGTTTAGAAATGATGGTTGCAGTAATCAGCATAATGTTTGCCTAGAGCCGTGGACTGACATTTAGAACAGTGGATTATTGGAGCAAAACCCACACACGGCCTTACAGAGAACACTATCATATTATTACAGAGAAACATAGATTACTGTTATAATACCAACGTTACACTGGCCGTGTGAGAATCTGTGGTTTCACGGTGCAAGTCAGACCTTGTTTTGTCCACGCGTGACATATTTACCATAGCTTGGTACAAATTGGCTTTCAACACCCGAGCAGGTGGGCGGCTGTCCGTGACTGTGGGACAAGGAGCTGAGCCCAGCCCTGTGCTGTGGTTGCAGCAAACAGTCCTCGTGGATTCACTTAAAAAAATCATGTCAGGGGCCTGGAGCACTGTAGGACAGGTTGCGCTGTCCTACTGAGAGCCAGAGAACATTTTCATTGACAGCTTCAGAGCTGAAAGGAAAATAACACCACACTTTGAACATATTGATCATAGATTATCCATAGATTAGGAAAGTATGAATTACTATAGCCAAGAAACATTTCTTTTGTTGTTTTCCTAAGCAACGAATGGATGTTTTGCCATGTGGCGGATTATTAGTATTCTCCCCTATCACCCATATCAACTCAAGTAAAATCCAATACAGGCAAGCACTTTCATCGTTCATATCCTTGCTGTCTTTGTGAAAAATCAAACAGTATAATGTAAATGAACAGAATTCAGCAGAAACAGCATTCAATCATGAGTCAATACTAACCGTTAAACCTGACTAATTGTATAGCTTCATCTGTTGTCAGCCCTACAGGAAGGTGAACTGAGCTGTTTGCACACTTCATCAGTTAATGCGTTACCTCACATCAAATCAATGAAGCCTTATGATAAAATCCCACCAAACATGACACACTGGCCTTTAATTTCCAGAACTGATTGCAAACGTCTAAGTGTCAAAAAGTCACTTTTAAAGTGATGACCGGAAGCACGAGCACAACTGTGGAACAGTGCATCATGATGTGGAGAAGATGTTGGACCAGGATGAATATTTTATTAGTCAGAGGACTGCAGTATCAGCAGTTGGGACTTGGTGTGAGCCTCAATAAGGGCCAATCACATCAGTTTCTCTCATCCTCTTTATAAAGAACAGGCAGTTTAATGGGCCGAGAGTAGAGTCCAGGCCAGCTTCTTTGAGGAGAAAAATGCAGTCACATAGCAGACTGTCCCAAATATTACAGTATAGCAGCCCAAATATTAACATACAGGAACAGGGATATGGTTTCAAAGTCAGAAACTGTCTGTTTTGAGTTGAATTTACATTTCAAAAGACATCAGAAACGTTAAGTAATATTAGAAGGGTGCACTCAAAGCACTTTGGCAGCAACTACAGTAATTTGACGTATATTAAAATCTAACTGTGTGTTGCCTATAATTTTATTAAGTGATTGAAAAGGATGCCTTTGGTTACCCATATCGGGGTACACTTACACACTGAAATTAAAGATGAAACAGCAAATACAAAAAGGAAACAAACTGGCTGTTTTAACAAAGGCTTTTAAGACACTCTTACCCACAGCTTCCAACATTTTGAATATATTCTCAGCTCATAGTTACACATTTCCCATCTCAATTTCACAACCAAGCCACAGAGAAACCTTTTCAGTGTGTTGACAGTTTCAGCAACAACCAAAACACCTTAAGATTATTTAAAATGTAGGAAAGTGAGTGATTCACCCTGTTTGTGAGGCTGTAAACTCTTTCCACAGCACAATTGATTTTTGGCTAATAACGGTCTTTATAATGAAATTGACTACACTATAACCTTTTGATAGTCTTGACTCGCAGCTACATATTCGAAGTTCAGCAGCAGGTATACAGATCAAACAACATCAACCTGGCTCTCTGCACACTGCCGCTGGAGAACAAAGTCATTCTCTGGGAAACCTGCGTGTGTATCATCACTTTAAAAAACGATCCTGTCACGTCAATTGGCTCATTTACAGTCTTTTGTTTTTAAAGATCCATTTGATAAATTCCTTGTCCTTTTTTTTCATAAGAGATAATACATAATTAAAAATAAATGCATTAAAGATTGTTTTGTTGTTGTCATGTGAGAGCTGCACAAGATGCATGGTGTAATCTAGTGAGGGCCTGCATGAAAAATTTAATTTTAATCTCTATTTTACCATTATTACACTGGCATAAAAGCTTAGGCCTGTATTTTCAAACTAATGTATAGATGTTATATATATATACACATTATATATATATATATACACACACACACACATACATGCGACAAACTGTTAATTTGTGTATACTTTAATACCACAGGCTTTTCTAACAATTCTACTCTATAATTTAGGACACTTTTACCACTTTCTCTATGGTTCATTTTTATTGCAGACACAAAAATTCACACTAAATGTCATGTCCAGGGGAGACAGGTGAGACAGGCAGAAAAACAAAATACTGAGTGGCACTGTCCACTGTTGTGACAATTCTGCTGAGTCAAACACAACCACCATACTAAACAACAGCTGAGCCACCAGGTCGGAGTATAACTCAAGACGACTGAGGCTGTGCGAGGGTGATTGTATCTGTGTGTGCGTGTGTCCTGATATGTTCACTTGTGTGAACCACCACTGAAGGGTTTGCATCAACAGGCAAACAGGATAATTAATTTCTCCCGTTCGCTTGAATGCTTTCGTTTTATTTTCATTGGTTTTGCCTTTCTTTCTTCTCTACTCCCACATTCACAAGATAAAGTGAGCTCGGTGAGAGATGACTTGTGATTCAGTCCACACACACATTCATTTTACTACAGGATAACAAAATGTCTTCAAGAATTTTGTGTGTGTGTGTGTGAGAGAGGGGGTGGGGGTGTTGGGTGTGTGTGTGTGTGTGTGTGTGTGTGTGTGCAAGCACTTAATGAGATGAATGCGTGTGCACCGCCCCTTCCCAATTACAGAGAGTGGAGGAGAGAAATAAGTGGTAGAAAGGAGAGAAGGACGTAAGGGCAGGGATGGGAAGAAAGAATGATGTGCAACGATTGGAGAGAAAGATCAGGGGAGTAAGTGGGGAATTAGACAAATGGTAAAAGAAATAGATAAAGTGAGTCCATTAGCCAACAAACTATTTTCTTTCTTCTTGGTCTTTCTCTTTGAGAAACTCACCTCATCTGTCTTGACTAAGTATCTAAGACTCTGTTTTGATTACGTCTGTTCGTTTCTGTGCCGTCTTCTCTCATCCATCCATCTACTCCGCTGACCCCATAACTGACAAGCTATTCACTCTTGCCACCTACTTTCTCTTTGAATTACTTACTTTCTCTCTTTGATTACTTTCCTTCGTTGAAGCACATCTTCTCATCCATCTGTGCCCACTCATTTCCTGGTCCATCAATCAACACCACCATTATTCTCCCTTGTTAAAGGAACGGTTCATCCTGATTATTATCTTCTCAACCCCATGTCAGTCAAAACATTGATTTCAGCACGTAGAAAAAAATACATACACACAATTTTGACAAGTAATTTAATTTTGCTGTACTAGTTATCATCAAAAACACGAATCCATTACTTCTAACTAAAATTGGTGGCTCATGCACGCTTTGCTTTAAAGTGGATGGACCCTGCTTCCAAATTAGCAAAAATCTACTTGAGTTGTGTGAAAATGAGCCCACGGATGGCTAAAGCTATCCAGTTTCTAGTAGCTCCTCTTACTGTAAAAAGCTCTGGCTGATGAACAGACAGATGCGGAGGATGTTTCCCTGAGTGAAGATGATGAAACAAAAAATTCAAGCCATGTGAAATGATGCATTTCAAAACAAAAATACAAAGATGTATCAAATCGATAGTCTTGAATGTGAAGAACAGAATAGCGCTGTAAAATCTAATTACAGCACAAGGAAACTGAATTTACAACCACATGGTCCAGAACCAAACCAGGCAGTTGTTAGTGGGGATGTCCCAAACTGATCTGCTGTTACTACCAGGTAGAAGTACAGATTATATCCACTAGCCTCAATATAATGGTCCTAAATTGACTGAGAGCCTGCCAAGATTTTCTCGTCTTAATTCTCCCTTAATTCTCATAAGTCCCTGCTAATGACCTCTGCTGTTCCAGTACAGTATGTCAAAGTGAAAAAATAATTTTCATGCCAGGTTATGTTGTGCTGGAAAAATAAGATACCAAACATTTGCATGATAAACATTCTTTAAAAGCAAAATCAAAAACACCAAGAAACAACCTTAAGAGCCCAAGAGTCTAAGGGTTAACCGAACATGATTGGTGGTTTGTTTGGATGTGATCACTGATTATTAGTCAGGTCATACAGCAGATGGTGTGTGAAACTTCAGTGCTCTGCCAGCACTAATCAAATGGTTCATTTTTGCAGAAAGCCTCTTATCCTAGCATGGAATTGCAGAAATGGAATTAACACGCTGGGGTGTCCATTAAAATTACAACTGCAGCACCACAGTGCAAAAACTAAGAAACCACAGATCGGAACTGGAGAGTATTTACAGGAAATGGAAAGAAAATTGATTTGGTACCGTTTATGTGCCTGCTTCTACGAGGCATTCTTTTTGCAAATTTTATAGTCCACGCTCCTTTATATGTACATCCTTTAAACAATCAAAAGAGTCATAATGTTCCTAAAGTCATTTTAAATAACAAGCACTGTAAAAGACAGAGCCAAGAACTGACCAGAGTGGAAACTGAGGAGACAAACTAATGACGGATATCAACATGCAAAAGAGCTTTGAGTTTTGCGTGTGTGCACATATATATGCAGTACAAACACTAGCCACCACTTTTTGAGTCTGGTCATACACACATATACACACACTTCTGCAGCGCGAGCCAAGTGTCCATACTGCTGGCTGGCTCCTCACAGAGGTATGCCCACCTCGAGCTTGGATCAAAGGACTAAGCTAAAAACCTCTGGCCAAACACACTCTCTCACACACACACACTCACACACACACACACACACACACAGAAGAGTACAGTACTTCCTGCCTTTTGCTGCGTGAGATCAAAAAGGGTCTTTTTTGCTCTAAGCCTATAGTATAAATCACCATACGCAGATAAGTGCGCGCACACACACACGCACGCAGCCACCCTCTCAAACACCTGTGGCAGATCAAACGCATGAAGCTGAGAACACACACCAGGAGCAGAGTAAAGCCCTTGGTCTGAACAAGTAAATCATGCTGGTCTGATACACACTCAATGATGTACGCTGCTGCACTTCTACTTGACCCAGCCTGACCTCGGTAATATTCCAGGACAGGCGAATCACTATGCAAAGATCCTATTCAAATGGCCCCGCCACAATGAAAACACACACAAACAAATAAAGAGCCTCGGCCAGGTGCATGAGATGCCGGGGGAACGCAGGGAGGGGGGAGTGGCACATCTGATGCTCTACCGCCGAACAATCTTTACTCCACATCACTCCACACCCTGCGAATAACTGCAGCCACACCAAAAGTAAAGTAGAAAAGCGAGGCGGGGGAGGAGAAAAAGATCGAGAAACTGCAGCGACACAAAGAGAGGCAGCCTGGGGCGTGAGCCGCTGGAAGGTTGCCAGTTTGAATCCAAATACTAACGAAAACATTCTCGATAAGGGAAAAGAGAGTCACTTTACTCACCCCGCTGTGAGACCACTCTTGAGCCTTTAACTAATCTAGTGCTGCCACTAAATGACTGGCAGTACAAGGCCAGGGTTTTAAAGGCATTTCCCAGGTGTTGAGAGAGAGCGAGAGAGAGTCTCTCTGATGTATCTCCAGCCACCTGCAATTTTATTTCCACCAGTTGTTCCTGTAAATAGGAATCTGTTCCTAGATTGCCTCGTGTATGTCACAGGTACCTAAAGTCTGTGGTGTTTCAGCGTGGAAAATGTCCATAAATTCAAGTTTTAAAACATTTTAAACGGAGTCAGTACTCCTGTATTGAGTATTCATTTTATCAAAACGTCAAATGGACTGCAATTTTTGGGTAAAATGTCATTACATACTCGCTGTCAAAATACGTGAAATGCTAAAAGTTAATGTGGCGAATGAATAAACCTCATATTACCATTTCTGCATGTATTCTATTCATAGTACACAATGGGATACACACTGTGCACTTACAGTTGGCACAGAATGCAAAACCTGCATATCTACACCATTATAGGCTGTCACTGACAGCAGGGAAACTAGCTGCAAAGCAAATTCCATTTGTTACGTGTAGCGTGCAGCAAATATGTTTACAATATCTGCTTCTAGTAAATAAGTAATGTACAAGACTAGCTGATGATAAGTGGATCTATTACATTTCATTTAAGGACTTGGTTATATTTCATGTTGATTCCTACTTTGGACAAGGTCAAAGGACATTTTTGACCAGATATTTCTTTAAAATTGTGAACCATATTGCACATGACATCAGCTCCACTCCAACAGTTCATGTTATGCAAAAACGCTCTATGATTGGCACAGCTTGCTTTTATGGTGATGGTTCTTAACCTGATTTTCCTGTTTCAGACAGAGGAAAAACAGTCATGCCAGGCAATATATGCAAAAAACCCAAATGATCTTGTGATAGCCCTGTCACGGCAGTCTGCTGAAAAAAATGTTTAAAAGTAGCACACTTAAAAAAGAGGCTATAGCGCAGAAATAGACAATTTATACATTTGATGAAGGGCATGAGAAGCCACACTTTGCCTTGTTTACGTAAAGAGGCCAGTGCTGCATTAAAAATAAAACAGAATTTCAATTTTGCATCTTTCACTCAATGACTGTCACTCATTTGTTGCACTGTAGCTTTCCTCATGAACCTCGATTTTATAGCAATCACAAAAATACAATAACTGTAGACATATATTACTGAGTAATTATTTGAAATTTCCTGCACAACCGTTCCTGTAAACATGTGCTTACATCTATCTCACTATACTAAGTGGTCTAAGTGTGACCTTGGGGAGGAGGGAAAGGACGGCTTGGAAAGAAGAAAGTTAATTGCTATCATGGGTCTTGTTTTTCTTGAAAAACATGGTGATAAATGTCACAGGGTCATATTTAATATAACCATGGAACATACCGTACAGATCACAACTTTCAGTATTTGGGGCAAAGTAAGTTTCGCAAACCTTTTTCCACATGTGGAACCCGTATAATTATTGATTTGATTAGAGATTAATCCTCATGCGGCTGTCTGCGCTCCTTTGTAGAGCCATTCAGCTGTGTACAACTTCACACTGCTTACTGCTGTCTCTGGGATCAAAGTTCTTAATACCATTAAGGCCCATAAAATTTACTGCATATGATGAAACTGTCACAGTGGCTCTTAGTTTCAATTATTAGGTCTTTTAAATTTCACAAGGTGTTTTGTGACTGGTTTATTTTTCATCTTGCACTTTTGGTTTCCCTGCTTTTGTTGTCTTTTTATCAGATGCTGTCAGAAGAAAATACTCAAAGGTCTCAAGCAGGAACATTCAGCCAAATTTGAATTCCATAAAACCAATTCAGAAAATGAATGAAGGATTGGTGTTCATGTATTTGGGTTTCTCTCTTTTTATAATATTTCCACATTATATTATTTTTCTGATATTTAAAATAAAACTGTGCATGTGTATATTTATGTATACATATTAAATATTTGGTTAAAAAAATACCTTGCATTAAATTCCATCTTTGTAAAACTTACAATGTTCAGCCTTTGTTGACAAAAGGTGTTCAATGAGCTCTCCAGCAACATCAGAGGCTGTAATTAGGTATATTACAGGATTGGGTAATATTGGCTGAAAGGTCGTGATACATCCTATAATTCATTAATAGAAAGCCATTCTGTTGTCAGCTTTATCTTTTAGAAAGCGTTACATTATGTAGGAAAAGATGAAAAATCTGGTGTGGTATCAGGAGAAACAGGTGACCGTGCATTAAAAGGGGTCCTGATATAAGTAAATAATGGACAGCGTAGACAGTTGCCATTCGTGCACGTTTGTCTTAAAATCATGAGTCTGTTTCATCAGTGAGTTCACTGGTAATGTGTTTTGAAGTGTAAACCTGCAATAAATCAAGTTATGAATACAACACTGGCATATTAACACACTTTCAGATGTAACAAACTTGTAAGCAAACTGCTGCTTATTTACAACTCCAGCAGTTATGAAGCATCATTATCCTACAGTTGTGTTTCTGGCTACCTGATGATCGTAGGCCCGGTAATATTAGTGTGTAACAGGCAATCTGTACAGCAACAGCTAGAGACTTCTGCTGTGACTTTTTATTTTTAATAACATCCTTATTTATCAAGCAAACAATTCAAGCAATAAATTATTATTTTATTACTTTTGGGCACAGCTATAGCCCCTAGGTAAGCTGCATCAAACCTGCATTTGGAGGTCATCATCTTGTTTAAATTCAACATACCTTGATGTGTCAGTATTTCACATTAAAGCCAAATGTCAAGCCAAAGGATGTCCCTCCTCTCCAGGGCCCCGTGCTCGCAATCTGGCACCTGGACGCTACATTTTTATAGAGTCTCAGAGCTTCAGACCCTGTACCAGTTATTGGCTGTGTGACGAATGAGAGGGATCATTTCTGTATGAGTCTGAAATTTGTTTTTTAAGAAAATCCTTTTACCTGCTGATTATTTTCTTGTTTAATTGCCTAGTTGTAAACTGTCAGAAAATTGAGGAAAATGTCAATCACCGTTTTCTAGAGCAAAAGGTGACATCTAAAAAAGCCCAGAGAGTCCATTACATAAAATTAAACAAACTGAACCATTTTAAGACGACATCATGGATGTAAACTTACTTCTGTTAACAAACAAAAGTTGTTTGCTGCACGTGTGCACACACGTTTCTGTTTGTCCGCCGAACTCTTTTTGCTTTGTGATGGCTTTCAGTTCAGTCAATCAATAGAGTTCATGTTTTGCAAGCGCTCTGCTTTACTTGGTTGCTCGTTGTAGAACCATCTTGAAAGGTACAAGATAAGCCTTTCTGCTATACCCCTCCTCCCCCCCACCCCAACTCCTCACACATGTCCACACACAGCGGATCAATAGCCACCTCCTCCCCCTTTCTTACATAATAAACACTAAGGCCTAAACAGCAAAACCGCCTCAATTCCACCTGTGTGGCCTGCAGCAATGGATTCTTTAGTCCCTTATGGTGAGACAAGGAAGGAAAAAAAAGAATGAGAAACAAAAAAGAAGAGGAGCGATACGGAAAGAACAAACACCAAAAAAATGAAGTGCAAAAAGAAGCAAGACAGAAGGAGGCAGAGGGATACCGGAGCATATCCCACTTGGCTCATATTTCAAAGCTCGCAAGGATGTTTTTGAGGAAAACTCCTATAAAATGCATCTTTTCACCAAGATAGGAAGCCATTCAGAGTGGGCAGAAGCACACACACGAACACTTTACACTCATACAAAGCTTATATCAATTATACCTATGCCACCTTAGTATATTAATATTTAATAAAGGGTGCCTTGAACTGACCTCAGTCATAGGGACATTGCTGGAGGGGGGAACAGGACCCACCTGACCTCCTAATGACCCCAACACAACTTAGAGGCTTACCAAAAAAGTCATTATAAACTACTGCCAGTCTGTGTGTGTGTGTGTGTGTGTGTGTGAACAAAGCAAGATGGGACAGATGCACCTGCTGCACTTTGCTCTGTACACACATTTCACTTTTCACACACATACACACAGGTGAGTATTTTCCATTAGGAGGGTCTGGCTGCTTCTCTATAGCCGCCACGTCTTCTGCTGTGAGAAGAAAACACTTAGGAGTGATAGAGGGTTAGGATCAACCTGACACACTCACACACACAAACACAGACACTAACACACACCTGCAAGCAACACATACTGCATGTAGTCTGCAGTCCTGTCAGACTAAAATCCTTTTCACCTACCAGGTCTGCACATTCAGACAGGTAGACACACACACACACACAGCGCACAGTGTCAGCTGGCGGTGGAAGTGTGGTGATTTGTTCCCCCTGACAGACAGGAAATAAGGGAGTCGACCAGGGACCTCACTTCCTCTTGGACCTGACTAACCTGACGTCTATCACACACTCCCACACACACATTCACACTGTCTCCTCCTTCGCCGTTTTCTCGCCTTCTCTAATACATATGCACACACACACACACACACAATCCATCAGACAGCCAAGTCTCCCCCTGAGGCCTCCAAAATTCGACTACTTAAATGTGGGATTAAATTGGTGTCTGTTGGCAAAGAAAGAACATGTGTATAACTGTGTTTTTTATGCTGCGTATTTTCAGTTTAAAATACATCAAAATCCTCTGGTTGCATGCTAAAGTAACTGGGTGTGCTACAATACTTTTGGTGGGAAACCACCAAACAACAGCTAAAAATATTGTTTTTTTTTTATCAGCTGCAAGAAATTGTTGGGAAAGTGAGACTGTCGGAGGAAGACAATAAAAAATGTAGACGCAGACGTAATATTCATAAGAAAAGTCAGAGGGGTGGAAAAGTCAATGTGAGGTTGTGCAGTGTGGAGGATGATAATCAGTTAGACGAGGCTCCTAATTTACCCTCTACTCATTACAACATGGTTAAGCAAATTTCCACATCCGCTTTAACTGTTTGACACTGATGAGAGAGAAGGACAGTGGTGTGTGTGTGTGTGTGTGTGTGTGTGTGTGTGTGTGTGTGTGTGTGTGTGTGTGTAAACTGCATGCTAGTCTATCTGATTTGGATTTGATATCTTGCTCAGACCTCTCCCAGTCCACAGCCCACCATCCAAATGTCCTACCAGTGACCTCAATTCACTTAAACTTGGCCAGTGGTCCAATGAGCATCAAGCTCAGGCTTAGTTGAGCCAATGACACGTGTCATATCAAACCTAATCATACTGATAGATCCGCTAAGTGGGTCGGCAGTGCTGATGCAAGTCTTTGCTTGGCCTCGTTGAAGCGGAGGCAAACTTCCGAATTTATGGTGAGAAATTAAACTTTGTGAGAGCCCCAAAAAATGTGAAATGCAATTTATTTTTTAGACCACAAGTGCGCTGGTTTAACAGCTGGGATGCTGGAACCACATTTTAGTGCAATTACCTTGGGCAAGGTTAGCAATAATGACGACCAGCCGTATTTTTTCATTACACTTTGGCTACTTATAGACCATTACCATTATCCACATTAGCAACTGGGACAAAATCATTCTCCACGTATTATAAACCTAATGGTCCATATCACTGTTGTTATGTGAATCCCCTCTGACTTTGAACACTTTCATGTTTTTCATACTATTCAATGTGTTACACAGTCCTCTGTGATTTGGGTTTCTAAAAATATTTGAAAATCATGTTGAAAATGGCTGTCAGAGTGAAACAAGGCTTCCTTCAGAATATTCGGAGCAGGTTTTCATCTAACAACAGTGATATTAAAGATGGAGAGGCATGCTGGACTGATTCGAGTTTCCAGCATGGATGCAGACAGAGCTTCATTTCAGACTTCATATTCTGGCTGAAGTCGAGGCTGGGTCACATTTAGTGTGTTTCAAAATGTAAATCATATTCTGTATCACTCACAGACAAACAGCTGTGGAGCTGAACCCATTCAGCAACAGGGTGGCAGTGGCGGGGGGGCCAGGGATAAGTTATGAATAAAGAAGGGAGGGTGGAGAGGTAAGCAGATGAGAGGTGGAGGACTTGGGGTGGGCGTGGGGGAGGGAGACCGTAAAATGCTGCCGTCACTTAAACTCTAAAATGAAAGATCGATGAGCTTATTTAAATGTGCTCCCAGAGACGAGAGTTGGCTCATATAAAGCCCCACATTTATGAGGAGGGGTGTGGGCATCGATTGACTGAGAGAAAGTGGGAGAGGGACGGAGGGGAGGAGAGAGAGAGAGAGAGAAAGAGAGAGAAAAGAAATAGAGAGAGAGAGAGAGAGAGAGAGGCTTGGAGGGATCAGGAGGATCAACCTTGGCTCATGAATTTCATCATTTTCCTCCTAAAATAAAACGTCCTAATAAATGCTGCGGATAGAGGGGTCGGAACCTGGAAAATCTACAGCCTTCGATTGGCCGCCTGGCACAGCTTATCAAATCAATAACCCCATCCCCTCCACCGCCACCACCAACAGCCCCGTCCCGTATCTGTTTCACTAATTTCCAATTCACTCCCCCTCAGCCCCAGCACATATGCAAACACAGCCCCTGCCAGCCATCCCAAAGTATAGACATTTGGCAGCAGGGAAGCCCCCTCCTGCTCCTCCTCCAGCCAAGACAGCTGGAAGGAGTTGGTGGGTCCGTGGGGGGTGTGTGGTAAGTTGGGTGCTCGTGCTGAGACCTTGACATTAGAGGGAGGACGGAAGGAGCTGACTCTGCAGCCACGCCATCCCTCTGTCTCCCACCTCCTCCTCAACACCTCGGGAGGGAGGGAGGGAGGAGAGAGTGTGTGTCAGCTGGGAAAAGGAGGGAGAGGAGAGCAACTTTTGACACACAGAGAGGTGTTGTCATACCGTCATCATCGATTGAACTGCAGGCACAGCTTTCTGAGTGACAAGCATGGTGCGCCGCAATCCCTCTCCAACCCCCCCTCACCCCACACCGTTCCATATTTTATTCTCGCCGCTCCCCTCTGCTCGTTCTCACACCACCTCCTTCTCCTTCTTGCAACACAGCCTCCCTCCCTCCTGACCTACCTCCCCAACCTGCGATCCCTCTTTTGCAACTCACTTTTCTTGCAGTTAAAACGGCGCACACATTCTTCATGCCTTTGCAAATAGCACACACCCCACCACCTCTAACACGCACACATACACGCACACACACACACACACACACATATATATATATATATATATATGCGCACAGACATTCCTGAGACCCCTCCTCCACATAACCCCCAGGTCTCAGCCTTACGTTCAGCCCACCTCGCCATCTGTGACCCCAGAGAAAACTGTGAGCTGACACCAGCCTGACCTTTTCAGTGCTTTGTTTTGCCGCTGACACCATCCCACAAGGTTCATGCACACATACAAAAGACACACAGAGATCCACAATTTCTTTCACTCATTATCTCTACAAAAAAAAACATACACATAAGTGCATGTAACATAGCAATGCACACTTTACACAAAAGTGTGAAGAATCAAGATCTCATCATGTTCACCTTCTTTCCTGTGGCTGTGCTCAACAATTACACCACTCGGTAACCCCCCCCCCGCCCCTCCGCCATCACAAGTCACGCACTTGTCTGGACACTTGCCAGCACAACAGGGTCAGCACTGGACTAATAGGAGGCAACTTTAATTAATACACTGCGTGCAGCTCTGTGTGTCCGTATATGTGTTTGTGCATTTGTGCCAAATCAAGAGCTGTAGTTAAGCAGGTCATTGACTAAGAGGTGGATTAACAATGTGCCCCCCCCATCCACATCCTCAATATCTTAATCCTTCAATCTATGTATCATCATAATAATAACAATCATTTATACATGCACAGTAGTAGGTATCCACCACCCCCCTTATCTGTCACAAACAATCTACTTGAATGAATTTACAAAAATATATTGCTGCAGTTCTAATAATCAACCCCCTCCTCTCTGATCCCCTCCTGCAAGGGACACAGACAAATCCCAACTAATATGCAAACTGCTTTACTTGGTCTAATAAATCACACCCCTTGTTTCCAGTTTAGGAGTCATCATCTCACTTTTCTCCTGTTCACCGTGCTCCTGGTGACAAATGAGCCTGTCACGAGTGTTTTATTTATACAATGCCATATATTCATATATATATATATATATATATATATATATATATATATATATATACATACACACACCCTCTAAACTTCTACTGCATGAGTGGATTTAATGTAAATATTCATTAGTATATCCTCCTGGTGACATTTGAACCCAGGACCCCTCGGGAGTAAACCCCTTACCTTGGCCGTGCAACATGTGGCAGCTGCTGGCGAGAAGGAGCAGGAGAAAAAGAGGCGGACACCGGCTCCGGGTCGCCCCCGTCTCCATCATGTTCCGCCGGATCCCTGCTGCGGGTCCCTCCGCACGCTCCGGGGACCCCTCAGGTCGGCAAATTCCCGGTTTCTTCATGCGGGAGGAGAGAGAGAGGGGAGTCTGGTGGTAATGTTGAGGGGGGAGTCCAACAGTGTCTTGCTTGTGCTCTGCTGCTGCAACTCTCTCTCTCTTTCTGCCCTGAGCGCGGATGGGAAGAAGTCCGAGCGGAGAGGAGCGGGCTTCAGCGCCGGCACCTCCGCGCTTCTCCCCCGCCCCCCCGCGGTGAAGAGACGCTCCGGGCTCCGGGAGTTCGCCGCTCTCACTGCGGACCAAGCTCCACAACTGCACGGGTCCAGACCTCAGCAGGCGGCGGGGGAATGAATGAAAGACAGAGGACCGAGGAAAGAAAGGTGGTGGTGGTGGAGAGGGGGCTGTCCGCCTCAGCAAGAGAGACTTTCCCTCACTAGTCTGGCTCCCTCACGGTGTAACGGCACGGTAATCCCTCTGTGCTGTGGCGGAGTCCGTGAGCCTCTGCGTCCTGCGATACCTCATTTTCATTTGGATTGATCCGAGCCAGGAATTAATACATTTGAGAGAGTGTTTTTTGAGACTTATCGGCTTATTCTCTTGCTATCGACCTCAAATCCGCGCTTGTTGTGATGTCTCCTCCGGGGGGTGATGGCGGTGGCGGTGGGGGTTTGTCCCGCGGGTCATATAGCTGTTTGGACAGTGGTCGTATTAACGGAGGAGCGACAAAACACGTAAATTACACATCCACGTCGCCTCTATGTGAATTCTCTAAAAACAATAGTGATAGATTATGTGGACTTTAAAAAAAGTGGTGATGGAGAAGCGTGGTCTGAAGTTAGATATCTCCTAATTAACTATTAACCCCGGTCCTTGGGGGTCTAAACGATCCACCTCTCCCCCAGGAAAGGGCACTCTTGTCTCGGATACCACACCGGCTAACTTGCCGTAATGCGCCGCGTCTCCGGTTACACGGAAAAACGACACAACAGGTTAGCAAAACGCATTAATAAGTTTCTCAGCGACAGCCGGGACTTTTTCTTTTTCTCCCTTTTTATTCTCTCCCCGGGGAAGAGGAGCTGGCTCAACCCGGGGGCTTGAACCGGAGAACGGCCGTTACACAGCCGTTACAGCCGGTAACGTTACTCTCGCTGCGACACCGGAGCCTTTCGCCTTTTTTTTGTTTTTTTTTTTAAACGGTCCTCCCTCTTCCCGAAAAAGAAAGACGTGCTCACTTTTTTTAAGAAATATCTCGCCGCCCGGTCATACTCACGGGAGTTTTGTCCCCTGTTAGCGGCGTTTTGGCCGTCTTTCCCCGGCTCTGCGCCCTGTTTAGGCTCGGGGAGCCGACTGAGGCGATGCGTCTCCCTCAAATGAACACCTGCCACCCTCCTCAGCGCGGACTTAGCAGGGAGGGAGAGAGAGAAGGGGGGGGCTGTTGTTTAGCCTCTCTCTCCGCTGTGAAAACAAACAATATTTCTGACTCTGAATTTACTTTTCTTTCTCTCTTTTAAGCGTGGATATTCTCCGTTTCTCGCTCGGTTCCTGCCCGCCGCCGTTAAACTCTCCCTCGATCTATCCCAAACTCGAAAAACTAAACTTCCATTCACTATCATCCGTCGTCGCTGATTGGTCCAGATGAGTGTTCCCGCCGCTCCTATTGGACGGCTCGGACCAGGGGGAGGGAAATAATACCAGCAGTGAGAGCGCGGTGGACGGCGCCCCCAAAATCCCACAACCCCCCCACACACAGAGCAACGTGTCTGGAGGAAGTTTTACACCATGTTTCTTTCAAAATAGATAAGACAGACAACCATTCGTGCTTATTTATCGGCAGCTTCGTCCCCCAGACCATTAAAGTTTTAAACTCCTTTTCACTGCACCATCTCAACATTCTTTTGCATCTTAGACTTAGACTCGACTTTATTGATCCCTTTGGGATGACTCCCTCAGGGAAATTTAAGTTTCGTTTCCAGCAGCACACAGATAGAAGAAGCACACAGATGAAAAATAAACAGTAAACACTTAAAATACAAAATATAAAAGAATGAGAATAAAATAATAAGTAAATATAAAGAGCTGAATATAAAGAGCTGGATTTTTAATTCAGAACAGAGTTAAGCAGGATCAGAAGTTCCTCAGCGTCCTGACCTTTCACAGCTGATCGAGGCCCATCAGCTTCACTGCTATTAATTTGTTTAGCGTTAATCACTGGGCAGGGCATGCCTTCATTAGACTGGATCAGTATATTGCTTCATTTTTGTTTGGCTTTGGTTGTCAATACATTGCCCCATAAACTACAGCTCTGAAACATCAAGTTTTACAACTAATCAATATGAATGTTTGAATGCTAATACAAGCTGATGGTGTCCAATGAGGTTATTGACAAGACTGATGCAGCTAGAAAATGCCAACCTGAAGCTATTATCATGGCTTTGTATGGAATAAGTTAAAAATTATAAGTTAAAATTATTGCACTATGGATGAGAATGAGGTTATTACACCATATGATGAGGTTATTGCACCAATAATGAGGTTATTGCACCAAGGAAAAGTGTCCATTTCTGTGTATGCATGTGTTGCACAAGTAAATGTACAATGGCTACCCCCCTACTCTATGTCCTCCTCCCCCCAATTGTGAGGAGTTGTAGAGTGTGATGGCATGATGGACAAAGGAGTTCTTGAAGCCTGTTGGTCCTACACTTGGGAAGGATCTTATAGTACTTGCACATCTACTGCTCAACAGTTTTACCTATTGCTTAAAAGTATGATCTGTATTGTATTTTATACTGTATTTCTTTTAGTTTTCCATTTCATTTTACATACTGTATTCTCTTCCTATTATATCTTGAACTTTTAGTAATTTTTACTTGTGTGGGTTTCTTTTGAAATATTTTTTGAGCCCATGACTCAAGAATTTCATTGCCATAGACTGCTCCATGTAATTGTTGTACACATGACAAATAAAGTGTTGAATCAAGGGAATTTTGTTATTATATATTACTTAATTGAGAATACATGTGTCGGAGTAGAAAAACAAGGCAGGACTACAATGGGAAGAATGTAACAAAGAAATTTGACTTTATATTGTTTTACTGGGTAGGAACTCTCAGAAGCACCACTGGTGG
The DNA here is from genome assembly GCA_023238725.1 of Scortum barcoo. Lineage (NCBI taxonomy): Eukaryota > Metazoa > Chordata > Actinopteri > Centrarchiformes > Terapontidae > Scortum > Scortum barcoo. Next base: position 22,089,766 of record CM041553.1, read on the forward strand.
TCGAGCAATACTCATAAGCACTTGCTTCATTACAAAATAAGTGCCTGGAGCTATCTCTTAATACTAGTGATAACCTAGTTTCTTCCATGGTGAGGGTCATTAAATGGCACATTAATATTAAAGCCTACAACACAGTGACCTTATCTATTATTGCCTCAATAAATCCTCAGAGACAGACTTTCCATCCCCTGAGTGGCCAAATAGTCTCCCCACGCTGTCTAGCTGTCCCCCAACGCGCTCTCCTCAAACACCTTCACCTCAGCTCGTCCATTTATCTTTCCATCCAGTCTCATTTGGTAATTGGCTTCCAACTCTCTGTTTCCAGTAAAGTGGCTATGATGCTAGTTGGGACTTTCCATGAAAAGGCTCTGCTGCTTAATCTGCAGTGCCAAACCTCAGAGGCTGCTCTGGGTTTCACATTAAAACACCAAAAACTTCCATCTTCTAGTTCAAATTTGCTGTCATGACTATTAGAATTAATAGGAAAAGCCTCAATAAAAGAGCAGATGAACACGAGGAATGCATATCTTGATGTGAATCAAATGCTATGGCCTTACCAGTCACCAGGACCCATATCCCACAGCTTAAAGAGAAATATGGACTTCAGTGAAAGCTAAATGTAAAAAAAACACACTTCTCAATGATTGCAGTATAGAAACAGATTATGAATATACAGAGTTATCTTTGGTCCTGGCAAATGAGGCCTTTTTTTAAGGCAATATGAGTTCAGACGTTAGATTTAGCTACTATTTACATTTGATTTGATTTCAATCAATTTGATTGTATTTTTAATCATTCATCCATCCATTGTCTATACTTTCTTCTCCTTAGGGGGTAATGAGGAGATGGAGCCAATCCCAGCTGCCATTGGACGAGGGGTGTGGGGGGGTGGCACCCTGAACAGGTCACAAGGTCGAAGCAACAGTGTACCTTCTTATAAGTCTCTTGATCGATCTGCCCTATTCTTAAACATGGACGAAAAATACTCACTTTGAAGTTAGTACTTAGTTTGATCGATATGGGGCCTGATCAAAATCTATGGGAGATTTTGGAAAGACAGTGTCCTCCAGCACTACAGTAATCGAAACTCTGAATGAATATCTTTTGGAAGGACGGTGTTCATCTCTCCAGAAAAGGTCCAGAGACTTGCACAAACTCTCAAAGCTGCAGTGAAGCCGCTCTGGCAGCTTGAGGTGACCCAGCACCTTCACTTTATGTTGGATTTGTCACTCATCCGGATTCCTGTCACAAATGTAAGAGAATCCAGTGGTGTCACACCAGCAAGGCTTATAATTGCTTTCTATATGTCAGCCATCTTGCTGCCAGAGTCTTCAGCATATTTTGCTTGACTGCACAATACCAAAAACTCTGCAACAATTCCCCCGTCAAACTCCGCACTCCCTCTCAGAATCTTTTCCTCACCTACAAGGTGCTAAAAATTCAGTAACAGCACACCTTGCTGACCTGTTCCACCCTCACTGACCGCCCAGTGGTGTTTGCACCTTTAGATCTTGGACCCTTGTTCCTCAATCAGTCACCCACCTCCACCTGTCTCCTCACCAGACAAGCAACGACGTGTTTAGAGACAGTGAGAAAAACAGCCAGTTGCTATGATACCATCGTCATTTTGCTCAAACAAAACTACGGATTTTTGTCTCTCCTTTACAAAGTTACTTTCATTTCGTACTGTGTTTTTCCTTAAACAGTCTTCTGTCCCACTTTGTTTGATGCCCTTGAGTTTGAGCAAGGTATTTTGAAAGAGAATACATGCTCTAAATACAATCATGCCTCTGGTCCCCTCTGACCTCCACTTTCACTTTCTTCAAACAGTTTCTGACTCAGTTCATATTCCCCTCACTTTCCCTCCATGAGCTCACATTTCTAATACACCCGTCTCATTTACTTTCCTCCATTTTTCTGTCTTGTTCCAATGGTGGGAGGTCATGGATATTGTAGTAATGTTATTTGAATGAATGTAAGCAGCATTTTAACACATTTAGCTGCAGGGAGAACTGTTCTGCAGAACTGACCCGAATCGTAAATTGAAAGAAACCTGGAAATTCATAAAGGAAAATGTTAGAACTAATAAGTTGTCCATATTTTAGCCTCTGGTGTATCGGGCCAGATTTTATTTGATAAAACCCCTGTAAAAAGTAATGGTTTAACATTTCTGTTCCCTTATGCATATAAGATATGAATACACTGCCAAGTAAGTATTTATGAAAACGAACAACTCACCCAGAGCTAAAAACTACATAGAGACTACAAAGATTTCCTGATATACATCCTGGGTTAACTCCAGTCATAATGAAAGGAATGCTGGTATTTTAAGGCAAGCCAATCACATGTGCCTAATATTACTGATGGCTGTAAGATTTATATTTTCACCACAATCTATCAGACTAGAGACGTGTTTCCACTGCAATTCTTTTCATGCAGAAATACACGTTATTATCTATTAAACATCTACTTTTATAGGGACAAATACAAAGCATTGATCAGCGCCAGATGTTCCAGCAGCCTAAGCTAGTTTACAACATCCATGCCTATGCCTTTATATGAATACATAGTCAATAAAGTAAATAAACAGGAAATCAGAAATGGTCAAAATGTCACATTTTCCTTAAAAACATGAAAGTAGTGAGATCTTATCTGGTCCCCAGCTCCTATCCCAAAGTCCCTAGCTCTAATTTCTAACTGCATGTTTGTGCTGTATATCCTCTTCAGAGGCTTGATTATTGTAGATGTTTGTAATAACTTAAATGTGAAAAGATCTACTGTTTGTAGCACAGAACTGTAAACAAGCTCTGGTGCACTTCAGTTTTTTAAATTGGGTTTTGCAATCTTACCTGCCTTTTTTTCATAGACATCTAATATAACATTGACCAGAAAACAGTTAAATACATTGCCCATTACTAACCATTACAATTCATTTTGACATGTGACACATTAAAAAATACAATAAAATCCTTAGCTGTGACAAAATATTTTAAACTCAAATTTCACTTACTATTTTTCTAGAACTTTCAGCTGGTTCTCATAGAATTCTTCAGCAAATGGAACAGAGACATGGATCTAAAGTATATGATAAGACCACATGTCCAAAGCTCCTTTTGTTTCAGCCACATGACGTCACTTGAACAAACTGTACATGCCTTTCGAGTTTAGAATATTCTTCAACAGAGAGCACAGACAACATACACAGAGAGTGTACACAAACAGCTGATAGTAAAAACAAATCCTTATAAATGTCAGATTTAATGAAACAAAATGGTTTGAAATTAAACCCAGAGCAGCTTGGAATCATTTCTACAAGCATTAATTCTGCATAACATTATTGGGTTCATTTTGTATCGTGTCCAGTTCTTATTAGTCATTCAAGTCTATACATTACCCCTTCTGTGCCCACACACACAAACACACACACACAGTGAGTTATCTGGTTCCAATACGCAGACTGACTGAGTGTTCACAGGTTCTAATTCTGAAGCCAATTTAGCTTCCAATTACCTGTGTATCCAGTACAATTACCACTGCATTTTCTGCCCTCAATCCATCTATTGCTTGCTATCACCAAAGCATCCTGTTATGGCTTCTCACCCAGTGCAAGACACACATAATTACAAACACACAGACACAGACACACACATTTGTGCACACTATATTCCTCTTGTAAGCTGAAGCTGATCTCAGATGGAAATCTAACCTGACATGTGCATGCACATCTATCTCGACACATCTAGCTACATCTGCTCGACCACTCTCTCTCTGTACTCTCTCTCACCCACCCTCACTCTCTCCAACACACACACACACACACAGACATGTCGCTCTGCCTTCAACACTCACAGTGCAGCACCGAGATGACCTCCGCAGAGGGCTCTATGATCGGGCTGAACGATGACACCAATCTCTGTTATTCTCTCAGAGGCAAACATTGGGATTGTCCCCTGTCTCTTTAACACCTGTTTGACTAGGCTAATGCCTTCTGTCCCGGCAATCAACACGGCCGTGCGTGCACACACACAAACCTAAAAAAATGCACACGCACACACACACACAGAGCTAATGAGCGGCTTCCTGCAGCTCGAGCTGTCATCGTGGTGGAGGGAGATAATGTCAATATTAACTGACCTGTCAGAGCAGTGGAGTGCTGGGAGGATGCACACAATGGCAAAGTGGTTGCAGACAGAGAAAGACAGAGATTTTAAAGCACGGCATAGCTGTGGGACATTGACTAACATCATCAATTGCTTATTCTTGTTGCTTTTAGGGCTCTTGTTCCCATCAGTACAATGGCTGTTTTTTTTTTTTAAATAAACTGTTCTTTCACATCATATAATTGCAGCAGGGTTCTGGATATGAATCAAGCTTCAGCACAGCATGCATGGTTCACCTAGTCAGAATGCATAGTCTCGATCAATATCACATACATCCTCCTATTGTGTATAAAAACAAAGTGGGAGAATATGATGGGTTTGGTAGTTGCGATAATGTGATGCTGAGGCCAAGTGGAACCTAAAGATACTTGTATCTTGTGAAAAGAGCTCTGTGAGTGTGTGTGTCTGTGTGTACAGTACGTCCACCCGGGCTTGTGTGCTTGCATGCATTTGTGCACAGGAATTATTCTGTCTCTTTCCTGACCTCTTTATCGTCCCTCTCTTGTTTGTGAGAAAAATAATTAGAGGAAGACACCACATTAAAAGCTAATAAAGTGAATGAATAGGAGTCAACTTTTCTAATCGAACACACTCACAATGGTTTCACTGCGTGGTTTGAAAGTCTTGCTTTGTTTGTGTGCATGTGTGTGTGCATGCGTGCGTGCAAGCGACTATGTGGTTTACTGTTTAGTTTCAGTGTAGCCCAGGGTGATGCTGCATTCTTGTATTACAGGCAGATGGAAACCTGATCCCCAAAAACCAGTGGCTCCACCTGTTATCCAAGCTATCTCCTGGGGCTAAACAAGAGGGTGAGGGTGCACAGAGAAGAAAGGGAGTGAATGAGGGTGAGCTGAGGGTAGCAGGAAGCCTTTCATGTGAAAAAGGAAAAAAAAAACGGAGCAAGTAAGGAAATGAAGGCGAAATTGTAAGGAGTTAGGTCACACCTGTACCGGACTCAAAGAGACAGGGAGGGATGTGGGGATAAGTGTAACACCAGTGGGAGAAAGGGAGGATCGTCGTAGAGAGGGATCACTTTTTAGTGAGCCGAGCAGATAGAAAGGGGTGTGAAAATCACAGAGTAGGCTTTCATGGCTCTTTTATGGAAGGAGAATGAAGAGAAGTAAGTGAGAAAGCAAAGCGAGCAAGGTTATTGAAGTAATATAACCCATGATTTCAGGGTCATTGTGTGGAGTGGGCAGAGAGAAATACAAAACGAAAGGCTCAAGCTGTATGCTAGTGGATGAGACTGTGGGTCTATGATTTTATTGTTTGTTTTACTTTCTTTATGTGTGCGTATGCTTGATCTCTTAGCTCCCCGCCATGTGTCATCCCTGCAGCAACAAAGCGGACGGTTAGTCTGGAGCTCCGCCTTGCTTCACGCTGGCCAGCTCCTCATGTGTCCGGCCCGACTTCAGGGCAGACTTCTGGGATCGCGCTCTGAAGCTCTTCCCCCTGCACCTGTAATCACATACAATTATCCAGCATCACACTGTGGAGGGGGGAGGAGACGGAGCCGACACACTGTACACTCATAAACCTCACATGAAAGGAAAGCAAACATGAGGGGAACACAAAACAGGATTCAAACGACCCAAATGTAAAAGGAGAGAAACATAAACAGCCACTCAATTAGTATTTGTGTGCACGCCTGTACTTGCATGCACAGGCGTGTTGGTGCATGTGTTCCTACGCACACGTGGCCGGAGGCACTCACTCCCGGCCCATCCAGTCGACAGGGTGCAGGCGGTGTTACAGAGATCTCACAGAAAAGTGATGCCATGCCCTGAGGGAAACACACCATGAGCTTTAATTTTCCTCTTTTCCATCCCGCCATCTCTTCCTCTCTACCTCACTGCCCTTTACTCGCCCTCCTCCAAACTCACTTCTTTTCTTACTTTCAACCAATTCCATTTTTCCGCCATATATATAAATTTTCCTCCTTGTGGGGATGACAAACAGAATTTCTTTTCCCACCCTGACACAGGATGCCTTTTTTTCCCAATGCCTTACTCCTCAGATACGTGATTTTGTTAGGCACATTATGCCATTCTCTGTACAGAAATATCAAGTGTACTTTTAAATCAGTGTGACAAATAGCAGATGACAGACATAAATTTCATGAACATGTCAGACCATGTAAGTCACACCATGTACAGTACATGGGGTGTAAAAACGATGAGTGGAGGCATGTAGGCATTCCATTAAAGATTTAAAAATACTTTTACTGACTTTATCCTCTGTAGGGTGCTCAGTTTACAGAGGAAGACACATCAAAAACACCTCAGAATAGAAACACAATTTAATACCACAGAGAAACAGTGGGGCTAAGTGTGGTGCATAACAAAGACTGAAGTTAGACAAAATGTCTCCTTGTGTCAGGGCTTAATTCTTCCCATGATTCTGTATTGATGAGGAGAAAAACTTCTGCTAAGGTCAGATTCAGCATAGTTTGGTTGTTATTGTTTCAAGAGAGGGATTTTTAATTCAGAACAGAGTTAAGCAGGATCAGAAGTTCCTCAGCGTCCTGACCTTTCACAGCTTATCGAGGCCCATCAGCTTCACTGCTATTAATTTGTTTAGCGTTAATCACTGGGCAGGGCATGCCTTCATTAGACTGGATCAGTATATTGCTTCATTTTTGTTTGGCTTTGGTTGTCAATACATTGCCCCATAAACTACAGCTCTGAAACATCAAGTTTTACAACTAATCAATATGAATGTTTGAATGCTAATACAAGCTGATGGTGTCCAATGAGGTTATTGACAAGACTGATGCAGCTAGAAAATGCCAACCTGAAGCTATTATCATGAACAACTAAAATAAGTTTTTACAAAGTGGACACACTAATTAAACACAAAGAGGCTGTATGACAGCCTCCTAACAGCGTAGGAGTAATAAAGTATGTGTATTAGTTATGCACTTAGGAACATTTTAACATTTGGGAAATACCCTTATTCACTTTCTGGCTAAGTTAAAGGAAAAGACTGCTTGTTCTTTCATGTCTGTACGGTTAATAAGAGGAGGTTATGTGCCCGACTATTTCTTGGCTTTGAGTAGTTGCCCAACAACCAGCAGAGATTCCAGGAAGTTACAGGTCCCAGTCAAGACATGGTCTAACACTAAACTCCCTTTAAAATGGTGATTTGTCATTTTTACAATTACTTTTGGTATAGACTAGACAAATACAATGTTTATTAGTGAGCTTTATGACATATTTCATTACAAGTGGACAGAGCCAGGCTAGCTGTTTCCCCTGTTACTAGTGTTTGTGCTAAGCTAAGATAAGCTTCACATTTACCTTAAGTATGAGAGTGGGTTTAATTTTCCACCAAAAGAGAATGAACATATTTCCCCAAATATGAAACCATTCCTTTAATGCAGTATATGTATGTGTATATGTGTGTGAAAATGTTTGTGTGTCTGTGTGAGTGAGTGAGTGAGAGAGAGAGAGAGAGAGAGACAGAGAGAGAGAGAGACAGAGAGAGAGAAATGTGTGGACTTTTTGTTAACCATCATGCATGACGGCATGACTTTAGGTACACACACACTGACTGACACACACACATTTACTCTGAACATGCATTCACCTGGCTGAGCTGGTCATTGGTGCATGTACACCCCTGACATGCTTTCTACATGCACATCTGTCACACGTACATCACAGCACCTTGTCACCGACCCCCACATCTCCAGTTTCTGCCCTCCACATGTCTCCTCTTCTTTCTCTTCCTCCTCCTCCTGCTGAAATACACACACACACATTGCTCTTTCCTGCAGTTGTCAGAAAAAAAAAAATCAGCAGGGAATTGAGCCCATGTCAAAGACCCAACAAAGTGAACACAGATCAACGAGGCAAGAAGCTGCAGATATGTGACATATGCAAGAGAGCATCCTAACAAGGGATTATAATGGTGATCTATTATATCATTTGTAATTACACTTTATAGCTTTCATTTATATTAACTAAACATCTGCTATGATTCATTTGCTCATTGACACTTGATGCATGTATGGACTGAAGACATTTTTTATTCTTTACCAAAAGTCCTTGAATGTGAGTTACATTTAGGGTCTCTCTCTTTTTACTGTACTCTGAGAGATGAGCTTATGAGACCTTGAAGGGGGCAACAACAAAGAGAATGTGAAGATGAGAGAGTGACACATGGGGCCTATTCTGAAGATGTGCAGGTGTACAACCGAAAGCCGTGTGAGAAAAAGGCTGAAAGTTACAAGGTGAGGATATCTTCATCTTCGTGTCTCCTCTACCTCTTGACTCCCATTGGACCACAGAGCCACACTGCCCCCCTCAGGACAGCCAATCCTCTGTTTAGTTCAGCAGAAACGTGGGGCTGGTTTGTCTCCACATGTTTTAAAATTCTGGATGTGTAGAGAAAGAGGGAGAGAGAGAACATGTGTGTGTGTTTTGTCCATTCTTGTATTAATCATAATTTTGTGGAAAAAAACTGTAGACACCATCACAGTAGCAGAGTTGTAGACAACCACCAGGGAATGTCAACAAGTGTGTCTGTATGTGTTAGTGTTAGGTTACCACTGCCAGGTCACAGGAACCAATCACAGCCCCTTGCTCTGCAGATGATCTGATCCTGAAAGATCACCATGCATGGGATGACTGGCTGACAGCTGGAGTAGATTTCCCACGCAACCTCACACTTTATTACACACACACACACACACACACACAGACATTTGTGCGCACACATATGCACAAACACACACATCCAAATTAGCTGCCAACTGCGGCTGAACACCTGCCCTCTCACCCAGGAGGAGATTTGATTGGTTTTGGTTTTTACAAGCATTTAGGTTTAACATGCAGCTGGAGAGTGGCATGTGTGCAAGCCTGTGTTTGTGTGTGTGAGTGTTTGTGCGCGCATGTGTGTGCGTGAGAGGTCTCAGCTGCACTGGCTGAGAATCAATTCAATTGAAAACACTTTATCTCACTATACATCATTCTCTCCCTTTTACCCTTCTTATACTTGCTTGTGCGTTCGCCATCTCTCTCTCTCCCCTGGCAGGTTACAGGCTAATCTTCAAACATCGAGCGACAAAGATCCAGCTGGTTTTCATTCTACTCGTCCAATCAGGGACTCATTTACACCTGAGATGTAGTTAAGCTGTCGGCAGAAGAGGAGGCAAGGAAAGATTTGGAACCAGAGGACCAGCAATTCCTGTAAGTGGTCGCTTAAATTTCACCATGTTCACTTCCTCCCAACAGAGCCTTTGCAGTTACTTTTAGATGCTGTTCCATAACAATATCAGCCTTTTTTTTTACAGGAGACATTTTGGTGTGTCACTGTAAGAAAATAAGGGGTGTTAATAATAAAATAAATGGATGATTTAATTTAATAACAAGATGGCAAAAGTCAAAATACTGTAAAAAAGACCTACTGATCTTTCTCAACATGTCTCTCTGTGTACACTGACATGTCCTGTGTTGTGTGCAGTGTGTAAAGTATACATGAAAGCAGACACAGACCTCAAAGATTGCCAATCAAGCATACATGCTGTCTTGACTGAGGCTTTGAAGAAAATGAAAAGATGTTCATTGCACTCATGATATATATATATATATATAGATATATATATAGATATATATAGATATATAGGGATATCATGAGTGCAATATATATATATATATCACTGACAGTTTTATGTAAATTGGGTTTCACACAAGTGATCAATCCAAAGTTAATATATTCTTCAGAGTTTTTAACTGGTTATGAAACAGTCTCAATTTAATATTGATGCTTCTATATGACCTACATAAGCAAATGAGACCAACAGTGAGAGGACTGGGTATTTCTATTAGTTTCTAATAGTTATTAAGGCAGGCACCAGGTCAATTTTCAGATTAAATAGCGCTAGGATTTGGTCTGGCTAAATCTGAGTTGCTTCAGGTACTAAGGTCCGTCTTCAGAGCTTTCACCCGCTCTTCTTCCGATGAAGTAGTCTCCTTGCAGTGGGGAGTCAAGGGGAGGTAACGTGACTTAATTTAAGTTAAGTTTAGTGAGACATTATCGCCTTTGTCCACAGGGACCGCAAAAATCAACACAAAATGAAAAGTTCCAAATAAATAATGTTGCTTTGCCAATGTCATAATGGGCCAACAAACTTAACTTTTTCTATTATAGATAGGACAGCTGAAGATTGATTGACAGGTAAGGTGGGAAAGAGAGGGGGGGAGACAAGGGGTCCCCGGCCGGGAATCGAATCAGGGTCCGCTGCCGGCCTATGGCCTCATACATGGACGCACGCACTCTACCACTGAGCCACCTGTGAGCCCACAAACTTAACTTTTTAATGCCACAGTAAACCCAGTGCTCCTGTTACCCTAAATGAAATGAATTCCAATGTGCTGTGCGTAGTGAGGTTTACAGATTTTAAATATGAGAGAGAGAGAGGGACTGGTATTGGATCAGTCCTCAGTATTATACACCCAGAGCAGAGGAATCACTACTGGGAGAGAAAAAGTTTGATCGATGCATCCCAGAACTCAAAAAGGGAAAGACCGAATAAACAGAGAAAAGACACTGATTGGTGAAAATCAGCAGTGGAAGAAGTACTTTGTACTTTTACTTCAGGAAAAGCAGCAATGCCACATTGAACTGCCCATTTAAACATATATACTATTATCAGATCATGATTAGTGAGTATCATGTGCAACCATCACTTTAATGTTGCAGCTGGTAGATGTAGGGCTGATTTCATTTGATTATTAGGTTGCTTACAGTCATCTATAATAATATATCAAAATGTATCAGCTGAATATTTTTTTTACTTATTAAAATCTACAAAAAATTTAGTGAAGTAAAAGAATAAAGCACCATATAATGGAAATATATAAGTAAAGTAATTAAAAATTGTAATTATATACAATATCCTTAATTACAATCTACAACTGATGAAAATTTAAAGGAAAATGCACATCAGATGTCTTGGTAAGGTGAAGTCAGGACAATAAGTGTCTGTGTTTTGTTCATGGTGCTGGGCGCTCCGTAACATTTGGCTCCAGAATCTCTCGTAGGTGTTCAGTCCGCCTGAGATCTGGTGACTCTGAGGGCCATAGAATATAATTCACAGCATTTTCATACTCAGCAAACCACTAAGTGTCCCCTTGTGTCCTCTGGATGGAGGATTTGTTACCCTGGAGAGGGACTGAAGCGTTTCATCATAGGGTAAAAGTGATCACTCAGGAGAACCTTGCATTGATTTGCGGTGACCCTTCCCTCTACAGGGGACAAGTAGACCCAAATGCCCCCCACCCTCGCAGTCATAGCCACCTATATAGCAAACACTCACTTATTCAGGCTTTTCTTCTAATCTGCCACCAATACATGGATCCCAATGCATTATTTACCATTTTCTGTGTCAAAGCATGTAAGAAATATTAATTAGTCGTTTATGTAACAAACTATATTTAGAGGATTTAATGTTTGATTGAGCCTTTACTACATTATCACATTACTCACTGACCGTGTCATTTTGAATTTATCATTGATCATCAGGCCTGCTTAAGGGCAGCTGTATTATGTTTCCAGCTTTCTCCTCTGCCTTCGGAACCCACCTCTCTGCTTGCATCTGGGTGTGATGTATGGTGCTACTGTATGTGATAGAAACTGTCAAGAGGGAGTGATGGAGGGCATGTTAAGATGATTAATGAAGCAAGGTTCAGGACTAAGCACCACTGATACTGGAGGCAAGGAGAGGACACGTGACTTAATCCTGAGTTTATGTAACAATGTGATGCTGCAGGGTTGCAGCCACAATAATTATTATATTTTGACTGATAAGATAATGTAAAATTAAGTTTTAATATCAAATGATATAATCAGCTGTCTTTCCCATGGCAGTATCACTGAAATCCTTGTTTCACTGCTTCCCAACCTGGGGGCAGGACCTCTACTGTGCCCACAAATTTCCCGCCTATGAATAATAACATACAAAACAGGTTTGTTTTTGTGAATTAAGATTTGAGGACAGATTTGTTGATTGTGTAGTTGTTTCCAGCAGTCACTGTAATGTAGGAGGGGATATTACAGGCAAAACTAATTAAAGACAATGTCAATGAACATTTTGCAGATCAGTCATTATCAACGTTTAGTTAACTGAAAATGTTTCCTGAACTTTTATCAAGATAAACCAAAAAAAAACAGACCAAAGTATCCCTTCACATTGAAGTGTGAAGAACACTGAAATGGGTTACACAAGATGCAGAGTTTAAGGCATCTCTTGTTCATATTTGGTTTTGGCACTCTGCATACAGAGGTTAAACAGCTCACTGCACTATAATTAGTGATGATCTAGAGTCTTTTAAACACCTTTCAAATACATGTAACCTTGAAATGAAAGATTTCTACAGATATTTCCAGGTCAGAGACTTCTTTAGGGAAAGAAATTAAACATGACAGTGAACCGAACTTAGTTAATATACTGCTCACAAAAATTAAAAGGAGCACTTTAAAGAAACACATTAGATACATCAGATCTCAATATGAAGTTGGATATCTATACAAATAACGACAGGGCAATGTCTTAGGAACAAAAGGATGCCAAGTCTTTTAATGGAAATAAAAGTTTTCAGCCTACAGAGGGCTCAATTGTGTAGACACCCTAAAATCAGAGTGAAATGAAGATGTGGCAGGCTAGTCCATTTTTTCAAAAACTTAATTTCTGCAACTCAAAATGCTTTTCAGTATCTTGTGTGGCCCCCACAAGCTTGTATGCATGCTTGACAACGTCGCGGCATGCCTACTAATGAGACGACGGATGGTGTCTTGTGGCATTTCCTCCCACATCTGTGTGAGGGCATCCCTGAGCTGTTGTACAGTCTGAGGAGCAACTTGGCGGTGCCTAATGGACCGAAACATAATGTCCCACACATGTTCTATTGGGTTTAAGTCAGGGGATCGTGAAGGCCATTCAATTGTTTCAATTCCTTCATCCTCCAGGTACTGCCTGCATACTCTTGCCACATGAGGCCGGGCATTGTTGAGCATTAGGAGGAAACCAGGACCTACTGCACCAGCGTAGGGTCTGACAATGGGCTGAAGGATTTCATCTCGATACCTTATGGCAGTCAGAGAACCATTTCCTAGGCAGTAGAGGTCTGTGCTATGCGTCCCTCCATGGATATGCCTCCCCAGACTATCACTGACCCACCACCAAACCTGTAATGTTGAACGACGTTGCAGGCAGCATAACGTTCTCCTTGTCTTCTCCAGACTCTTTCACGTCTATCACAGGTGCTCAGGGTGAACCTGCTCTCGTCTGTGAAAAGTACAGGGCGCCAGTGGTGGACTTGCCAAATTCTGGTGTTCTTCAGCAAATGCCAGTCGAGCTCCATGGTGCTGGGCAGTGAGCACAGGGCCCACTACAGGACGTCGGGCCCTCAGGCCACCTTCATGAAGTCTGTTCCTGATTGTTTGGGTAGAGACATTCACACCAGTGGCCCTCTGGAGGTCATTCTGTAGGGCACGAGCAGTGCTCAGCCTGTTCCGCCTTGCACAAAGGAGCAGGTATCGGTCTTGCTGATGGCTTGAGGACCTTCTACGGCCCTGTCCAGCTCTCCGAGAATAACCACCAGTCTCCTGAAATCTCCTCCATGTTCTGGAGATTGTGCTGGGAGACACATTAAACCTTCTTGCTGCAGCACGTGTGGATGTGCCATCCTGGAGAAGTTGGACAACCTGTGCAACTTCTGTAGGTTTAAGGAATCGCCTCATACTGCCAGTAGAGATAATTACTCAAGCCAAAACCAGCACGAGTGAAAAATCAGCCAAAAAAGATCAAGAGGGAGAAACTTGAAATGACCTCCACATGTAAAACCAGTCCTGTTTTGAGGGTTTTCTAATTGTTGCCACTGTGGTGCACCTGTTGTTAATTCCATGAACACCAATACAGCTGAAAGTGATTAACGATGCCCTCAGCTGCTTAACCAACCAGAAAATTATCAGACAGGTTTAACTGATTTCATGCCAGGCCCAATAAAAAAAGTGTCCCTTTAATTTTTGTGAGCAGTGTATATTTACTGATGCAAATGAGTTTAAAGATATCAAACATTTTACACTAAGAACATACAACAGAATACAAAACTGAGAAAACAGCTTGACAGTTTCTGTCTGTCCAGAAATAGGAGAAAGAATCAGGCCTGAAGATTAGAATGAAACATGAGAAAGATAATGCTACCAACTTGAGGTCTGCATGATACAATATCTTGTGACTTCAAAAATTGAAATTTATTTAAAAAGATTATCAGGGACAGGATGAGTGCCAGAAAAAAAAGGCCAACTTTTTCATATTTTTTTATTTTCTCATGTTGGCAAGAGATTGCAGCAGAAAGATTCAAAATCTTTGGAATACGAGCTGATAGCTCTTTTGTCACATTTTACCTGGGCAAAATCCCAGACAAACTCACGACTCAGGATTAATACCTATTTAAAATACTCCGGGCTGCTAGCAAGAAAGTCATCCCATGGAAACGGCTGCAGCCAAATGATCCGACAAAGGACTGTCTTTGTTGAAAATATGAAATTAAATCTATTGACATTTACCTTAAAACTGCGACATAATGAATATGCAAAATACTGGAAAAAACACTTTTCCTGTAAATGTATATAACTGCTCATGTCATACCCTTTTTTGCCATAAAAAGGCAATAAAAATCAAGTTGCAAAAAATAAAAAAGCAGATTTTTTTAAAATCCAGACGGCATCACGTTTCTCTAAAAATGTATGCTATTGCAAATTAGTAGCCAGATTTGTTGTACATACATCTGTAGATGACTGAGTTGCCACAAGATACATTTCATGGTTCCCAAAATTTCCAAAGAATATAAATAACCATGCATTCACGCCATTTTTGTGTGGGCAGATGTTGGACTTGGAATGAAAAAGCCTTGGTAATGCAATTCTGCAGTGTTGCTAAGAGCTTCAAGGAGTGGATCGTATACGGTGACGAATCAGCTAATCAGAGATCAATAGCTCTTGACAGCTACTCTACAAATCAAAGGGAGACTCCATGTGCTCTGTTTGTGCATCTGTTTTTGTTTTACCAAAACTTGTTAATGTTTCAGTAGTGATCCATATGTAAGGTATAGGATGGTGCCTCTAGCTAAAGCTGAAAACATACGCGCACACAGTGACATGCACGTTTGAAATTTACCAACGCAGCCACAAACACACGCATTACATTTCACTACTGTTTGTTACATGGACACATATTAAAGACAGCTGGCATGACTTCTCTTAGTCCTCTCATTTGCAATCTCTCTGTCTCTCTAACAACCTCTCTCTCTCTCCTTCCCATCTATCTCTCACTCTATTCTTCCACTTGTGATTTGCTCCTCCAGCAGGTTTTTTCCTTCAGAGGCCCCAAATCCTTAACTGGGGGATTTCATCCTTTTTACGCTCTAACAAGAGCATGAGCTGACACAAAAAATATGAATGGAAAAATGTATACTAAATCCGACTCTGTCTCGCCTCTCTCTCTCTCCCTCTTTCTCTACTCCATGTGTGTATTTATCTATGTGTGCGTGTGTGTGTGTGTGTGTGTCTGTGATTGTTACAAGAGAGAGCACAATGCTACAGAAACAGAGAGAAGATTGAAAAGGGGATGATGTAAACTAATCTCCGTTAGCAGGCTACCTCTGCCTGGAGGCAAGAAGTTCATTTCACACGTACTTCAGCTGAAAACACACACACAGTCTCTCTCTCACACACACACAGTGAAATACAAAAACCTTTTCATTACTTCAAACAGAAGATATCTTTAATCGCTAAACTGAAAAAAAAAAACCAAAAAAAAAACCAGAGACTCTCCCTGTGTGCGCATGTGTGTGAGACACAGTGGTGGTATATTCTTCTAATATATTCTATTCTTCTTGATAACATGTTAAAAAGTATGCATTACACAACAAATACTGTTGATGATGGGCCTTAAAAAATTACTTGATGTCTTTTATGTTCAACAATAATTCACACTGTTGCGCATTTTCCACCACAAAGATTTTCAGATTCTTTCAGTACTTTTTGAGGTCTGAGGAGCTGAAACTGACAAGAAATGAAAAAGCAAAGTGAGTGTGTAAAAAATGTGAGTGACCAACATATTAATTAACACAGCTGCTGTCCGGGTGATATGTCAAAACCAAAAAACAGTGCCCGAGCAGCTGATAATTTGAGTGTCTGAGTAGAAGGGACTGTTTGACATGCAGCTGGGGGAAAAGTGAAAGAAAACAAATTACATGTTACAGACAACCTGAGAAATGCAGACAGTGAATGTGTACATTATCGACCTCTGTTGATACACATGCTGCTCGGTCAAATTATAACTTCAACCTGAAATATGTCACAAACATCTTTTTTTTGCAGTGGAGGTTAAAATGCTGCAGACAAAAACAGCTCACTGACATGATTTGTGAAATGTATTTTTTTCTATATGGTTCAAAAGTGTGGACAGAACTTAATCTCTGCCGGGATACTCTTTAATGATCTGAAACAGGGGATAGTCAATCGCAGACCTCCAATGCTCATTCACCTTTCTCATCCCAGGACAAGCACTATCCCCAAAACCTGCCCCGCTAAAAAGGCCGGACTGCTTCATAAACTACCCTGGATGAGCGTGTCTTTGAACAAAAGTGGATGGTGTGTGTGTGTGTGTATTGAGTGTGTGTGTGTGTGTGTGTGTGTACCACTGGGTCTTTCAGTGTGTGACAAAGCCCCGTGGAGACACACACTGCACTTCCACTTTCACAGCAACAGGGTGGTAATGGAACAGAGGTGACTTTATTCCATCTCTCCCTGCTGATCAAAGGCTCTTTCACTTCTCTCCCTCTTTTAAAATCCCCACTTCAGCTCTTCCTGCATGTCTGTTTTCTGTCACTCTTCCATCTCTTTCACCTAAATCAGTTGCATACATATTTATTATCTGGCTACAGAACCACAAAAGAACCGCTGTACGCGTCTATGGGAGTGCACCCTGACTGAGCATACGTTTCTGAGACTGCCATTTACTGATAATTATACCTTATATCAAAGGAGAAACAACATGTTTCATCCTTCCTATATAACATCCAACCCACGCAATTTTCATTTTTACATACAGTGGCTTATTTTGAAAAATGAACTGAATATACTTTTGCATTGGAGGTGAATTGTCAGGAGGCCTACTACAATGGTTAATCCACAATGTGTCTACAAACAGAACATCAGAACTATTTGAGCTTTCATGGGTAAAGATTATTTAGAGTAACATCAACAGATTATCACAACATTACAACAAATCAAGTCATCCCACCTAAAGAATATAGGAATAAAATGAAAAGTATGAAAAGTACCAGTAACAATATCCAGGGTTATTCAGTTCTTGGTCTTTCAAATAATGATAAAATATGTCGTACATTTATTCCCTTTAGAAAGACATGTAGAAGGCAAAGCCATCGGTTTACACTTGCGTGTGAATGACTAGATTACATCCTCACAAGAAAGAATGGCAGCTTGCATGGAGGCGTCTGCCATCAGTGTACGAATGTGCGAGTTAATAGGGTGACTGGCAGGTATTGTAAAGAACAGAAGTTCATTTATCATTTACCATTTAAATAGTGCACTGGTAATGGACTATTGATCCACAGATCTGGAGCTCTAGGAAGTATTTCTGACAGCGAGACAGTGCCTGTCAGCCAGCACTACCGCGTAGCTTATAGATGTATCTGTAAGAGTTAAAAAGGTTTATGGTAAAGAGGAATATCAGACTTCAACTACACAGATGATACCTTCTTTGTCAGATCAACTGCTTGCTGGTTTTAGTCTTTTCATAAAATTCCTAAAATATAGATTAATACCATTAGACTTTGAGAGACAAAATCAAGGTATAACAGTACACAAAGTTCAAGGTTTAGTATGTACTTGATTTTGGAGTCATGCTGCAGACAAAACAAGAAAATATATAGAAAATAATATTTGTCATTCATTTTGAAATGTTGTAAACATTCAACAGTGGTTCTCACTGTAACAGTTAAGGTATTTAAATATAGTTAATAAGAAAAAAAAAATCAGCAGAGTGCACTAATTCCATCAGGGTGATGTCTCAAATTGAGATGTCAGTCTTTTACAATTTATCACTGTTACTGAATTTGCTAATCACTACTGCTCCCCTGTTTCACTGATACTTCCAGTAAAAACAAACAAACTACTGTCTTAAACTGTTATTGGAAGCATGTTTAGTATTGGTAACACTCAGTCATTTACATGTGTCTGTGCAGTATAGAGTCACATACAGACAGTGAGTTTGATGTATTATTCACGGACAATGAGTCATGCAGAACATGCAAATTCACTCATCCCCCCTCAATGATAGCAGCAGGACAAATTCCCTGTTTTCATGTTGGGCGGGGGATGTAAATAGTGAAATCATTCTTATTCTGACGACAGGATACAGTCAAAATTGTCATAATTGCTGCCAGGCCACTTTCGTCAGGGCACAATCTGTCTTTTCATTAAGAGGAACAGAGCTGTAGGGTACAAAGTGGGATTTTGTAATGTATGAGTCTGCTCTCTTTGCAAGACCCAAAGTATTACAAAACCAACGGTGAAGCGTGGCACCATTCCCAAGACTGGAGAAAACAATCCAAATCTTAAGCAATAACTCATACACGTACTGAAACATGCACATACACGCATTGTGAAGGAGGCCATCAATATAAAAAAATGTATTGTGTTTGTGGGGGAATTGTTTCCATTTCATTGGCTGAAGCTTGTGTCCGATCCTCACTGTAGGAGCTGGGTGGAAGACGAAGCAGAATTTAATTTCATAGCTGAAGGACAATGATCGCATCAGACAGTGATAATTAATTTTTAAAATAGTCACTCTGACCGCACACACATCCATTATACATGGATGCACACACATACATGCACAAGGCCACAAACACACATGCCTCCGCCTGCTATTTATATTCGAGTTCTCTCTTAAACAAAACTGCTCTTCATTAAAGAACTCCTAACCTCTGTAAGAGGAGATAAAGGGTAATTACGTAGCTATCGTCAATTCAAACGGGTCTCTTTTCTCTGAGCGCAGGGACCATAGATAAGGCTGCTTAATTAACTTAAGTGCTTCTGTTCCATCACCTTTCATGCAGGGACCCTCTAACTGCTGATGGAAGTGCAGAAAAGGCTCCATTATGGTGTCATATTAAATCATTTGTATTGTCACATCTGGTCAATTTCACAGTTAAAGTTTAGAGTTCAACTTATTCATTCACGACTTCTCTCTGTTGTGCCGAATAGACCAGGGCCAAAGAGCATCTGAAAATGATGTTTAGAGCCTAAGTGGAGTTGGTGAGGGAATTGCAAAAAGAAGTGCTTTGAAAGTCAATAAGGGAAATCTAATTTCCATGTGGATCATTGCTTTTATCAGATTTCTGGATGCCAAAAATCTGATTTGAGCTGCCAGTTTCGACATAACCTAAGCCACATTAATATTACATATTCGTTATTGATCACCCGAGGGAAAGTCTGTTTGTGTAACCACAGGTAGCACACGGTCAGCCTCCCAACTGTGACCCCTGGTAGAGTGTCTCGCTCAAGGCCGTTTCAGCCCACATGCGAACACTTTTACCAACAGGGAGCTTGAGCTCTCATAGCTCAGCTTAATATGCCCTGCACATGCTCTCTGATACGTTCAGCTGGTGTAAAAATATTCTAATAATCATGGTGGTGGCCTGTCTGTTTCAAACTTTGCTCCTGCAACAGGGCAGGGCTCAATGCATGACTTGAAACCAGTCCAAACGACAATGCCACAATAACAGATACAGTTGCATTCATTCATGTTTTTTTTTCCATGTACAAAAAAAAACAAAAAAAAAAAAAAACAACACTGCCATGTCCACAAGAGGTTACAGACTGTCTCAGTCCCAGCTTAACTAAACTCTACCCCGCCACTTCGTTCTTCAGCAGGTTATAATCATCACAAAGCCATAAACAGAGTTATAAATGCACAAAAATAAAATGACAATTATACAGGGAAAAAAAAATGTGATTCTTTTCATTCACAGCTTACTATGGTAGTTTGTAGGACTGCTAAGGAAATCTGGTCACAGCAATATAGTATAGTACAGTTAGTCCAGCAGTAAGTATTTATTTTGTGTAAACTGTGTCTGAGATGCTTGTTTCCTATGGTTCTTCTTTTTCCCACACTGCAAATAAGTTACCCTTTAGTGATACTGTTATCTCAGCTTGGCACAAAGACTGGAAGCAGGGGGAAACAGCTAGCCTAGCTTTGTCCCAAACAGAAAAAACTAGGCTCTAAAGCTAAATAATTAACTTGTTGCATTTGTTTAACCTGCCTGCAAGAATTTGTGATTTTAGGGGGAGTAACACTGAGCAACTATTACTTGACGAACTACACTTTATACATCTCCTCAGTAACTTCTGGTTACAGGCTAGCTATTTCTCTGTCCTTCCAGTCGTTATGCTAAGCTAAGCTAATCACCCCTGGCACCAGGTTTGTAATTAACATACAGAAAGGAGATTGATACCCATCTTTTCGTCTAACTCTGAGAAAGAAGTGAATAAGTGTATTTCCTAAAATGTTGAAACACTCCATTAACTAATCTAAAAGTAGTTTTTAAAACTTAAACATGATTTCACAGGAATACAGTTAAATTTGTTAAACTGGATATGGCAGGTACAAACAACCAGATGATAGATGCTGTATATGAGGTGAAGAATGTACATTTTTCTATTTTGCCATTCAGCCCTGTTTGATAATACTCCTAGCCTAATTAAATTTCCCTCTGATGTCAAGCTGTTCTGCTTCTCTTTGGTCAATCTAATTTCAATATTTTCTGACAAAAGCCTTGTTGTACATTCCCTGAATCTGATATCTTCCTATCTGTCTACACTCTTAACGAACAAGTGGGATGATAGACGCTCTCACTCTGTCTTATTCATTCTGATTCAACTAGTCTTTTCTCCATCTCCCTCCTGTCATCCCTACCTCTTTGCATCTCAATTCCTCAATTCCTCAATACCTTCCATTATTCATTGTGCATATGTGTAATGCCAGAGCAGCCTACTACTTCAACATTAATAGAGGAAAATAAGAACTGCACCTAGGTTTCTTTTCAGCACTGTAGCCAGGCTGACACAGAGCCATAGCTCTATTGAACCCTGCATCCCCTTAAGTTTAAGTAGTAATGATTTCATGAGCTTCTTTAATAACAAGATTTTGAATATTAGGGAAAAAATAGTCATGGATCTGCCCTCGTTAGACTCTGATCTATCTAACCAACTGCTTTCAGACTCAGGAAATTTAGGAGCAGATACATTAAAACCTGACAATTGCTTAGACAATTTTATTCCAATTGGCCTTCCTGAATTATCCTCGTTAGTTTCATCATCGAAAGCAACAACTTGTCTCCTAGACCCCATCCCAACTACGCTGCTTAAGGAAGTTTTCCCATTTATTGGCACATCACTGCTGCATATTATTAATCTGTCTCTGGTATCAGGCTTTGTACCCACAGTCTTTTAAAGTAGCTGTAATTAAACCATTGATCAAAAAAAACCTACACTTGATGCAGATGTGTTAGCCAATTACAGACCAATATCCAACATCCCCTTTTTGTCTAAGATCCTAGAGAAAGCAAATTGCCAGCCAGTTATGTAATTATCTTCCACAGTAATAGTCTTTTTGAAGTTTTTCAGTCAGGATTTAGAGCTCACCATAGCACAGAAACAGCACTTGTGAAAGTCACCAATGACCTGTTGACAGCATCAGATAGAGGGCTTCTGTCTGTACTTGTCCTGTTAGACCTCAGTGCTGCCTTTGATACAGTTGACCATCACATTCTGTTGCTGAGAATGGAAAAACTGCTTGGCATTAAAGGGTCTGCATTAAACTGGTTCAGATCATACTTATCAGATCGGTCTCAGTTTGTCCATATTAATAATGAATCCTCTGTGCATACTAAAGTCTGTCATGGAGTTCCACAAGGTTCAGTACTTGGTCCAATTCTATTTATTTTGTATATGCTGCCCCTTGGCAATATCATCAGGAGGCACTCCATAGATTTCCATTGTTATGCTGATGACACCCAATTATATTTATCAATGGAGCCAGACAAAACTGATCAGCTCCTGAAACTCCATGGCCTGCCTTAAAGATATAAAGGCTTGGATGACAAGAAATTTCCTGCTGTTGAACTCAGATAAAACTGAAGTGATCCTATTAGGTCCGAAACACCTGAGGAACACGTTTTCTCCTAAGATAGCCTTGCTGGATGGCATTAACTGGGGCCTCCAGCACCACTGTAAGGACCCTCTCAGTGTTTGAATTGATCTGGATATGTCCTTCGACACCCACAAAGCATATTTCAAGGTCTGCCTTTTACCGCCTGTGCAACATCGCAAAAATTAGGCACTTTGTGCCCCAAAGCGATGCCGAAAACTTAGTCCACTTAGTCCAATTCACTTTTATCAGGCTGCCCGAACAAGTCGTTAAAGACTCTACAGCTGGTCCAGAATGCCGCTGCTCGGGTGCTGACTAGAACCAGGAAAAGAGACCATATTACTCCAGTATTGGCTTCTCTGCATTGGCTCCCTGTAAAATTTAGAGTGGATTTTAAAATCCTACTCCTCACATATAAGGCTCTACATGGTCTGGCACCATCATATCTTAATGAATTGATAACTCCTTATCAACCGACTAGAGCGCTGCGCTCCCAAAACGCAGGCTTACTTGTAGTTCCCAGGGTTTCCAGAAGTAGTCTAGGGGGCAGAGCCTTCAGCTATCAGGCCCCTGTTCTCTGGAACCAGCTCCCAGTCTGGGTCCGAGAGGCAGGCAGACACAGTGTCAGTGTTTAAGAATAGACTTAAAACCTTCCTTTTTGATAAAGCTTATAGTTAGGGTGGGCACAGGCTCGCCCTTAGTTATGCTGCTATAGGCAAAGGCTTAGACTGCCGGGGGGCTCCCATGAGGCACCTCTCACCTCTTCCTCTTCCTCTCTGCTTCCTCTACTCTTATTTCAAAGCCAAAGTCAAAGTCTGCATTTTTGTTAATTTGGCTGGCATGTGCAGGACATGCTGAGGATTGAAAGTATGTTTCTGTAAGACATGGCAATAAAACAAAGACATTGCAAATTGATATGGTAGTAGTGCAAACTGGAGAGTCAGCTTATAAACTGGTTAAAGTGGCTTAAATTGGTTAAAGTTGGTTAAAGTGTTAAAGTGTGAATACACTGATGTCCTGTAAAGTGCATGTTACTGCCGGAGCCCCGGTCCTCTTTGTTCTCTCCAGTCTTGCAGGTTCCTCACTGATTCTGGTTGTGGTCCATCTGTCTGAGGTTCACTGGCCTGGTGGGGACATGATCTGTGTCTGTGTTGTGGAGAGAAGGTCGAGTGGCCCAGAGCTCCATATGAGGACTTCTAGAGATGCACTTGGACTCATGGACTCCTTTTCCATTACCTGTGATACTTTCACACATGGACTAAACCCATGAACTCAGTATATTGATGATGATGTTCTTTGTACATGTGGCATCTATTGCATGTCTGTCCATCCCAGAGAGAGGGATCCCTCATCTGTGGCTCTTCCTCAGGTTTCTTCTTTTTCCCATAAAGGATTTTTTGAAGTTTTTCCTGACTCGGTTCGAAGGGTCTAAGGACAGAGGGTGTCACAACTGTACAGATTGTAAAGCCCTCCGAGGCAAACAATGTTTGTGATTTTGGGCTTTAAATAAATAAATTTGACTTGATTTGATATCACTGGTCCCACTCAAAGCTATTCTTTCTGTCTCTTATTTTCTCCTGCCTCCTTTACTTGCTACTTTACAATTCAGATGAATTAAGCTCTTGTCCCTCCTTTGCCATTCTCCTAACCATTACGTTGCTTTCCTGCCCTCCCACTTCGACTCTCGCACTCCCTTAATCCCCCCCTTTCATCTTTTTCTCAACACACCATGTACCTCCCTCCACCCTTACACTTTCCTACCAGTGTTTTCCACCTCCCTGCTTCCCTCTCATCCTTAATCTTCCTTCAGCCTTTCCCCTGTCTCTACACTCGACCCTCTATCTCTTCCCTACCAGCATTCTTCCACTCATCCACCCACACTCAACCTTCAATTACACAGTGTATGTGTGTGTGTGTGTGTGTTAAATCTTTATTTGCACGTACCACTGTGCTCGCAATGCATGCATGTACATGTTTTCTCTCCGGGGCAAGATGTTTGTTGCTGCGAAAGTTAGAATGATGACGATGGTAATAAAGAGAGTCGTCGGAAAGATACTGATCAAACATCGCCCAGTGGGCAGTGTGAGTGCGTGTGTGCTGCGAGTATGTGTCCTTACTTGTGTGTGTGTGTGTGTCCTGTGCCATGTTGCTTTAGGGCGAATGTGCCCCCTAAAGGACAGAATTTATAGTGGCCTCTTTTTAAAGCCTCTCAAAATTTACAGAACAGAGGAGTTTGCGATTTTTGTTTAGCGAGTGCTGCTGTTAATTGGAGTTGCTTCAGGCTGTCATCGGGCTATTGGGAAGTGTGCGTGAACGTGTAACTGCCTGTTTGCCTCCGTGTGTGTGTCTATGTCGCAGCAGTTGATACCAAGACAGGAGACATAAGGTTTAAGCTTCCACGGAGAGGATAGAGGGGGAAATTAGCAGAGCTGTTGCCACCGCTGCTTACACACAAAGTGACAGCAGTGTTAGGATGCTTTCAGCGGTGGAAATTAAATTAGGTTGCAGGAATCAAACACGTAATGGCAAAAAAGCAGACTGAACACTGGCAGCGCAGAGCAACAGCAGGATAAGGGTGGTGGTGGTGGTAGTGGTGGTGGGGGGTTGGTGGCGAGATTGCAGTCATGCCAGGTTAATTAATTACTTGCATTTGCTTGTTGTTTGCTGGTGCACGAAATTTTTTATGCATTCACGGACGTGCGTCAGCAGTTCTGTTGTTAAGATCAAAGTATCCCAGTGCTGAGCTTTTTATTGGCAGCACGTCTTGCATCACTTTTACTGCCGCAGGTATGAAAACAAAATGTGTGGGTGATGAGAAAAGAATGTCCACTGAGTGTCCACTTACTGTAACACAGCCAAGTAGGGTTGATGAAATGCCGATGCCAGGGGTCACTTCGTGAATGAAGTAAGCTGTGGATGGATGTCTGTGCTTTTGTGTGCGTTTGATCAACATCAAATCATTTTCCATATTAAACAGCCTCCATGTTGCCTCTTTACACACACACACACACACACACACACACACACACAGTCTTGTCCACTCATGAGTTTCTTGATTGGCACACTGTTCGTCTTTAACCCTTAGGAGTCTTGGGTTTTTTAAGCTGTTTGTCAATAATTGCCTTTAAAAAATGTTTACTATACCAAGGTCTTTTTTTTCAGCTCAACATAACCCATTTAACGTGAAAATTATTTTTCATACTGCCATTCTGTGATGTAACTGACATCACTTGTTCACACTGGAGTGATTGGGTTAAAGCCAAGCACAATGATCCTGTGCAATATTGCAGAAATTGTTTTCATTATTAGTCTCCAAGGTCTAAAAGGAATTACTGTAGAATTTCATATACTCATGTTCCCTCTTCAGCTCCAGTTTGCCACAAACTGATTAATCAAATGAGAACTGATCTTTTTGTGAGATGAACATTGTTAAAGAATAGTCAAGTTTGGAGTGTATTTATTTTATATTAAGGTAGTGTTTTATTTATTGAAACTTTGGAATACTAGTTATCATAGAGAGAAATAATTTACAGTAGTTGTACATACTTATGTACCCTTCATGAATGAAGCACTGCCCCTTAAGAGCACTTGAGAGAGCTGCACATTGACAGAGATAATTACGTCAGTTGGAGTCAGCTCTCTACAGCTTTATCTTTCTTATCAGGTATACAAATATCTACATTTAAGAGTGGCACACAGAGTTGTCCAATCTACAATATTTCAATTTCATTCAAAAAGAAAGGGTGAGTTTAACCATTTTAGCATGATTGTCATGAGCATGTGGCTTCAGTCAGTTATGGGTGTGCAAGATTTTATTTAAAGAGAATGTTTAACATCAAAATAAACTTCCATGACCAGTTTTTGTATTAAGTTTAAATTTAGTTGAAAGCAGCTACAGCAATAAAAGTGAAGAAATGAGTAATATGAATAAATACAAGTCAAGTAAACATCAAAGAGGCTTTGCTACAAGCAGAAACTGCAGAAGCTCCTTGAGATATGGTGTTGCATGTTGTTCCTCTTGAGTGGAAGGGTCACTCCTTTTGAATCTTTAGCAGGTATCACAAGCACTTCACCCCATACACTGTATGCCTCGCCTGGGTGGGGCAGTCATGACTGAATTTGCCTTTGCCTGTAGAAGGGATCCAGCAGCAGGCTCTCTTCAACCACAACCACCTTGAGCTGGTTTCAGCTGCCAAGATTGTCTCCCTTGAGGGTTTCTTCAGTTGTTCGGCTTCCAATCCGACCCCATAGTGCACTGATGTCGCTGGGAAACTGCAGGAGCCAGTTGGGGTTGGGGAATAACATTACGTGCCATCCTTTGACAAGACTCTCTTCAATCATATCTTCATACTTGGCTTTCTTTAGTTGGTGAGCAATGACTCGCCTGTCCTCTGAGAGCACAGAAGAGGAAGGTATGAATTTGCCAAGTGTTATACAATGTTAGCAACTGGTAGCAACAGTACCAGCATAAAGAATTCTGCTTTTTGACTGTAACTTACTTTATTTCTATCCATTTTATCAACATTTATCCATCTATCCTGAAAATGAAAATAAATCTGTGCCTCCTTCAGAACTTTCTGAATCACATGCTTGGGTTAAAAAAAAAAAAAAAAAAAAAGTACAGCTTTTAATTTGTTTGGAAAAATTTGTCAAAATAAGGAAAAAGGGTAGAGGATCTCCTGTTGCGAATCACAGCATGCATGCTGCAAATGTGGTGCAACAGGGCTCAGAATTAAAAAAAAAAAATATCTCTTACATTTCATGTGCAGTGCAGGCTGTAGTAATACTAAAACTGTTGTAGTGTACAAAGTTTTCCTGTCAAACCAACAGCACAGCAGGCGTAGAGTACAGGCGTACTGTCAACTAATCTAAACAGATGAAATCAAGAATAAAGTCAGACTGAATGGGTAACAACGACTGCTGAAATCAGTTGTTGAACCACTGTGTCATGTGATTAGATAGTTTGATTACCCATACAGGAGTAGAGAAGTAAAGAGCCATACTGAGAGCAGACTGAAGATGTCCGGGAATGACAGGGAATCACCGGTTTCCAAATGAGTTTTCTGTCTGCGTTTATTTTGCATCATGCTGTCATCCTGCTCTACAATGGATTTCCTCCTGCATGATTGTCATGATTATGGTAATTGCAGTTCGTGGAAAACAGTGAGCCCTGAAAGACGCTCTTGCTCTTTCATCTTAAAGGTCTAAAAATGTTTTGATTGCTGAAATATTTTGAGTTGTGAGTGAGTTGCACCTTTCATATTAGACATTTGATACACTCATAAAATAAAAACACTGACTGGTGAAGCATCACGTACATATCAAGTTTAAGACTGTGTGCTATTATAATTACTAATCTTTTGGGTGTAATTTACAGCTTAAATGTTTATCTTGATGTGGTTTTCTTCTCGCTAAACAAAAAAAAAAATAAAATAAAATAAAAAAGCCTTCGTCTCTCAATGAGACTACATGTTCACACATATACACAAACACAGACTGTTCATCACCTTAGCCATCACTACTATCCATTATTAGGAGATTTATGTTTTCATGTGTGTAAATAATGTCAGGTTTCTAATGCTTCATAGATTACAAGAACAATATGCTGTTAAATCAATAAGATAAATATCTCCAGACACGGTGTCTGTCTCCACTATTCAGAAACAGATAAATCACACTTGTAACAGATTATATTGAACTAACCTTGCTTATGTTTCATCACTATGGTCCTCTGTGCATCTCTGAAATTGACCAGCACTAACAGGAAAAAAAAAAACAACCAAGGCTTGATTATTCCTTGGCGTGTCTCCTGTTGTAGTGTGGTAAAGGACGAAGCTTTAAGAGGGAGGAGAGGTCAGATATTGTCTGGATAAGAGATGGACTGCAGTGATTGTGTTTATACTGGGACATCCAAATACCCTCAACACCTCTTCTGTGTTCGGGGCAGAGGCTGTAAGGATGCTGCTCATGTTCACGAAGTAAAAACAGTTTTGTTTTTTTTTTGGACTCCTTTTCATATTAAAAATTCCCTCGATTTCAGCGCATTATAAATCTCACAAGCCACTGACACTTTACTCGCCCATACGACTTGTTCCCCGGGCCAAATAGCACATTTCTCCTTTCTGCAGGTTGAAAAATGTCATGTACCAGTTCGCTGGAAAGCAATTTAGAGCTGCGGAGGCAAAGCTGACCTGAAACATTCCACATCCTCACAAATAAAAGCATGTGAGGCTTACAGAGGGCTTCTGTTTGGACTGTACAGGCACTGTTCCAGTTTTATTGCCACAATTATAATCTGCTATCAACTGATTTTGGAGTGATATATCTATGAAGGGAGCCTATAAAATCTTTAATACTGTTTTCTGACAACTGTTTCAATCACAGGGGGCTTACTGGCACACACACACACACACACAGATACGCAGACATTGAGCCCAGCCCAGAGAAGATTACTTTTCCTTTACTGTGGAAATCAATGAGAGTACTCCATCACTCAATTTAATGCCCACATCTTCCCAACAAACTCAGATGTGCGCACACTCTCACTCTCTCTCTCTCTCACACACAGACACACACCTGTAGATGAGATGATAGTGCAGGGCAGGTGGGGTTGCTTGCGATTGTGTGTAGGAAGGTAGAATGGAAATATTCAATTGCCCCCCTCTGGTGACAACAGACGCCGGGAGAATTCATTCATTCTTTCTCACACACGTCCACCTCTTTTTCTTTCTTCTTCCCTTATTTAAAACATTCCACCTCCACCTTCCTCAAGAAGTGTGCCTGACTCTCCATCTAAGTTTTTTTTTATTCCACTCCACTACTTCTTTCATTCTCTGCCCTTTCCCACAGAGTGTATACTGTCGCGGGTCATGTGGTATTTTGAAGTCATTGCAGGTCACTGTTGAGGCGTCGTTTTGGTGTGTGTGTGTGTGTGTGTGTCAAAGCACTGAGCCAGAGTAATGGGTTTGTTCAGCCGTCCGTTGCAGTTGTTTTGCCGTTGAATGATCCAGCAAACCGGTCAGAATCGCCAATTATGTACACACACACACACACACACACACACCCCTTCCCTCTCACACACAAACACACACCGTTAACTTCCCTATTTTACATAAAAAGACATATGTATTTAAGCATAAAAGCAAAACACAAATATCTAATTTACACTTGATGTGGTTACTTCACGCATCTTGTGCAGATCAGACAGCTTTCTGATATTAAAAATAGACATGGGGAGTGTTAAAGACAGACTGCAGCCGATTCACATTCTTTCCAGATGTGGAAAAAATTTAAATGCTTCTGCCTTGAAGCTGCACACAGACTCCTCACTCCACCGATGTGTAACTACTTTAGGAAGTGGTGTGTGGAAGCAGCCACTTAAAGGTCCAATCCCTGAAATAATGACAGGTGGAAATAAGGCTGAAGTTATCTACACCCTGAACCAGAACAGGACAGGGAGAGTGGCCATAGCCATTTTTAAGGTGTAAGTGGCTGTTGCACAGAGTGTTTACTTCAGTTTTAATGAATGGAAAAAAAAGGACCGATGGATTGATTTTTTCCCCCGCTGTAATAATAAAGTAAACATTTGGTTTCTTTCTCTCCCCACATGCTGTGTAGGAACATTATGTTTTGTTGCATAGTTATTTTACTTTCTCTGACGACAGCCTGCCAGAACGTCCTTTAACTGGTCCGAAGCATACAAAATATATATACACTGCTCAAAAAAATAAAGGGAACACTAAAATAACACATCCTAGATCTGAATGAATGAAATATTCTTATTAAATACTTTGTTCTTTACATAGTTGAATGTGCTTGACAACAAAATCACACAAAAATTATCAATGGAAATCAAATTTATTAACACCATGGAGGTCTGGATTTGGAGTCACACTCAAAATTAAAGTGGAAAAACACACTACAGGCTGATCCAACTTTGATGTAATGTCCTTAAAACAAGTCAAAATGAGGCTCAGTAGTGTGTGTGGCCTCCACGTGCCTGTATGACCTCCCTACAATACAACGCCTGGGCATGCTCCTGATGAGGTGGTGGATGGTCTCCTGAGGGATCTCCTCCCAGACCTGGACTAAAGCATCCACCAACTCCTGGACAGTCTGTGGTGCAACGTGGCGTTGGTGGATGGAGCGAGACATGATGTCCCAGATGTGCTCAATTGGATTCAGGTCTGGGGAACGGGCAGGGCCAGTCCATAGCATCAATGCCTTCGTCTTGCAGGAACTGCTGACACACTCCAGCCACATGAGGTCTAGCATTGTCTTGCATTAGGAGGAACCCAGGGCCAACCTAACCGCACCAGCATATGGTCTCACAAGGGGTCTGAGGATCTCATCTCGGTACCTAATGGCAGTCAGGCTACCTCTGGCGAGCACATGGAGGGCTGTGCGGCCCCCCAAAGAAATGCCACCCCACACCATTACTGACCCACTGCCAAACCAAACCGGTCATGCTGGAGGATGTTGCAGGCAGCAGAACGTTCTCCACGGCGTCTCCAGACTCTGTCACGTCTGTCACATGTGCTCAGTGTGAACTTGCTTTCATCTGTGAAGAGCACAGGGCAGGCAGTGGCGAATTTGCCCAATCTTGGTGTTCTCTGGCAAATGCCAAACGTCCTGCACGGTGTTGGGCTGTAAGCACAACCCCCACCTGTGGATGTCGGGCCCTCATACCACCCTCATGGAGTCTGTTTCTGACCATTTGAGCAGACACATGCACATTTGTGGCCTGCTGGAGGTCATTTTGCAGGGCTCTGGCAGTGCTCCTCCTGTTCCTCCTTGCACAAAGGCGGAGGTAGCGGTCCTGCTGCTGGGTTGTTGCCCTCCTACGGCCTCCTCCACGTCTCCTGATGTACTGGCCTGTCTCCTGGTAGCGCCTCCATGCTCTGGACACTACGCTGACAGACACAGCAAACCTTCTTGCCACAGCTCGCATTGATGTGCCATCCTGGATGAGCTGCACTACCTGAGCCACTTGTGTGGGTTGTAGACTCCGTCTCATGCTACCAACTAGAGTGAAAGCACCGCCAGCATTCAAAAGTGACCAAAACATCAGCCAGAAAGCACAGGAACTGAGAAGTGGTCTGTGGTCACCACCTGCAGAACCACTCCTTTATTGGGGGTGTCTTGCTAATTGCCTATAATTTCCACCTGTTGTCTATTCCATTTGCACAACAGCATGTGAAATTGATTGTCAATCAGTGTTTCTTCCTAAGTGGACAGTTTGATTTCACAGAAGTGTGATTGACTTGGAGTTACATTGTGTTGTTTAAGTGTTCCCTTTATTTTTTTGAGCAGTATATATATATATATATAC
>CM041553.1:22126500-22334000 GCA_023238725.1 Scortum barcoo
TGCACACTCAAAATAAAGTATGAGGTATATCGACTGTCCAAGGTGACCAGTCCTATTTTCTGCAGACTTCCTTCAGTTGAAAACCAGTTGTCACGGTCACAACAGGGTTATAACTGGGCTTTAAATCGTGTGATGTGTTCCAAGCTTCAAACAGAAAATATATGCTTGAACAAATCTCAGTGACACATTTTCCCCTCTCTTGTGGCACTTGCAGGGCAACGCTGAGTAGTAGTGACAGATAAACACTGACAGACCTACCATCTAGCAAAAATAAACAGAAATGTAAAATAGATGTTCATATTTTGATTTTCCAATCGTGTACTGTGAGGAAAGTGGTTACCTTTTGTGTGTTTGTTAGTTAGCAAAACCTTCCAAACAGATTTCTGTGACATTTGGTGGAAAATTAGACCAAGAAAACAACTGATTAGTTTTTGGTGCATCTCCAGATCCAATAGAGACACATAGTGTCCAATTACAAAGCGCTTTACTAAGTTCTGGCACAAAACTCCTGAACTCTGAGGTGTTGAAGCAGTGTCAGCTATGGTGAAAGAGACTTTTTGCCATGTTGCAATTTTTTGGAAACCAGTTTTCTCACCCATTCTTACACAACTTTTGTCCAGTTTTCACAACATTTGGTATAATCACATAATTGAATGAGGCCCCAAAAAGTTATTCAATACTTATTTTTAAAATGCTACATAGAGTTTTTCTGTAATTGTATTTTTCTTGTGAATGTAAACTGATGCTCCTTATACACTTTGTGCCAATGCAACCAAACCTACATTTGATACAAGCTCGAAGCTATCCTGTACAATCTGACATCATCTTGTACATATCGCATCCTTAAATACCTGAATATTCCTCAACAGAATTTAAACTTTCATTAAAAATCACAGCCTTGGTCTGATCAACATAATCGTCACTAGGTGGGTGTTTTTGCCGCTCCTGCTAGGTGGGTGCTTTTGCCGCTTCAGATTAAAGGCACACTACCACGTGCAAGCTATAAGGAGATTGTTGGTGGGCGTACAAATATCAGGACCATGCTGTTACAGTTATGTTAAAGTTGCTGTATGACATCAGTCTTGAACTTCCAATTCTTTGTCCACTTTTTCAAAATTTAACCAAGATAATGATCTTTCCCAATCCTTAAACAAGTCTTATGAGCATCTAAACATAAAAAATATTAATACTAATTCTTTGGTTGCTACAGGTGGATATTATATTCCAAAAGAAGATACTGTAGGCAAGCAAATGAAAGATATCGCCAAACAATTTGGCAAATATGTTTTGCATTGGTATTAACATTTTGTTTTTGAATTTTGTTGATAAACATAATTATTATCAGACATCATTAGAGAACAGGGTTGAATATGCCTCTTGGGTAAAACGTTGTCTGTTAGTGTTCATAGTCTTCAACCTCAGACCAGAGAAACAAAGAGTTTGAACCATTGTAGATGTATAACTTCAAACCACAGCCACCCCACCCCTCAGAAGAAAAGTACCCATCCTCAAAATTCATCTCACATCTGTCAGAAGTGTGTCAAACATCACCCCTGATGTAGACCCGGCTGATCCACCTCCCTGCGCTCAGCTGTTCTTCTGTATTGTTATCGACCACTGTCTTCTGTGTTCTTGATTGAACTTGCAACTGTTCCCCTCATCATTCATCCAGTCAACCTTTTGGCTCACTGTTCCACATTGACACAGCAGACGTGATCTGAGACTGATACCATTTATCCTGATACCAGTCCACTGACGAGTAACACAGAGTTAGGTCAGAGGTCAGTGGAAATCGTTGGTGATGGATGGCAGCTGTGAATTCAGCAGCGGAAAGACTTACATGCAAATAATAGCATGTCTGCTGGCCACTCACGCATGAGATGCACAAACATGCAAACTCTTGCGTCTAATAAGATGATGTATGAGAGCTCTTAAGCCCCTTTCCTCCTTTACTTCACTCTCCACTGGTCTTTCTGCCCAGGAGTGTTTGTCTATGTGTGTGTGTGTGTTTCTCTGTTTTCCTGTGTCGCTCTCATCCTCTCAGTCCTGGTAAGATATGATTGGAGTACTCAGAGCTGATGTGTTTGGTCGTACCAGATCAAACAAGGCAAAGAGGAAGGACAGAAGCTGCTTTTGACAGTTCTGAGCTGTGTGTGTTTGAAATCAGAGGATTACTGAAGAAAGAAAACCGACTTTGTCTCTATGTTTTGTTTTGGTCTTTTCTCCTTCACCAGGATGTTGAATCAGTCGAGAAAATGATTTTAGGATAGAAGTTGGAAACACTGGCCAGAAGAAGATTGTTTGAAGACAAGAGGGGAAGCTTACCCCTTCTGAGGGTAGTAAAAAAAACACTCCTCCAGTAACACCAGCGATTGAGAATCTGATTTCAGCTCACAAAGGTGTATTTGGGGAGTTGTGAGAAAATTAATGGGGCAGAAAAGAAAACATTATCTGCTACTCCAATTTAGCTTTGAATTTAGAAATAAAAAAATTCACTGAATTTAACCTCAAATTGTTTAGATAAAACAACTGGAACAGTTTAACACTCATGTTGTGTTGCGGTCAAATTTGACCGATTTAAAAGTTTTATCTCTGAAAAATGTACTTAATTTGATCAGACTGACCTTAGATTCCATGACTTTGTCCACAAAGAGCATTTCAACACACAAAATAAATTGTATTGATTTAAATACAATTTTGTGTGTTTTTATTCAACTTTTGTACACTCTTGGTCATTAGAAATTAATTGGGGAGATGACAATTAGTGTATAAAAGTGAGCTCAGGTACATCCTCATTTGTCAGATGAACACACGCACTTTGCACACGCATGCATGTGCCGCACACACACACACACACACACACACACACACACACACACTTTGGGTTCCCTTTCAACCACTACATGAAACCTTTGCCCAGTAGAGTTTCTCTCCCACGGGAGCAACACCTGTTGGCAGCTCTCACAGACAGCTGCAATGTAGTTTGAATAATACTGAACTTTTCTCGTAGCTTTGGTATATAATGCTTTTATGAGGCCTTGCTCACGGTTCATTATGTGGCAGCACCATGGCAGGCCGATATACGGTAAGTGAGGCTCTTGATTATATATTTGATCACCACACTGGTGAGGAGGAGAGAGGCCAGGAAACTGGCAGTGAGGATGGATTAGAGGAAAAAGTGTCAGAAGCTGAAGATGACACAGAATATAATCCAGAGCAAGAAATAACTGATGTGAAAACAAGCGTAACATGCCATAAATGCAATGCATAATATTTGCAAGGTGCATGCAACAATCTGCACATATTGTCCAACATGTGCATGAGAAAAAACACCATTGAAGTTTGAGTTAACCCACTCCACCAAGTTTAGAAGCCTGATTTTATATCAGTTTTCAGTTTTTTTCTGTTATCAGAAAAAAAAAACTGATAGACTGATGAACATTGTGATGTCATGGTTCTTGTTAGTTGTTGTGGTAACTTCAGCTTTGAAAAAGACCACTCGACAACTTGCTGTTGCTCATATGAGCTTTATCTATAACTTGCAAAAGGGCATTCTCTTGTACACTGAGACTTACACTACTCAAAATGTGAAACACTGAGGCAAAACAACACGAGAGGGAAAACCCCTGGGAAAAAGCATCTCTTACAAACAGCTACCCTCTAGCGGATTATAAGTATTAAACCATTTTATAGTGCTCATATTACAACAGTTGTTATTCTTTAATGTATAAACATATTGATCTTGGAATATTGTGAAATAGTTAAGTGTAGTGTTGGGATAATTTCCTTTGTACACAAATAAAATCTTCCCATTCACTTTTGATCAGGAACACAAAAGGTGCTTACTTTATGTGACTGTTTAAAATTTTAAATGGTTTCAAAACAAATGTTCTTGGTAACTCGGTAACTGACCCAAAGTAGTCTGTGATAAACAGTATTCTATGTTTCATCTGATTATTTCTTAAAGTCAAAATAATCCAGAAACTTATGTTTTTTTAGAACTCGAATTCAAGATGTATAAGCTCAGATCAATAAGGCATACAGGCCATGAATAACAAATAGAAATTCAAAACTTGTAATGTTCACAAGCACTTAAGTTGATAAAAAAATCTAACAACAAATAGTGATAATATATGTATAATTATAGTTTTTATAATGGAACGGTCATTTTTGACATGAACATGAAATGAACACAACATGAGGGTTAAAGGAGAAAGTCCCTCTTTGGTCTAAGTGCTCTCAACCCATAGTTACATTCAACCTGTGATGAGGTGTTGCAAGCAGACATGGCCCAATCCTAAGGGGTCACTGGCCAAAAAAGGCTAGAAATCATTATTATAATTCAACTGCAGACTGGCGTAAAAGAGTAGTCGTAACATATGGTAAACAAGTGTCATCTCGTCTTGGGTTGAATTTTATATTTTAAGATGTTTGGGAGCTGTTGAGGCATGAAGCCAGTAATTCTGACTGCTTCAACAACTTTTTGACATGCTGAAATTTAATCACTTGAACAGACAATCTGAAGTGCCTCTCAATGTGATGCTGCAACTGTAAAAACCACTGATGTTTAGAGTCTTTTGTAATTCATGGGCTGATTCAGGTTTCTACAACCAGTATAGATGCATGTCATCCACACTTATCTCTTCTATTTTGTTTTAAATGGTTTTATGTTTATATGAGGATTACGATGAGGTCTTATTAATTCTACCTACACAGCTCCAATTAGTCATCAGGTATTAATAAGATGAACATCAGACCTAAGGCAATAGTACTGCCAGCCAATCAGTGCAGTAGATCGTAATTTATGTGTTATGTTTATGAGCTCCAAAAAACTGTTTCAATTAAGCTCTTAAACTAAATGACTTTCAGCAAAACTGATAAACTTCTGGTGAGAAAGATGTTGACGTGGTAACACCAATTTGTCTCAAAAATAGGAAAACATGCTTTCAAAGTAATGGCGTACAGCAAATTGAAGTTTAGTCATTATCTACTCACCCCAGTTTAGAGGATCACCAAACACAGCTTGTGGCTCCAGTTCAGCCTTCTAAACAAACTGTTAATGGGTCCAAATTTTTACTTTTCAACAACTTTCTCCAAACAGTCAAGTGCAAAACTTATGTTGCTAAATGTTTGTACTCTGGGTTGTTTACAGGAGTTCATTTATTATCATATTTGTGGGAGGATGCTGAGATGGGACGGCAGAGGCTATCTCAATGTTTGCCCGGGGACCCAATGAACTTAAAAAAAAAAAAAGAAAAAGTTTGACATTTGGGTGACTAATAATAATAATGGCTGAATTTTCCTTACTGAGCAGTTTCTTCAGGTGAACAGGTGCCTGTATTTGTGGAGGGAAAATATTCAGATAACCTGACACAAACAAATTAAGTGAGTGGTTTTATGGAAATTCTTTATGGTGGTATGACCTTTTCACTGAGCAAGGTCAGCCATTATCATTGTAGTGTACAGCAAGTGATGCATTTGCACATACCTGCAATCTCCTCCCTTCTCTCATACATTAACACACACTAATGTATGTATATATGCAAATACCCCCAAAACACAAACATTAATGTTGCTATAATTCCTGTATTTACATTCACACACAAACTTGCAGTGACAGAAAGCCAGATACACACACACATTTCAGTTTTGTATTAAACCTCTTCAGACGAATCCTCCGCCTCCTCCACTCTTAACAACCTGGAGGGGAAGACAGAAGAGGAATTGCAGAGCCCCCGCTCAGGTCTGATGAATAGACTTCTCTGAGCATCAGCTTTACCTTCGACCTCTGCTAAAGAGCTCTCACAAGGTCTCTTGTCTTTGTCTAGGTGTCTAAATTGCGTGTGTGCTTGTGCGCTTATCTCTCTCTCTTCCTGTTTTGCAAAGCAATCTCACACATCCACAACTAGCAGCCTTCTGTCCAATTAGATCTCTCTCTGTGAACTGTGTATCATTCCAGTTGATGTTTTCTCCTTCTCTCTGCTTTGCATATAAATAGCTAAACATGGTTTCATGATGTCTGTCAAACCGCGGTACTCAAACTCTGGAAACAGCCACTGACGATGTAGCAACAGAGCATATAAAGACTAGAACAAGATTATGAATAAACACACACACACACACACACACACACACACAACTGTATGTGTGTGTGTGATACCACAGCAGGGAGACTGATTCCTTACAAAGATCTTGGAAAACCAACCTCTCGCTGGCATGTATTAACAACCTTTGATCGACAGTCCACCATGTGTATCAATATAGCAATCAAATGGACAACAACTCTACTCTGTACTGATTTGTTTGGGATGATATACGTCTACTTTATAGGTATCTAACAATTCTTTTAACAAGGGGAACAATAGAAGCCTAATAATGTTTGAGAAGGTGGTTTTTACTGTGATTACAAGTGAGAGGGGTGACATGACAAGTGTTTTCATCAGTGAAATACCGGCTCATTAGGGAAAAGGTCACCATCTGTGTTTTGGTAGCGTCTGTGTTTCAGCACAGACTGTGTATATAAGAACAAGTGAGGTGTTAATCTTAAGGGTTTTTTCGGAGCAGATAGGTGAGACAATAGCGTGGCAGCCGCCAGTTCCACACTGCGATTTCAGACTGTTCTGCATTTTTAGTTTGGGTCAAGTTTAGCTATTATTCTGTTTGGTCTTTGTCTGTCACACATCTGCTGTATCTTTGGATTGGCACACATAACAATTGTGGTGTATTACGTGTAACAATTCTGGTAGTCAATGTAACAGGGTGGTGGGGCTCAGGGGGAAGAGCAGGTAAGGTTAAATGAGGTTTACCGAGTCTTGGTTCAAGGTCAGCAATGGTCAGTCAATCAGCAAAGGCAAGCAAATCTAAAAGGGAGCTGACAAGGAGGCAAAAAGAGGCAGAAATAATGAGCACGCAGGCAGGCAGGCAAGAGAAAAAACAGAGGCTTGAATGCTATGGCTGCAGTGGACACAATACACAATCCGGCAAAAGGCAATGAGAAAGAGGCTGAGATATTGCAGCATTCATGTCATATTGTTCAGACCACAATTATGGGTAACCTAGTGGCAAAAACCTTTCGTCAGTCTCCAATATGTAATTCTGAGTCTGAGACAACAGGAACTGGCAAAAATAACCACAAATGTATCAACAAACCGCTGGCACTGTGGCTGTGAAGCCTCCATCACTGGCTGTTACAACTAAATAAAATCCAATATTGAGACTAATACAATCAAGTCAGCTTATTTGGTTTAGCACTGGCCATCTTGGGATAATTCGTCTATACACATGTGTGGTACTAAAAAAACTTTTCCTGTTTTGCCAATATTGCATTAATGTTGCATGATAACACACCACGGTTCATGTGGAACAGATGAGGCTTGTTGTGAAAATGAGGAATAAATTTGCAGGTGGGTATGCGGAGCCCAAGTGGCGGAGGAAGCCACAAAAGTCAGAAGCCATCTGCTGGACAACTAGAGAACAGCAAAGAAGATCAGCACCTTCCAATTTCCAGAGAAAAGTCCAGAAAACAGACATCCCTTTACACTGCCATACACTATAATACAAATGATCCAATAATATAGAAAATCACACCTTAATGAAATCTATTAAGTTATCCTTAAGAATCCATTCAATAATATCATGGATATGGATATAGTCCAATCCAGTCAATCTGAAGCCTAATCAATCTATAATAACATTCATCACCTTGATCACCAGTCAAATATAAAACTACATGTGAAAACAACAACATAATCATGTGAAAACAACTTCTGTGTATGGATTATAATGTGCTGTGTTTCTAATATTTTGTTCTTTCGCGTGAAAAAGAAGTGAACAAAACACACTTAAATATAATGCAACCCAAAACAACAGCACCACAATGTAGAGGCTGCTGTAATGGTCTCAAAGAAAGCTGAAGATTTTAACAAGGAATAGACCACATTTTGGCACATCTACTTAGTCTCTTTCTTACTTGCTTTGTTGAATTACATGAGAAGATTGAAACCACTCTTATGTTGGTCCATTAAATATGAAGGAGACTGGAAACACTTTTTATGTACAGAATAAACAAACAAAAATAACATGTTTATTAGTGAGTTGTCAAGGTGCTGGCAGACAGGTTTTGTTACCGCTGGATAGGGCCAGACAGGGGTAGAGAGATCTAAACATATCTCCCAGAATGTCAAACTACTCCATTAAGGTAGAATTTATTGTAGGGCAATTACCCTGAAATAAACAGCCAGGTGTTTTTATCTTTCTGGTCACGCTGTCTATGTATCATTAGCCTCAAGGTTCATTTTCAAGGCTGAATTTGGCTTTAAATAATTTCATTACTCATTTTACTTCTGTGGCATTCATCGTCTGCTTGTGCTAAACCCTACCATTACTGTTTGCCTGCCTTTGTACTTCACTGTGAACAAGCTGCTTTTAAACTTTATTTTTGATAAACAATGACAGTCAGTTCATAACAGTTTAAAGTGCCTTTCATAAATGAAATTGCCGGTCATTTCATAACACATGAGAGAACACACACAGTTAAGTTTGAAAGCAGAGCTATTCACTCCACAACGACAACGTCTTAAGACAACACACAGACACATGCACAAACATACAGCTTCAATAATTAAGTGGGTGATCACAGAAAATTGAAAGAATAATCTCTCAGCTATTTACTGTTGACATAGTTGTGAACATGAAAGCCATGGCTGACACACACGCATACAGAGGGAGGGAGAGAGAGAATGATATTTACTTGTTTTTCTGTTCTCACCCTCTCATTTTCTTGCTGTTTTATTCTGACTCATCACGAATTCTGTCAGAAGTTGTCTTTGAAGACTTTGGCTCAGTACCATGCTCTCTTGTCCTGGTTTTGTTGATATTTTTCTTTCTAAATGTTAATTTGATGCTTATGCGTGTGAGTGTGCATTTGAATGTGTGTGTGTGTGGTTTGTCCTCCGGTGGTGTTTACCAATAAAGCCTGAAGCTGCCTGACGACAGTCGTCATGATATTCCAGCACTAATTAACTAATTAAAACATAAACAGGGAAAAACAGCAGTGTGGTGAATGGATGTACAGACAGACAGACAGACAGCTGTTGTCAGCAGACAAATAAGTTAACTGAGAAGAAAAAAAAAAGACCTGCTTATCTACAAGTAAAAATAAAATATAAGGATCTAACATTTGATTGTGCTGTTCCACTGCTTCTTGGAAGAAATAGCTCACTACGAGAAATGTTCGATGATTTTTAAAATAGTATACCTGGTTACAGCCTGCAGATCGCAGCAGGTCTCGGTGTCAAACATTTAATCCCACCCACTGTGGTTTGATTGCTTTAACTGTCAAATTTAGATGAGGTTAAACATCCATTATGGTTGGATGTGTTGGGATGCATGGTTTGTAATTGTTTATGGGCTCAGTTTTACTAATGGCAGACTTAAAAGGTGCCAGGTGTCTGTCTCTCCATCCAAACTCAAATACACTGTAATTTGTCAAACTTGATTAGATGGTGTTCGTGTGGTTAAACTAAACACTACTTCAGCATTGGGCTTATATTAACAAGCTTACACATTGATGCCAACTATGCTCATAAGCTTATATATGGCATGTTTAACTTCCAATAATGAAAATTCACAGCAATAGATTTTTCTTATTTCCGAAGGGCACACAGGTGGTAAAAGTGGAGTTACAAAGCCTCTTGGCATCAGAGGACTGGCTAACTGGATCTCTAAATCTAACAATGCTAGCTGTATGAATGGAATCTAATGGGGGAAATGGCTTGTTCTTGCATTTCCACACAATCTAGTTGAGGTCTAATTTATTCATATAACCCTTAACCCCCTCTCCTGATCTGACAGTACAGGTGAAGGAGATGTATATGAAGGTGAAGAGTTAGCCACAGCTTTTTCACACTTCTGAGCAATCCAATCACATCTTAAGAATCTGATTTCACCCTGTTACCCTATAATGGCCACTTTTGGCCACAGTGGGTTGTCTTGCCTGTCTTTAGAATATTGGTTGTCCTGGTTAAAAAAGACACAGTATTAAAATGGTGGTTCCTGTTGTTGTGGCTGTTGTAAATAGTCCATGTTGTGATGTGACAACACATCTACACCAGGAGTTCCAGGAACTCATCCGCTAAGCAGCAGGGAACAGTGGAAACAAAACATTTGAAATTTTGTTCAATTCCTGCAGTAATAAAATAGCTTGGAGGGTCGCTGTTGATGTAATGCTTTTACCACACAAACACAAACAAAGTTTTGCGTGCTCTGGGTCACATTGTTCAAATATGGCTCAACTCATTAAGGCTAAAATGCTGTTATCAGGTTCAAATAATTTGTTATCATGGATAAAGTTATCTTAATCTTACTTTGAAACAAAGGTAAAATGATTAGAGTTGAAACATGATCATCCTTCAAAAGATTGGCTGACTGATTAGCATGTCATTGCACATACATGAGATGGGTGTGTCCCAGTATGCACTGGGGCTATAGATTCATAGACAAGTCTAATTTTATGTGTGTACCTGCATTATTACAGATATTAATTTGTTCTACATCATGCCCCACAGTGTTTCCACACTTTCATCACTGTTAAATATCTGGATATTACCCAGTAAGAGGCTTTTCAGCAATAATTAGAAGCCCACCACGAAAATTAAACCATAGTAAAATGTCAGCTGCTTTAATTGCACTAACAATTTCTATCAAAGTGAGTACTACAGTTCAACATTTAATAGGTTTTAGAGTTCAAATTCCCATTTTAATGCAATATGTTCTAGCTCCTTTGGCCTTTTAACAGTCAGAATGTTTTGAGTTCATTTCTTTTTGCTTACAGCATCCTAAAGTATATCTCAGTAGTTGTGTATTTTATCACGTATTAATATACATAGTTCTTCTCTATGGAGATTTAATTGTGATAATTTAAAGATATCGTAATGATTTTACATTAATCTGCATATTCTACAATCATAATTATATCAACACTTTCATTATAAATCTAAAACAGCAAGTCAGTGAATTTGAAATGGGTTAATGTATGTGAAAGTTACCTAGAATGATCTAGGTAACCGTCTACACTTTTGCACATTTTGAGCTTACCTATATCAGCAGAGGTTCTCCTCCTGTTGTAATATCAGAATATTTTCATTTGTTTGTCAGACTGATAAATACTGAAAAAAAAAATTACATTGATACAGTCTATATAAAAATAAAGTCAGAGCAGTTAGAGTTGCAGAGCTGCAAACAAACTCAATAGGTATCACACAGATAGAAAACCATGACACTGACACAACCTTGAAGTCAACATCAAATATCATCCTGTGATATTAACCTCCTGAATGTAATATTGGGAAGAGTATGAAAAAACTGCTATTTTCCAAAAATAAATAATGGAGTAATATGATATTTTAAATTTTTTATATATCTGCAATTAATATTAACATTTTCCCACAAAAAAAAAAAAAGTTAAGAAAATTAAAATCATCCTTCTTAGGGAAAATATAGCCAAAATGTCATAAAAAGTTTTCAGCTTTGAAGCAATATTTGTCAAGACTTGTGGTTTTTTACGTGTGATCAAATAACTTCTAGATGTGATAGAACTACATTAATATTGGATCTAAATGTGGTTGCAAGAAAGAGAACAAGTGGAGATAATCATTTTTGAAAATTATAGATTCTTCATTCAGTGAAAAATATTTTTATTCAGCAACAACTATTTACATAAACACCCGCTGCAAATTATTCTTAGGGTTTCCTGAATGTTCGGCACAAATTTCAACCCAATCTAATGAAAAATAGGCAACTAAATACGCATACAAAGAATGGCAAAAATTATTAAATAGCCACAGTTCAAAAATTCATTACTACACAAGTACTTGGAGAAGAACTGTAGGATTTTACACAGCCTCATGAAATAGAAGTTTTCACATCATTTCTTTTCAATAAATTCCTTGACTTGAGGTGAGTATTTACTGCTGTGTGTAGATACATTCCTGTATCAGCTGTAACAGATCTATTTACAGGGCAGAATACATTTTATTGCTCATACCTCACACTAGCAGACTTTTTAACTCATAACTGATGTAAAAAAATAAATAAATAAAACGAGAGACACGGCACATCATGTCAGCCAGATCCTGTTTCTGTCCTTCAGTCATCAGAGTCACACTCAAGCACACATTACCAAAAAAGATCACACAATAAATTACTGCAACACACAATTACCTTATAACTTGTGAGTTCTTGTTGCTTGTTTTAGTCATGCATCTACATAATTATGAACATGCATTGTTTTTGTCAGTTTTTTTAAAGCCACATGTACAACTGGACCTGGTTTTTAAATCTAAATCATGGAACTAGGCACACGAGCAACATTTCTACTGCCACTGTTCACCATAAATGGATGTAAAAATGGCCTTAAACATCCATTTACATATCAATATTTTTGCCTGCTCATCCGCCCAGATTTGTCAATGAAAGGAACAGCATGGTAAAAGTCAGTCATTACACACAGCTGTGACTATTTATCGTGATATCTCAAATCATCATTGTCAAACGTCGGAGGGATGATTAATGATCAATGTATCAAGCTCATAGTGAAACATACTTCACAACAGGCTCCACAATTCAGAATGAAATTTAAAGATCCTTAAAGCAAGAGGACACCTCAAAATGTACATAAAAAGTGATGAAATTCATCCCTCTTCATCCCAGCTATCAA
Organism: Scortum barcoo; assembly: GCA_023238725.1. Lineage (NCBI taxonomy): Eukaryota > Metazoa > Chordata > Actinopteri > Centrarchiformes > Terapontidae > Scortum > Scortum barcoo. Next base: position 22,139,216 of record CM041553.1, read on the forward strand.
GAAACAAGTGAGTACACGTGGTCCAAAGTGCCTACAAGGTGCACACAGTCTCTTTTTATAAATACCAGTTTATTAATGTGGCCCCTGGTGTTCATCTCATGGCACAAGGTCTCAAATTGTAAATCTTTTGCATTTTTAATGAGTACAATATAAATTATGGATGGTTATGATTGTCCTGCATGCATGTCTGGGGAGTTTTATCTCACCAGAGATTATGTGAGAAGATAATCATTTAAGACCAGCCTGAAATTGGGTCGCTATTGTGATTATCAAGAGGCAAATTGGGTACAAGACCAACCTGATGATCCTCAAGTGTGACAGACAATGAACACTGGTGTAAAGAGGCGCTTTGCTTCCATTTCCAGAAAAAACTGTTTGCTCCCCACTAATTTCTAGCTAAGGATCGAAAGTGTCTGTTGCATAGTTATTTCACCTCTTGAGTATAATGTATTTTACTTAGAAGTGACTAACAAGTGTTTGCTTAAAAAAAGCTGTTCATCGCTGACATCTCTGTATCTGTAATGTTCATACATGGATGTTTGGGTGTGTGTGTGGGTCAGTGTGTAAAGTCTAGTTGGCGACATACACCAATAACAGACATGTGGGTCATGGTGTGTTTTGGTAGTTGTGGGTTACTCCGACAGCTGCATTGTGTGTGTTCAGTCATGCAGGAAAGCTGAAGCCTTTGCGGAGCAGACAGGGGGGTAAGAGGTCATATATATGGTTCATATGCGGCACACACAGTTCTTGACAAACATGATGCAGCACGCATGCACACATACACACGCACACACACACACACACACACACACACACAAACAAAGAATGCTCTTAAAAGTTTCATTAAAGCAGAATATTAGGCTGTCTGGGACGAAGAGTTTGCAAAGAGTAAAGAAAACGGATTTGTTCAGCGCTCTCAAAAATGAAAATGTCAGAGCTGTTAATAAAAACAAATTCCATCACACTGCATCCATACAAATAGACTGCGACATTAAATACAGTATTTAGAGAGTAAAACGCACACATGCATATGCACACAGACTGTCACATAGTTCCCTATTGTTCTTTCTGTGCTAATGTGTGTGAGAATGACTCCCATGGCTAACTGTGGAGGCTAAATTAAAATTAGCATAAATTCTATTATTCATGGAAAATGTCATTTGGAATAACACACCACAGCTCTTTTTGAAAAACTAGTATAAACTGCTGTTTATGCCACTGGTATAAAACACGTCAGGTACTGTGGTAGTGCAATGTTCACAAACAAAACAGACTGTTTTCTTGTAAGAGTTTCTTCCGTCTAGAATACTTGAAATGAATTAAAAATAGATGCATTGTCAAAAAGTCAAACACAAACTGACACATTTTTAACATTGTTATTTTGACATCAAAATATTGACATCGATGTCAATTAAATGAATCTTTAGATCCTCAGATCCAATGTTTGTGTTGTGTATTTTATTGATGTTTTGATCCGTTTTTGACAGTGTAATTATCTCAGGTGATTCAACTCATTTGACTTCCTTACTTGACTTCTAATTAGTTGTTGCAGCCTGTGAATTTAATTTGAGATGTTCATCATTTTGTGTGATGCTTGAGGAATGTTGACTAAAAAAAAATGTTAGAAACTTATTACTACCTAGAGAAAAAGCTACCCTAGGAGATTCTGACCAACAGTAATACTGTGTAATGATGTTTTTGTGAGTATCATTTTGTTTTTAAAAATCACACAGGTGCACAGGAGTGTATGCAGGCAACCAGATACACATCCCTGCAGCTGGTTTCATGTTATTCTGCTAACTGACAGTTGGTGGTGACATGCAAAGAGCAAGAAAGGCAAGGCAAGGCAAAAAAGACTGCTACATAAACAAGGCAGGATTAAAAATATACAAAAAACTGGCCTTATAAATGTTCAACAGAGAAAGAAATGCATTCAGCACATTTGTTAAACATCAAAAAAGGTGCCATGTGGAGTTTTCTTGTGAATAAACAGTACGTTCAATGTTACTCACCAAAATTTAACTCAATGTGTCTAATGTCAGTCAACCAACATTTTCTTTAATTGTGCAGAGCCCTATTACAAGTCCATTTTTAAAGTAATCTAAATACAGAACTGTTTATAGACACATTTACCAGCTTTCTGTCTTCTTTCCTGCTTCATTGCTTCATGTCTTTACGTTTTGTCAGTAGGACTGTGTATCAAGGTCAACCACAGGTGAGTGAACGTTCATCCTCATGCAGGTGCATGGAATGAAACAGATAATTGCTCCATAGCGTTACTTGAGGTAAAAACCTCCACAAGCAAACCAGAAATGGTGTATGGCACTGAATTTAAACATTTGCAAAAAAACTGTTTCCAGTTCACATTGAATAATTAGCTTTTTATCCTTTCACTTGCAAAATCTCTCTAGGACAATGAGTTGCAAAAGAAATCGACTCATATCAGCATGTACTGATCCGCCAGTTCGACTATTAAAGTTTGGTGGAGTCTTCTAAGGTTAAGGTTGGGAAAAGATTACAGTCGTGGTTAAAAGACATTAACATGGACTCTTTGTTAGTGGGGAAAGAACTATATACAACAAACCATTCACCCTGAACTCACCCTTAACAGGTTTTAATCTGCTATAGCATCACACTACTTCTATCTTTGTTTCAGTAAGATGACAACTGGATTTTGGACAACCACAACAGGCCACTCGTCAGGAAATGATAAATATAGGTCATTGTAAGTTATCAGTGCTATCATGTTTTTGTCTGTTCTGCCTTTTCTTGTTCCATTGATGCTGCTTGATTTCAATTTTCCATTTATTTATGTTTTTATTGTTTGATGTGGACTTCACCATGGGAAGACTTTGTGGAAGCTAATGAGGATCCAAATAAAGAATAAAGAGACTTGCACTGCAAAAAGATCCACACACTCATTCAAATTTCTCACACAACTCACACTCACATACAGCGTCTGATAGCGGAGTTGTAATCCTGGATTAGTCAGATTAAGATCTGTACCACTGCCTATGTGTGTTAAACGATTAAAGTCAGACAGGCCTATTTACAGAGAAGAAAAGATGATCAAATCAACAAGCTCATCCTGGAGTGACAGCTGCAACAGATAGACTGTGGAGAAGAGCAAATTATTTGTTCATGCGTTTAAGTCTCTTGTTCTTTGATGCAAAGCCGGTGTTTGCTCTTCTTGTGAGTGGTGGGGGGGGATGAAAAGTGGAGACAAAAACATAATGCAAATAAAGAAAAAGATGGCAGAGAAGAGGGAAGAGAGTTCTGTGTGGCAACTGATAGAACCTGGATGAATGACAAAGAGTTGTAATTAATAAACTCAAAGGATAATCAAGAGCCAGCATGCACACATACTTGGACATGCAGGCACTGCTCGCTCTGTCACACACACCACACATGCGCTCACATGCATGCACACACACACAAACAGAGGCGGAGTATATCGCTCCACACAGCCGAGAACCAGAGGCTGCCGTGGCGTGATGGAGGAGCTGAGAACAAATATAAAGTGAGGGAGCGCCTAATGAAGATTTTAAATGAGGAAATTCCTGTGAAAATATGATAACCCTCCCTCCTCACCCACTGTGTCCCTCCCCTCTCCCACCCTGCTCTAATTCCAATACTCCTTCATCCCCTGCTCTCCCCCTACCCTCCTCCTCTCTCTGTGTGTCCTGCACACCATAAACACTACATTATTTTAATTAGGATTTGTACACTCCGACACTTTAATTTTCTCTTCCTTATTTTCCCCAGAAATCTCCGTTTTATTAGTTATCAAACCATTCCAGGCCGAACTCATAATTACACTCAGTCCCAAGGGGAAATGTCTGCATGTGTGTAAACCTTTGGGTTTATCTCAACTTGTGAGGACTTATAAGGGAACTTAGCGGCAACACAATCTTTGCTGATCCTCATAGAGAAAACTGTAGATTTTAGAGATAAAGAGTGAAGGCTTGAGGTTGACTTTATAAGGCAGAATTTAAGACGGCATTCTGGGTAAGGAATGAATGTTAGTGAATGCAATGTTTTCAGAAGTATACCAAAACCAGCATGTGTGTGAGTATCTGAGTGAGAGTGTTTAACAGGAGGTTTTTCCTCTTTCCTCTCATTGTTTGGCTAAATCTTAGAGCGAAGGGTTATGTTATTTACCTGTGGTAATTGGTTTTCCCAAATGGCAGTTTTCCTCATTACACACATAGGCATACACATCGATGAACTTGCACATGCACACAGTAATGAAGGGTAAGACAACGGAGATGCCATTTCAGATAGCGGAGGCACAAAGTCAACACCCTTCCCAAACACACCCACACAGACATAGGTGTGTGTGTGTGTGTGTGTGTGTGTGGTGTTTTAGTGGCACGGTGATGATCCTGGGGTAGAAAAGCATAGTGAGAGAATTAATCAAACACACAGGCTCACCCACAGTGTCACAAATACATCCATTATGCAAAAATCCTGATCTTTTTGCTTTGTGCTCTACATGATCTCAACTGAATAATAACTGATGGAAAGGAAATGTGTTTTTTTGTGTGTGTCTAAGGAGGCAGCTGTTCCATCTCTTCCTCTCTCAGGTGTAAATAAAACTGTCATTTGTCCATCTCACCTTGTGCCTCTCCTGCTCATGTCTTTCCACCTATTTATCTCCTCTTGTTCACTTCTGTGATCCACGCTCTTGTCCTCTTGTGTCTCGACGCCTCACTCCTTGTTAAATCGCGCTGCAGCGACCTGAAGGTGACAAAGATAAGATTCTCAATTTTCTGTTTTAGCTGAGAAATTCTGAGGGACTTCGGGTTACATATTTAGCCCATCCACGAACTGTCAAATAGTCAGGACAATAACAAATTCTTGGGGACTTGGTGTTTTGGTCAGGTCATGATCCTTTTAAAAAACATTTTCTCAGAAAATACAAAGTAAAAGTAGCAAAACTGCTATGGAAATTGTTACCCTCAGACATTCTGTGTCCTCTGTTGAACTCATCTTCCTAGAAATTCACTCTGTAGATGGCCGCTTTTGTCCGATACAAAACTTAATACAGCATCTCACATCTTCTGGTGATTTTATTATTAATAGCTTTGTCATAGTTGACACATCCTGAAGACCCACAGCTGCTACAGTGGGGCACACTGGTCAATCACAAAGGTCAAATCCTCAGTCGTCTCATATCATCTCTCATCATCGTAGTTATACTGAGATAAGAAACCAACATTTGATTTGGCGACTGAATTAGTCAATTAGTAACACCTAACCTATTTAAGCAATATATCACAAAGACGTGCTTTAACAGACTGTCAGCTGCCTATTCAGCTGCCTCTGTTTCAGGGTCCTGGTTTTATTCATGATGGCTCACTGTCACATTGCCATAGCTTACTGGGACTCTTGAACAGAGCAGCCATCATTAACGTCATTAGTAACACCTGTGCCTCTTACTATGAGAACTCAAAATGTCAGATGGGAAAAGGGATTATTTCAAAAGTCTTGAAACATCATTTTGATGTGACAAAATGTTTGAAGATACTGTATGATGCAATATCAGGACAGATTATGTCAATGCAAATTTAATTTCTTGCTAGCGAAAGCAAGGAGTGTGCACAGAGTTGGCAATGATGGAGTGAAACGTTTGATCTCATTTGAATGACAATTTAGCCAACATGACTTAACTGGCCTGCTGTGTATAAATGTAATAATGTAGAGTCAAGAAAGAAAAGTGAAAATGAAGCTCTATTTTAGATGTGCAAACAGTTCTCTCCTCTGCTACTTACTCAACTGTACTCGCTTAAAAGGAACTGTGTAAGATTGAAACTTGACTGATGTACATTTCCTGCTAATTGGGCCCCTACTTACGTTCAAGTAAGGCCGGGATATGGCAGAAATAACCGTCATGATGCAACAATACTAACAGGACACTCAGCACACTTTTTTGCATGCCCACGTTGTTGTGAGAGGTCTAATTTGTCAAATATGGATGGATAGAAAGATATCAGTTATATTAACGCGCTCTGAAAAAATAAGAATTGTGTTTAATATAAACAAAAGTTCACAGTTTAGTCTACATGGTCTCAATTTTTTGGGGGACTGTCAGCTTATGTCTGTTGATTTTGTTGCATTTCTGCCAAACCAAAATTCAAGACAAACACTTTTATTATTATTATTATTATTATTATTATTATTATTATTATTATTATTATTATTATTATTAGCCTATAGCAAGCAAGACTCGCTATGTACATGTAAAGCTGTTATTCAAACCAATTCAAACCACAATTACAAAATTGTATTTGAAAACACTTTCATTTTCAACCATCATAAATTGGATGGTTTGTGAAAACCCCATATCATCACTTACTACTGTTTTTCTCATCTTGTCTCTACATGATAAATAAGGTTATGGTACCATAAATAAAACATGCTCCATATATTCACTGATGGTTAACCTGGGATATCATATGCCCTACACATCCATAAAAAGTGATTTCAGTTTTTCTGACGGATTAGGGGTCTGCTTTGGATTTTGGGTGGAACTATGGTGGGGATTGCGTGCACTCCCACAACTCCACAGAGCTCACTACTAAAATGTAGTTGATAGTGTACTTATACAGCTATCTAACACACAAAACAAAACAAAAATCAATCAAGCATGGCAACGTTGTCCTGAAAAGGTGTAATAAAAAACAGCAAAATTACCCTAAATCAAAGTCTTTCTTGAAAAGGCCCAAATTATCCAGTCCATCAAAATAGGATGCCTCAGAGCTTATCAATACCTTTAGTTAATGCCAGTGTTTTACTGACAATCACGCATCGCGAAACAATGACAAAACTCAAACATCTATGCCACACAACACATGCAACAAGAACTTATGCTGAAGGGGAAAATACGGTCCAAAGTACAGCTTCATTTAAAAAAAGAAAGTGACATCAGTGCTAGTTGTAATATTTGTAAAATTATAATTTCAAGTAAGGCTGGTGTTAGCTTTCCCTGCTCCAGCATCCAGACCATAGTCAGAAAACAGAGGGAACACATACAGTCTGCCTCCAGGGCTGAAGAAGTCGATCACATCACTCACTTTGGAGCTAAACCCCATCACTCCACCCACCAGTTAAGAAAAGAAGACACGGGAAACATTAGATGAAACACTACCACCTTTTTCCACGGGGACGACCAAAATCAACACAGATTTAAAAGTCCCATTGAGCTGCTTTAAGTGATAATTCTTCAACAGATCAAAGACAGACCTCAGAAACAGGCTACAGGAGAAATAACTGTGGATCAAAATACATGGACTCCCCATGGCTAAGATGGTCTACCAAAGAGCCCGGGAAATGGGAGACAGCGTATAGTGATCCAACATGCAGCCTGTGCCATAAAAAGGGCCCTTTTTCCATTAGCTTATGTCCTTCATGAGAAGTGATGTGAAAAGACACTCGATAGGTAAATGCAACATGTTAGCAACACTAGTATGCTTGCTTTCACTTACTCAGTCTTTTTGTTTTTTAATCCAATTAAAGAGTTGAGTTTGTATCTGTTGGTTGATCTAGCACAGTAGCCAGTCAGGACTTAAATGAATTTGAGAGCAAGAACTTTGACATTTATCTACATGCATTTCTTTTTTATTTTGTACAGCACTGCAGGACAGTATATTGTCAAATTCTTTGTAAAACTCTGCTATAGCTATTGATTATTTTAGTGTGAATAAATGTTATTTACAACAACACATTAAGACCTTCTTTTAATCTCCAGTCTGCTTTTAGCACTGACTTAATGTAGGGCCCTATAGAATCTGTGTTCACTTCTCTAATTCTGTTAGGCCCTATCTAAATGCTGCCATCAGTCGGTCACTGACCAGCACCGGTCACCATCAAAAGATGCTTGCCACTGGGCCTAACAACATCAGGTTAAAGTTTGGCAGAGCTGTGTTACATATTATTTACTGTCACTGAACTTCATGTACCAATGGACATTTTTCACAAGCATCTTTTGCCTCTTAACAGGAAAAGCACCCACATCAAATTTGACCCTTAATGTGTGTGACACAGTTCTGCTCTACTAGCCTTTGTGAACAGCATCCTCTATTCATTTTCTGTCAACGCAATAATGTTATTTATCTTGTCTACGGTTACAGTGGTACCGAGTTGATGATTGCCTATTTACAGAGAGAATAAAGAGTCTGAGTGTTTGTATGGCCTCACTTTTGTTCCACCGTTTAATCCTATGAACTTCACTTAACTTTAGTGAAAATTAGAGGAGCTTTTATTGGTGAGCCATAGACTGAATCATTTGGTGACTGATAGTGACTAAAAGAATATTTATTTATGTAAAAATCTTACAGATTATATCTTTAAGGCAAATGGTTGTGACTGAACGTTAGGATGAGATTTCACATCAGTAGTATGCAAATTGTCTAAAATTTTTAATTACTCCAACAATTCAGATATCTCAAGTAGCATAACAGAAATACAGAAGTAACTTTGACGGCTTAATACCTTAACTGCAATGGAAAATATACTGTAAATCTCCATTAAGTGTACTTTTACAGAAACACTAACTTATCTGATTAAATAAGAGGTATTTAAAAAGGATTCAATCAGATTAAATTATCTGCTGAAATAAAAATGTATTTAGCAAGGATTTAAATGCACTTAAAAATGTATGGTAAACATATAAATCTGAATCTGAATCCACAACTCTTTTAACTCTCTTATCAAGATAACATTAGTTGTTTATGTCGTCTCAGCTCTTAAACAAGGAAATGATTAAGGAGCGCGCGGGGCGGCCACACACCCGCATTTATCTCGTTTGCGTTCTACCGCTACCAGCCAATCAGGAACAAAGGAACGTGACGTTACATCTTGACCAACCAATCAGAAGTTGAATTTAAATGAAACAGCAGTTCTGGGATTCAGGTTATTGACCCCTCTCCATCTGTTAACCCATTCAGAGTGTCATTAAAGTCACATCTCACTCACTGAAAACAACCCCGTTTAAATACAGTGTATTTCATCTAACTGTAAGCATTCTAAAGAAAGACAATACCGAGCTGTTAATAAAAAATAAAAAAATCACCTGGAGTTAAAAGTTTTACAGAAAACATGTATAATAGATCTTGTAATGGCAGGTATTTTGTCCTCAGTTCCATCAAGTCTCCCTTTGGATCTACTGAAATGTTTATAGCTATGTTCTCAAAGATTTTTATACTGTTGTTTTTTGCAGGACCTATGGTGATCATATTTTCTCCTCCTCTTTTTTCTCCTTTTCTCCTTTCATCATTTAGATAAACGTTTTTAACGATTTACTATGATGAAGTTGTAATCACTAATCTTGGACCTGACTTCAATTTCAGTTTCAACATCTAAATCCAGTAACCTTTTATTTGTTCAGTCGTAGTATTCAGAAAGCTAGCAGAGACCTAAAAACTGGTCTGAAGAACAAGTCTTCTGCATTGAAAGTCAATAGTTATTTTTCAAGGGAAGTTGCCACAAACACCTGGGTTGTAATAATACAAATGAAAGAAATTTCATTAGTGGACAACAGGCTCAAACACCTTTGTGTTGCAGCTCTTGGAAAGAGGTAATGACTTAACAGACATTTATTTCAATTAAAATCTTTGACATTATATCTTTAAAAAGGTGGTCAATACATGGAATTAAAAAAAGACAAACTGAGACCTCAATAAAGAGGCCACAACAGCCAGTCGCCCTGTGTTGGACCACTGGCAGCATCTTTGGAAAATATACACACACCAAAACACCACACTAATAGAATGTGTTACAACAAATCATATCAACAGTAGGAAAAGGGGGGTGAATCTTCGGTATACAGTCATAAACCAGTCACAGCGCTTGAAACAAAGGAAGACAGATTTGAAACTAAACTACAAAAATCAACTGTTAAATGAACACTAAAAGAAATAAGATAGGACTAAAATGCCCTGCACAAAAATAATACAGAAATACACAGCGGACAGCACTCTACCTCTGCACCAGCTGACAGTCAATTATCCCTTTTCAGCTTCTAACGTACAAAACAATATCTCAGCAATAGGGAGGGAACACACAAAACACCATCATCATGATCTGAGTGTGGAGGCAGTCTGCAATGTTCACACCTGCTGCCCATGAGCCCACTTATTAGTCTGATTGGAGCAGTCGTTCATAATTATCAATTACAGCTGCACTTTTCCTGCTATGTAATGCCACGTCTGCTGTGGGGGGAAAAAAACATATAACTGAAAAACAGACATCATTAATGAAATTGGCTATACCTATGTTTGATAAATTTGAAGTGAAATAGGTCTACATCATCTGCTTCAGACAAAACACTTGTTGCATTGCATAACAACGTCTAAATCCATATTTCCACTTGTGGAATCAAGAAGCTGCAGCTGTCAATCAGTGGCCTTTTCTTTAGGACTGGCCTGGTGTTTGGGTGTAAAATAAGCCAAAAGTTGACTTTCTCTCACAAGCTCTGTTTTAAAATTCCTCACAAAACTTTCTTTGTGTCAGTGCAATTGAGTGTAACGCCACAAAGTTCTTCAAAAGAGAGAGGGACTGTCCGAGAAGCGTGTGGCGGTATCCCTCTCTACATGATTCATCACATCGAGACTACAAAACACAGAAGCAGAGAGAGATCGATGAGGCAGCGAGGTCCCACCAGCGGGAGTGCATTCACCCCACTTTTCACTCCACCTTTGAGTGTGACCATTCGGAACAGGTGTAAACATGGTTTGCCTTGAAACATGTGCTTACACGACTGACTGACCTAGTTTATTTGGAGCATAATGAGGCCTTAAGAATGATAAACCTGGACATTGTTGTGTCCTAACAGGTGCAACATAACGAAGAAGAGAGTGATGGAGATTTCAAACAAGCACAGTGTCTACAAAGTCCTGAAAAAAGATCTAATCAGTCACATTAAGTGGAAACACCTGTGTGAGTGTACCATAGGCGTGTAGGGACTTTCAATCCAGCCCAGTTCTATTCAAGTCTTGCTCTCACTCTTTTTGTCCTGCTATCTCTCACTACTTTGTGTCGCCCCAGACAGATGGGAAAACAAGGCTTTTCTGCTTTACTAAGCTCCTTTTTTTGAGTTCCAGCCTGTTAATCAATCCACTCCACCCGATCTTTTCTTTGACTGACTCCCTAATGGTGTCTCACCAATCAGATCTGCAAAGTGAGTCTCCATTTCCATAAAAAGTAAGTTCCTAAAAAGCACTTGACATCCCCATCTCCCCACCTACTCTTTTGTTTTTTTGTGTTTCTGTCTTGAACAAATCCATTCCTATTTCTTTTTGGAGCACTTTACCCTCTCCATGACTCTGCTAGAGCCACTGAAAATTGCATAGTAATAGTAAATGACTCTGACCTTGCATTCCTTACGTATTCTTGCTTATTATTTGTCGTAAAGAATCCGAAGCTCACTCTTCTCTTCCATTGAGGCTAATTCACTCTGAAGAAGAGTGCCAGCTAAATGCCTCAAGTGTAAAATGGAAAATGCTGGCCTGCAGACAGGGAAAAGCTGATGGGTGGCGAGGTGTTGAAATGTGGTTTTCACATGTATTTATGCGAGGAGCCAGCCAGAGTGTTGGCTCCACTGTGAGCAAATCAATAGACCTAGACCTGGAAAACTCTTTAAAGTCTTAATCTGGATGTCTGGAAATGCAGCACATCTGAGAAGCTGGAACTAATGAACATTTGGTATTTTTGCTTTATAAAATGATAAATATTCTGTCTGCTGACTGACCAGTTAATGGAGCGATCATTTCAGCACTAAATCAAACCTCTACTCTCAGTTAAACACACATTTTCAAGTTTTCTCCTGCAGGATATATGCTGAGTGATGTTCCCGTGTTCCCAGATCTCTGAAAGTAAAACTGCAACAAGGACATACTTACAATTACATTTTAAGTTGACATGGAGGACTTGTGGCCAATAAGTTGTGAATTGACATCCAGCACATGGAGCAACATAACTAGTCATATGGAGTTTTGTTTTCTGGCCTCCTAGCAAGTGTAAATCCTAAGAACTACACCAGGGGTGTCTTCCATATGGCCTGCCAGGGGATCCAGATCGGCCCGCCAGATGACTTTGCTAAGTCTGAAAATTAAGGAAAGACATAAATTGCATTTCTATAAAAGTTAATGCCGCTTTTATAGTGGGGGTTGCACTGTATCAGTAAGAGCATGCCACATAGACTGTAAAACAAGTAAAGAGTAAGAGTAGCAATTTACACTGAGAGGTTTAGGAGTACAAACGTTTTGTAATTTTTTTAATCAGTCCAGTAGGTGCTTCAAAAACAGCAAACAGCATAAATTTGATATCTGCTCCGGAGGCAGAAGCACTCGCTGCTCGCTTTGTGACACGTTTGATGTCAAACGCGTCACAAAGCGAGGGAATCTGCAGAGAAGAGCCCAGGCAGATAAACAGTGGGCTGATGTCTGAGTTTTTGGTCTTTGTGTTTCTAGTTTATTGTAGAAAGACCTTAAAATAGGGTTTAACATCCAAAAACCTCCACTAATGATTTAAACATAGAGAAATGTTGTCGTTTTGTATGGGTTATTATGCTATGATTTTACTCGGTCCAGCCCACTTGAGATCAAAGTGGGCAGTAATGTAGCCCCTTAACTAAAATGAGTTTGACACCCTTGAACTACATTGTTAGTGACCCATCAACCGTTACACATCAGTCACTTGGTCCAGTGTGATTATAAAAAGATTGATTATAGCCTTTTCATCTCTACCTATTCTTCTCTAGTTACCACTGCAAGTTGATCATCAAAGCTGTGAAAATAAGGCCCAGCTTGTGCAAACCAGAATTGTCCCTAAATAAAAGTAGCCAAATTCAAACACAAGCAAAAGTTGCAAATCCTCCACACCGACTGCTGCTCAGCCCGCTGGGTCTCATCTTTCTGACATCGAGCAGTGAGAGCGGCTCCGCCATTAGAGAAGGAAGAAGAGAGGCTTGTTGCGCTGACTGGAGTGTGGGTCTGTCAATCATTGCTAACAGCTGCATTTGGCATTTCAGTCAGGTACAAAAGGTGTGTTTGGTGCCAGAGTACCTCAAGTTAGACAGGAATTCAGACAGTGTGCCTGAATAACAATGTTCATCAGAGTAAAGTGGGAATAACAAGGAAGAGGGGGGTAAACATAGTTTAGGATCGGGCTGCAGTCGTGTTGTTATGACTTTAAACAGAGAGGCAACATGCATACATCTTCAAGGTTCTCCTCCGCCATTTGTTCTCCGAGTGTAGTGACTTCTGCCTTCCTCTCCAACAGACACATACATGCTCCACATGCACAATCTCACCACTCAACATGCCCTTCCAGATTCATTAGCATATAAATAACTCATACGAACACAAGAACACACACTAAGGCAATGGCGCAGTTACACAGATGCCTTTTCCAGTAGTGTTAAGAGGTGAATGTAGAATATTAGTGGGTATAAGCCGGCTCTGGTGGTGTCCATTAGTGGGCGTGTGTGAGAGAGAGAGAGTGTTGTTCTAAGCCTGATGAAAAGGCTTTTAGGCTAATTACATGAGAAGAGTGTGTTGCTATCTAGATGAATTTTAATCTTGCACTCACATCCCTCCCTCTCTTCTTCATACACACAAATATTACGTGCAGACACACACACTGTTTCAATAGACAGCAGCTGCTGCTGGACTTTTAAATTAGGGAGTCATTTTTATTGAATAACTTGTTCTTGTGTGTACGAGAGTGTGTGCTGTCATATCCTCCACAACACTAAACTCCACGACTGAGTCAATAAAGAACATGATGTTCTCATGGCCAGCCTCTTGCTCCTTTGCTTGCGTGATTTTCATTCAACACCTTCCACTTCCTTTTCTGTTTTAATTGAAGGTTAAAAAGAGATATTTTTTGGGAGGCAGTACCTTTTTTTTGTTTTCAAATCTGATCAAACAGCGCCCTCTATCCAGAGAAAGTTAGAATTGCAAAAAAACTTGATCAGACATTGACTTTTTGTTTTTTTACTTGTGTTACTCGCCTTTTTTCCTCTTTTTTTTAACTATTGATCCTCAGTGTCAAACTCAAATCAGGTCAGTTTTATTTATCTACTCCAAAATGATAGATTTAGCTCCAAGGACTTTACAATCTTTTCAACATGAACTCTATTTAGAAAGAAACTACAGGAAGACAAACAGGAGCAATCCTCGTAATAAAAAGAATAATAAATAAAAATTATAAAATATATCATATATTATAAAATATAGTATTGTTACATACTATTATTATAGTGTAATTAGCCAAGAAAAATGTAAAAGGCTTTAGGGAGTGACGGATGTGAAGTTGTGGATCAAGGAAGCTGCTGTAAGCGAGTGTGCTGTAAACATCTCACCTCTAGCATGAAGACCTGGAAGGAGGAAAGTCAACATTTTCTGCCACTGACGTATTTGTTAAATTGCTTTTTAATGACCCAATTTTGCTTTTCTTATTAGAGTTATTTGGTCACACTTAAAACAGGATAGTGGATCAGTAAATTAATTTCACCTTCATTTTTGGTAATTTTCTGCTTCAGGTTTGAGCATAATCAGGTTTTTTAGCATTCAAAGAAATGAAGAATTTCTCATTTTTCGGGTTCTCTTTCTTCAGGCTTGACCAGCCTGAGCACAAATGCATCCATATTTTGCTATCTAAATATTTCAGTTATATTCAACAATATTTTCCTCCATGTGCTCTTAGAAAGCACTCAGCATTCTAGGTGCCAAAGCCATATATAACCTGTAGAAGTTCAGGTTGTCTTCTGTTTATAAAAAAAATCCAATAAAAATGATTTGATTTAAGACTGAAAGAAGTTGTGAAGTCAACAAACTTTATTTTCTAAGAGGATGTCACAATAATTTGCACACAGGAACACAAATTAGGCCTTTTAGGCATTTTGACGTGTCATATTAAAAATATCAAAGGTGTAAATAATAAAGTTCATGACAGCTGAATTCACATTTACCAACTTCAGTTGTCAAATGTGAGCTGTAAAGGATGAACACTGATGGAGGATTCCTTTCCCATGTGTTTTCTGAAGAAAATGCTTAGAATTTTTATTTGCTTCAAATTAAACTCTGATATCAGAAACAGCTTCTGCAGAAATGCAACTGCTAATCATAGCAGCCCAAAAATCTCTTAAAATACCCTTAGTTTGGGAATGTAGAAACTTTTTTATGGTTTGTCAACAAGTTACTGCATTAATCATACATTTGCTGGTTTCACAACCTTTAATTCATCACACTTTCACTGTAACATTCTCATGAAAAGAAGCGTTATGACAAATAAAAAAAACATAATATTCAACATAATCAGTGGACTATTCCACCAAAAATCCATCTGTACAAATTTTTAATGACAGAATTATTGATATTCAGGGATTGTGTTCTCTCCAACTTTGATGACATCTGCTTTCCTGGCTTTAGCAACAACCGAGCATCTTTCTGGATGTACTTTATTCCCTCACATCTTTGCAGGATTTGATATGACACGACTCAGTTTAGATCGTTTTTGTAAAAGAAAATGTGCCGTATGTGCTGGTGTCTAACTAATGTTTAGATGATGCCAGGCACATTCAAATGGTTCCAAATGCATTCTGTCTGGTGGACCTCACTGCTTCTCACAACTTCCCACCTCCATGTCTGTGGATTCGTCCAGCTGGCAGGCTTCTGCTGAGTCCACTTCCTTTGGCTCACTGTCACCATCTTGGTAACAGCACACAGTTGGTGGGCAGGACGGAGTCTGCTGGAGTACTCGAGGTCTGCGGACCCAACTGGCATTTGTGAGAGGAAGATTAGTCTCATCGTGAAGCTGGCCCTGAAACAGCCTGGATTCTGTGGATGATTAGTTTGTCTGGCAGGGAGTCTGTCAAGCAGAGGGTCTCCTGTTGCCTTGGCTGAATGAGAAGCTCAAGTTCTCCAGGGACTCGGACTGGTTTGTACAGGCATGGATGCTTCGGTTTGTCTGGCTGTTTGACAGAGGAGAGGAGGAACTGTTGAGCCATTGTGGGGATGAGAAGAGCTACTGGTTGAGGAACGAGCTTGGAGAGAAACTGACTTTCAGTTTAAGCCCACATTTAACTACTCTATTCATTCTTTCAATTTCAATCTAATTAACTAAGTTTCAGTGAAGACTTGATCACATTCAAACCGCAGACTGTACATTATATGTATGTACATTATATCAATTTATATAAACTAACCTGGTATTGGGGAATAATTGCACCAAATTCTGGACTTAAATGCATTTCATTGTATTTTAAAATGGTATCAAAGGGTGTTTAGGGCACTTTAATTTGAAGATCAAATTTCTTATTTTTCTCTATGATATTAGGAAATGTAAGACAATACAAGTGGTTATATGTGACTTTATGTGAGCGTATTGTTTTCCCAAAGCTGGCTGAGGTCAGAGCCAGAGGAAGGCTTTATAATGCTTCCTCAAACATTGCTGCTGTCAGGAGAACATGCTAACCTCCGGCCACAGTAGTGTTACAGAGAGTCATATCTCAGGCCTCCTGCACTGATGATGCAGCCGCTAAAAATAGTCTTTGGGAGAGCTGGATTACCATGAGGGAGAAGAGGTCCCAGACCCACTGAGCTTCCACTGAGGTCCAAAGGTTGTTAGTGTGGGAATTAATTTGGCGAATTGTGTCCTCGTTTGGAGACGCAACACAAACTGAAAAGATAAATGCCCTGCTCTTATGTCACTCTGTGTCAAAATCTACTTTTGATGCCTTTGATATTTTAGTTGAGGTTATTTTTACATGGTGCAACAAATGTGTTTAATCATATTATCATACTGTGCAGAAAACATTGGGTGGGGTAAATATTCTGGCTTAGGAACATAGGCTGGTTTCTGAGGCTCTTGGCAAACTGTTTTTATAAAAAAATATATATATTAACAGGCTACTAATTATAAAAATACTTAAACTGCCCATGAATACTGTAGGAAGAGGTTCAAAAGTCCAAATATTTTGAAAAGGGAAAAGTTAAGAAGTCATTTAATTTTTTTAATAGTATTTTTTTAATAGTTCATACAATGCGCAAACAGGATTTAAATCCATCAAAGATGAAGTAGATAATAATTAAGTCCACACAGGCTTATGTGGAAACACAATAATAAGCTGCCTCATTCCCCAAATTCAATCCATATCTATCAAGTGCATCTTTCTGCATATTTACTGGACAGATGAACAAACTAATGCATGAACAAATGAAAACAATTTACACATACTGAAGCAGCATCCAGAGATTTCTAGATGAATCTGAGCTGCTGAGGTTCAGAGCTTATAAATATAATGAGGTGCTACTTCAACCACCCATAAAGTGAAAAACACAAATGTTTAATCAAATAATCCTTTTTCTCCATTTCAATAATCATTTTGTCTTTTAGAGTTACCCATTTTTCTTTTTTAGTGCATGTTGGAGGACAGTTTTACACCACAGATCAGATACTCATTTAATGGATCTACAAAAGAAAAGAACCTCATGTAAGACAGATGTTGTGGTTGAATATGTTTGCACAAAATAACACAACTCTTTACAGTACATATGAGAATTATTGCTGAACCTTTGTGACTCTCCCCACCTCCAAATGATAACGCTCTTCATCCTATCTCTAAGGCTGAGCCAAGCCACCCTATGGAGAAAACTCATTTTGGCCTCTTATGTCTGCAATCTTCGGTCACTACTCAAAGCTCATGACCATGGGTTAGGGTTAGGAAAGAGATTAACCGGTAAATGAAAAGTTTTGCCTTCCGACTGAAGTCTCTCTTCACCACAATGGTCCAGTACAATGTCTGCAGTAATGCTGATGCTGGACCAGTCTGCGTGTCGATCTTACACTCCATTTTACTCTCACTCCTGAACAAGACACTAAGGTACTTGAATTCCTTCTCTTGAAGCAGTAGCTCACTCCCAACCCAGAGGGAGCAATCCACCTTTTTCTTACAGGAGACCAGAGCCTCAAACCTGGAGGTTCTGACTTTTATTCCAACCGCTTCACTTGGCTGCAAACCCCCTGGTGCATGCTGGAGGTCACAGTCTGATGAAGGCAACAGAACCACATAATCTGAAAACAGCAGAGACACAATTCTGAGGTCCCCAAATGGGCACCCTCCTCCCCCTGGCTGTGATTTGAGTTCCTGTCCATGAATATCACATAATCAGTGACAAGGGTGACAGGACAATCCTGGCAGAGGCAAACACCAATGAAGAACGTGTCTGACTTTGCACCGAGAATACAGATACAACTCTCACTGTGGTTATATGAGGACTAGGTGAGGACTCCCATGCTCCCCAAAGATGGTAAAGAACTGGTCCACTGTTACACGGCCAGGAGGGAATCTGCATTGTTCCTCCTGTATCCGAGGTTCAACAATTGGTCGGAGCCTCTTTTCCAGCAAAAATTTTCTCTTCAAGAGAAAATGAGAACCTCCACCTGCTACTTCACAGACCTTCATGCGACACTGAAGAGACATGTCAACCATGACAGCTCAACAGAGTCCAGAGCCTTCAGCATCTCAGCTCTGAGCAGCTTCTTGAGCACCGACCTCTGCTACAGAAATGGGAGAGGCTCCCCTGGATCTTGTAACTGCCTTCTCCACAGAGGATGTGCTGGTCGGATTCAAATGCTACTCAAAGTGCCCAACATTGACTCTGCCCAGTCAGAGTCAGCAGTCCTTCTCCCCTGCAGAAAGTAGCCACAGCGATGAGATCTGCTTTACCTTCCCAAGTAATCTAACAGTTTGCCAGAACCTCCTTGACGCCAACCAAGAGTCCTTTCTCCATTGACTCTCTGTTGCTGGCTAAGGAGACAAGTCCTTACTCCATGTTCAAAACCTCTAAAAGGGTGAGAGTTGAAGACCTCATAGGCAGGGGCCTTTGTTGATATGAAATCTAAACCATAGTCTTCTCAGACTTTACTGTTAGCAACACTACTGGAGAAACATGGAGTTATCATGTCTTCATAGATTTTATTAATGGTTGTCTACTTTAATGTGGCTGTATTATTGTATTTGTAGAATGTCATTTATTCATTCATTTGTTATATTTGGTTGCTTTGTGCTGTTTATTTTTGATTCTTTAATATGGACCTTGCTTCAGTGGTCATATTAATGTTTCATTTTGGATATTTTTTAATGTGTGGGGCCTCAGCCGCTATGACAAAATGGGAATACAATAACATAAACAAACAAACAAACAAATAAAACAAATATGACCTCCACTAATTTGCTCAATGAAAAAGGGGTTAATTATATCACTTTTAACTTTCTGTTAACCCCTCTCTCTGTTGTGGCCGGTGGCGTCCCCTGTCGGTGCTCTCCGGTAGAGCTCCTCCCCAGTGTGACCGTCCCACCGCCCGGAGGAGCTGCTCTCTCTGCGCTGCCCAAGTTCACACACCCGCTGGCTGTATGGAGAGTTTGGAGAGGCTGCCCCGCTGTGCGCCTTTGCGTTACTCGCACTTTTGTTTCGCTCTGGATGGACAGACCGACCTCGGATCTGCTTTATATCTCATTTTCTGGTCCGGACGGGCTCAGGTATTTAAACTTTGTAACTTTGTGTTTCCTCTCTGGCTCTTGTTGATGGCGCGGTCTAACCAAGATGGACTCGGGTTGTCTGCCGGCTGGAGACTAGATAACGACTTCACCCATTAAATCTAAATGTAGACTTTTATTAAATTATCCGCCGAACACGTTTTATTCGCCAACTGGATGTAACCGGACTGGGTCATTTCCACCCCAGAGGTCACGTCCTATAATGAACATTTTCCCACTGAAGTTTCGGTGAACTTTTCCCACGACTCGCCATGTCGGGAGTGGTCCGCACCCTGAGCCGCTGCCTGCTCCCGGCCGAGGCCAGCCGGGACCCGGGCAGCGGCAAGGACAGGAGCCGGGAGAGGGACGCGGCGCAGGAGCGGGAGGCGCGGCGCAGGAGCCGGGAGATAGACGCGATGCTCGCCCGGGAGAGGAGAGCCGTGCGGCGGCTGGTGAAGATCCTCCTGCTCGGGGCCGGAGAGAGCGGAAAGTCCACATTCCTCAAACAGATGCGCATCATAAACGGACAAGAGTTTGATCAGAAAGCACTTCTGGATTTCCGGGACACCATCTATGAGAATATACTGAAGGTAAGAACGAGGTTTGGTGAGAGATCATCAGACTGAGGCCTTCAGGCACACTTTACAGCCAAGGAGTCCAAAGTTTAAACCACCAGATTTATAACCTGTGTTGTCAAGCTGTGTGTTTGTTGAACTGATATTCTGCTCGTTGAGAACTCATTTGAACAGATGAAACCTGCTAAATAAGTAAAGTCAAAGTAAAAGATGTGTGAGAACAACAGCTTTTAAGACCCGG
Organism: Scortum barcoo; assembly: GCA_023238725.1. Lineage (NCBI taxonomy): Eukaryota > Metazoa > Chordata > Actinopteri > Centrarchiformes > Terapontidae > Scortum > Scortum barcoo. Next base: position 22,159,575 of record CM041553.1, read on the forward strand.
CCTGAAAGGTTAGAAGAAGGCATTGTTTTATTAATACAATAGGGTAATTTCAATTGTTCCATTAGTCAATTAATCAATTTGTTTTTGGGGATGTGATGAAAGGAACTGAAGCCCATAGTCAATAAATCTATTAGCTGACTGACAGAAAGGTCATCAGTGCATCAGCACAACCAAGTGACTGTGATTTTTCAAGAAAATATCATCAAATTCACTTGTCCTAGCTTTTCAGATGTGGAGATGTAATGCTTTTCTATATCTTTAATGATGGGAAACTAAATATATTTGAGTTTTAGACTGTTTTTGAGACATTCGGGCAAAGAAGCAAATGCCAACTTGGGCTCTGAGAAATTGTCAAGGGCATTTTTTTAATGAACTGAATTGTTAAATAATAATGAACAATCAATAGATGAATTAGTATTATAAAATGTATTTTCCAACTTAATTTCGATGTTTTCATCTCACAGTTATCATTCACACACACATTCAAACACACTGAGAGGTTTGTTGACATAGTACATATTTTTATCCTGAAGTGTGTGTGTGTGTGTGTGCTGCCCCTTTGTTCGCTGTCATCATGGCAGGACCTCCTTCACCAGCTAACAATACCAGACTATTCCTGAGGGATGAGCACATCCGCCCTGAGTGCCACACAGCCCAGACAGGGATGATAAGAGCCCGCACTTCTACACAGACAAGGCAGTAGTATACAATACCCTCCCCTGAATACCCGGCATACAGTGGCGGTGCTGTCTCGAGCCATGTCGTGAACAGGACCCCCCCTCCTCCTCCCCACCCACACACAGATTTCAACACCACTTAACCTCCTGAAAAACGCACAATGCATGATGTGTACGAGGACACAGGAGAGGCAGAAATTACAAGAAATCACATGATTGGAAATGCAGCATGCAGCAGCATGCAGAAATATTAACATGATACTAAATGAGCGTTTAATCCTCCGACCCGTTACCGGTGACGTTATTCATTGGCTTGAGATCCCTCGATCTCAGGAAAGATCAGAAAGCACAACGTTAGGGTTGCAAGTAACAGCTATTTTCCTGAACGATTAATCTCTCTTTTAATTTTCCAGTGAATCCAATAATCATTTAACCTATAAAGTGCCCAAAGTGATTTTGTAATGGTTTATTCCAATCAAGAACCCCAAACTATCCAAATTATAATAAAACAGGGAGGGAAAAGCAATAATCAGATGCTTATTTCTATTACAGATTAATCATTTGATTATTTTCTTGACTAACAGATACCTGTGTGGACTACAGAATACTGGACAAAAGTAGTTTCAGTTGAGTTTCCCTGTCAAAAGCAGTACATCTTCACATTTGACGGGCTGAAACCAGTGACTCATAAATTACACCAGTGACTCATAATGAAAAGTAATAGATTGTCAGACTAGTTGACAATTAATTTAATCTTTAATATGATGTCTACAATGAGTGAAATATTCAACACCAAGAAATGTCAGAGATGCGTGAGCAGCATTTTATATGCACTTATTCAGTCTGACATATGGAATATCTATTGCAATATTGACATCTCTGAAATTTAAACTACATTTTTTCAGGTTTGAAGTATGTTTGTCTGCACAGCAAAGAGTTTGTAGGGACTAGTAGTGGCTGCAAGTCAATCTACTCTTTTATCACTAATAGTCATAATGTGAAATTATATAAAATACATCATGAAATAAAAATAGTATTTTGTCCACAAGAGGAGAGGAAATGGGAAGCAGTCTTAGTAAATGACACACTGACACTGCACATAGACAGTAAATTATAACGGATGTAAAGATGGCTAAGAAATATGACATTTACAGTAAAGCTGGCATCAGTTGGTATATTAAGTAAGATGTTACCTGAACAGTTGTGTTTGTAGGTTGGGGTGTTGTTGGAGGATCAGCCTCACCTGTTGGGTGTAGACGACTCCCATCATATCTTCCTGGGAACCTAATAATAGAGAAAGAGAACAAAGCAAAGGATAAAATGAGGGATAAAGCTGAAAAACAACTCAAGCAGGTGTGTAGCGTAATTGGGCTTATGAAAATAAATAAGATGGAGGTGGAGTTCAGGTGTGGTCCCGTTCCCTCAATCTCAGTAATTACACCTTCAGCGGTACTGGACAAATCCCTGGTATAATTTCTGAGTGGATTTATTTATTTCTCGTTAGCTAAAGTGAAACCAAAAAACTGCTAATGTAACTCTGTCAAGCCTCATACATCAAGTGCAGGCTTGCTGAATAACTTAACGCTTGGACCACGCAGCAAGCTGTACATCTCGGCTAGAACTGAACAAAAATAACAGTCAAGAAATGTTGGTTTTCATCTAAATTGAGCACATGATGGTTTGGAGTTTTTCCTATGTCAATCTCTCTGATTTTCCTTGTTTGTCTCTCATTAATGTGTAACCAAACATTTTCCCATCAGTCGGGGTGGGGGTGTGGTGGGGTGGGGGGTAACCCAAGTTCACAGTTTGAACAGCTTGTTTGTCTAATACAGCCACAGCCGCTTATCAAGCCATTTCCCTTTTTTCCCTTGAAGTAGCTTTAAGTTTGGAAAAGTAATCTTTTTCCACACTGACAGTTTCATATGCCGTTAATTCTCAGTCTCACTTAAGCTTTTGAACCCCCAAAACTAAGCATGTTTGGCATCCTGGGAAACTTTCAGATCATTAAAAATAAAATTCTGTGATTTTCAACACTGATTAATGCTTGTTTGTTACAGGGTGGGGGGGAGAAGCACTGCTTGCCTCCCTGCATGGTATTTGATAGTTTTTGATGTCTGCGGCACAGTGTGGGTTTTTTTCTGTCTCCGTATGTGTGGAGTAGACTAAAGGCAGACACCATGTTAGAGGTGGAGGGCACTGACAACATTAATGCAGGAAAGCAACTACTTTAAAATTACAAAACCAGGCTAAATGACATAGAGCCTTTTTTCAGTTCCAGCCAACAGCCACTGTTGGCTACTCCTGTTGTAATAATGCTACTGACCACATCATGACTGTGAGGATACAAGCCTTCAGCTCAGACATCAGAGTTTCATGTTTTATCTAGCCCCATGTGGTCAGATAATACTAAGGGCCAGTGACACATAAGACAAATACAGAGTCGGGTCTTTTGTCGTTTCCTCTCCAAGTAATGTTTCCGAAAGCATTGCTCCCCACGTTTGGGCTTAAAGAGGTCAGTAGACTTTGTCAGCGAGTGGACATTCACGCCAACTTCACGCTGTGATCGGTCAGCTGATTGGTCAGATGAGAGACGAGCCCAGGCTTGAACTTCTCTCCTCTCTTTTTTTTCACTCTTGGCACAGCTATTTCTGTCGCTTTTCATGTGAACAACCGAGTGCAGCACTACGAATGACTTCCAGGAGAGATAGTCTGAAAACGTGTAGTTATCAGAGTATGTAAGTAGTGGCACTTTAGATTTCCTACAGAGACAACACATTGTATAAACCATTTCTTTTCAAGTAGAACCAGCCCTCCATCTTTCGCAATCTGTCTTTCAGTCTCAAGCATGTTTTAAAGGATGCAGTCCGCATAAGTTCATCCCTCAGAGACTAAAAATGAATGTAGTATTTATGTGGTCTTTCAGCTCATAATGTCAAACTGTTCCAATGTTTATCACCTGTAAATCTCCCCTGAAAAGTCAGCAAAGTTAGAATACGAGAGTTAAACTAGGGCTAAGGTAATACTCAATTTTACTATAGGAGCTGTTAAATGTCCCTTCAACACGTGAAGGACAACTGCGTAATACTCAGTTAATACTTATGGGCTCAGGTCTATTTATCTGAAGGGCAATACATTCAGAATGCCAACAAGCAAGAGGACATTTATGGATGGTTTACATTATTTACAGAGCTTTTCTCACCAGTCTAGTTGTACAACAGAAATATTTATTAGTGGCTGCACACATCCTGAATGCAAATACCTGCTAAACACGAGGTGGCCATGTTTTATTTCCAGAATATCTAAGCTGACAAGGTTCACAAATAATAAAGAAACATGAGTGTGGGGCAGATACTCTGGTATTGTCCTCCACATTTGGGCAAAAGAAAGCTAAATTTCCTGCCAACAATGTTTGAAGCAGGGCAGACCAGGTTAGCTTGTTATGGTTTTTTGGTGTATTTGGTGTAGAATTGCAGACAAGTTGAACTGAGACACACTTACTGCAGCCATTCAAACACGCAGCAGGCACACAGGAAGAGAGACAGACGAGACTATAAAGGATTGTGCAACAAATATGCAGATTAGTAAATCGACAAGGTTTAGGAAAAATGTAGATGGTTACATGGCTGATAATCATGAGTGGATGTGACTCAGAGCTCACTCACGGTGACTCTCTATTAGCTTCTTTTTTTTACTGCCAACATGCTGCTGTTCGATCTGCACGTGTCAGATTATGGTTATATGTGTGTCTTTGTGTTGAGCACCAGTTTGTTTTTGTCAGTCTTACTCATCCCCCTCCTGTAAAAACAGAAGTCCTGACAAAAAGTCTTAAACGGGCGATCAGACTTGAAAACACACCACTTAGTCACAAAGGAGCATCCCAGTCAGTCTGCACACACACAAACCACAAACACACACACACACGCATATAACAGCTAAAATCAAGCAAGCAATCAATAAATCAAGCATTAAATAAATCAAGCAATCAATAAATCAAGCAACAGATTTTGAACTTTTAGATGCTGTGAAACAGTAAAGGACTAATCAGTAAAAGTGGAAGCAAAGAGAAAGATGTTACAGACTAAATCAATTATGTGCCGCAGTAGCTCAGTCTGTGGGGACTTGGCTTGAGCCTTGAGCCTTGAGCAAGGCACTGAACCCCAAAAACTTGCTCGGGGTGCGCTGAGGGGTGTGCAGCCTGGTGCTGAGGGTGCAGCCCCCTCGCTCTGTCTCTTCACTCTCTGTCTCTTCACTAGTTGCATGTGCGTGTGTGTATTCAGACTTGTGTATTTAAAATGTATGTAGTCTAGAGTGAAAAAAATAAGAGTAAAAAAAATCATTTCCTTTGGGATTAAGAAAGTTGTGTAATTTAATTTGAAAAGGTAAAAAAGACCAGATTTGCTGCCAAACCGACCAGGAGATGTTGAAGTGGAACAATTTAAAAGAAAATTCAACGATACAAGGCATTTAGTATCAGTCTTGGTTAGTCTGAGACCTCCCACACAGATCAGTCCACATGGCTCTCTTCAGAAAACCACCAGCAGCCACACATGCACATGTTTGAGTGTGTTCCTCCATGTTTACCAGTAACGCTAGACTCTGTGTTGACATTTTTCCCAGGAAGCAGCACATACAGTGTGCTTTTTTTTTCCACCCTGTGGTCAGGAAATATTTGAACGATATTGCTGACATTAGAAAAAGCAGCTGTTGCACCACTTCACCACATTCAGGCTCATACATGCGTCATATAATTATGTGTTCCTGCAGGGCATGCGTGTGCTGGTGGACGCCCGGGACAAGCTGGGCATCAGCTGGCAGAGCTGTGAGAACGAGAAGCAGGGCATGCTGGTGATGTCGTGGGAGGGACGCGTCGGCGGCTCGGGGGTTGAGCCAAGTGAGTTTCAGCTGTATGTGATGGCACTAAGCGCACTCTGGGCAGACACCGGCATACAGGAGGCCTACGCACGGCGCTCTGAGTTCCAGCTGGTGAGTACATTAAGTCCATAACATACAGTTTACCCCTTTTATTTTATGTTGTAGCTTTAAAGCTGTTGCAGTAGTCCTTTATCATTTCATCTACATCAGTATATATTTTCCATCTAAGTTAGTTCCAAGTCTTTAACGAGGCTGATCTGATGTTGAGGGGGAAAAAAAAGTCACACTTCAGACTTGCACTGCTGCTCCAGTCAATGAAATTGAAATATTTTTGATGTCTTAGCCATCCGTTTTTCACATTTTGCCAAAATTCACACTGACGTATGTGGTATTTTTGTAAATTTCAGGATCTCCAGTAGATTTTATAATAAGCTTCTGTGGGTTTGAGCAATGTTTGGCAGCACAGCAGGAGTTTGTAATGACAGCTGCTTGATGTGGATGAATGGATGACTGTGCCTGATGACAGTTTAGAAACATACGTCCCTCAGAAGGTATATAATTCAGTCTCATTTTGAGGAATAATAGAAAGAAAGCTGTGAAGTAAGAGAAGAGTTATCAAGAAACATGTTAACAACATCAAACCACCTTTAAAATGTCTTAAACTCCTTATGTTATGCCAGTCACTCTACACAGCATGTCCCAAACTCATGTATTTATGGTCAAATATTTCAAAAATGATGTCTTATGCCAAATCTTCCCATGATGGTCCGCATCAGAAAGTATCCTCCAGTTTATTTATTGGCCAGGAGTCATCATCAGTCATAGATTACTCACTGGCTGACCCGATCCTCCCGTCTCAGTAGCCAAATAAGTATCCAATGAGTTGCCTGTGACCTATCAAACTCCATCAGTGTATGTATTGTATGTATGTATTTAGCCTTTTCTGTGTTAATGTGGTTGTAAACAGCAATTTCTGGTTAAAAATAGTAAGTCAGCCTTTTTCATTTTAATGCATCCAGCAGATAACACTGTGGGACTGACTACTACCCTGGAACTGGATTTTATTACCCATCATTCTTCCCCATTTTTTTTGTCTCGCTCTACTATGAGCTGTCGAATTGAAGAATGATGCCAAAAAATAACATATTATGTCTTTATAGGCTGATTATTTGACCCCAGAGCATCATTGCCACCGAACCCACACAATACCTATAAAACTGAGAAACAGCAGTCAGCCTTTAGATAATCTTCACTGAATGTTCAGAGAAACTTTAGTATCTTAAAAAACTGTGTTCTCTCAACTTTCTTATCCATTTTAACTGGTTTGTTTAAGAAAATTTACTTGCTTACTTATTTACTTTTACTTAGCACATAGTTGAACCAGTAGTCCGCCAGTGTTGTTGTTTGAAGAGCATGCTCATTACACAAAGCAACAATGAGCACATGCGAATTGAGTTGAAGGCATCATTGTTTCTCAAATGCTTTGTCTTACACTATTTTTCATGTCCACACATAATTGCTAAAAGCGGTTTTCAAGTTCACAACAGAGTATCTGAAAGTCTTCAGTTAGCATGTGGACAAAATGCATCGAAAAAGCTATGTCTCAAAAAATACCCACCCCCATGTTGACCAGGCATAAGTCTATCTTTCTGAGTGATATTAAAATTCATCTTTAAATATACATTCATTTTCAATATATTATATTTAACTTGAGATTTAAAGGTAGTTTTAACATCAAATCACATGAAATATACTGAAGTAATATAAGTGAGATGTGCAAAGCTAGCTACCTTTAGCTGTGTTTTTTTCTTATTCTCCATCATGAATTGGTTTAACTGTTGAACAACAAATTAAATGATAATATTTTTTTTTATGTCAGAAAACAGCCAAAGAAAAATCACATACCAAACTTAGCTTTAGTGTTAGTTGACGCTAGTTGCTGTTGTATGTAGCCGCGGCAGTAACTACACAGCTAACGTACAGATATTGTATTTGAATATTCTGCTTCATGGAAATAAGACATTAAAACACATGTCAGAAATTCAGACACAGGTTCTAACTCCATTTTTACCTCCATTTTTACCTAATATCTAGTTACTGGATTTTTCCTTTGTCGGGAAGCATAAATGTTGCCGTCACTCCCGTAAATATTTCTACATCAGTTCAGTGATGAGGGCATCTGATTAACCACAGGCAGGAGTCACAACATGTATAATAACTGATGTGGCGTCCAAAGAAAGATGCCACAGTGATTCAGTGAAGGGAGCGCTGCACTGAGCGGAGCCTGTGGAAGTATTTATTGTTTTTCTGCGTAACTTACCCCTCTCTTTTTTTTTTGTTTGGAGACTTTCCAAAGATGCAATTATTTTTCTCTTGACTGGAAATTGAGCCGGTGAGGTGGAGCCCTGTGGAGTTTCATCTGCCACGCTACACTGCACTCTTTTTACTCAAGTAGTCACTTTGAATAGGTGGGAAATAAGAATGTTTTTTTCAATTGAAGTATCTTTAAAGCAAGATTTGATGAAATGGCACCTTTACTTATCCAAATATCAGAGTGGGGTGCGGTACATTTATTGAGTTTTAATGACTTGAAAGCCTAAAAATGTGTTTTGTTATTACTGAGTAGTGGGGATGACGGTAGTAAAAGATAATTGGGTGATTCGGTGCTTTCTTGATGGACCACTTCTTTAGCATGAGCAAGCATGAATTACAATTCATTACTCAATTTGGAGAGACCATTTTTATTTCATTTCCCCAAGACAAAATGTAGACCAATTTAATATCAGATAGGACAAATGGGGTGGATGAGAGCTTGTCACAGCTTTGTCATTTAGGCCAATAAGACAAGGATATTTTCCTTTTAAAATTCCTCCTAAAGCTGCTCTAATGAACATTTTTACATTAATAATGCATCAAATGACTGTGTAAAGGAATCACTTGTAGTGACGAACCCACAGACAATTGTCAGCTTCCCTCAGGTCAAAGGAGCATCTTTCAGCTCATAATTTAGCTTTGACAGCCCATAATTTTACTGTTTTGTGTTCACTTTGGCTGCCAGGGTCTGAAAATAAACTGTACACTGCCTAGTACCAAACAAATGACAAGACAACATTAGTAAACTAGTACCTGAACATGAGGGAGCATTTAGTAGCGTAAGAGCCATATATATCTCTTTGGAGTTGGCGGGACCAGAAAAGAGCTAATAGAAGAGGGAATATTCTTCAGGTGGGTATAAACAATAATCTTAATCACTAATAATGTTGCTCTACTCAATTCAGCGCCCCCATATCAAGTTCATAATCTGATAATATGTCACTGTTGAATCTACAGCTTGTTGCAGTGGCCTTGAAGTGGCCAAAAATCAGTTAATGCAGCTTAAAGTAATATTGAATTCCTAATTTTTGCTTACGAAAATGTCCATGTTTGCAAAGAGCAACATAGGATACGTTTGCTGGTGTCTTTAGTCAGACCACCCTTTGCTTCTGTTTCCCAGATGTCAGATGAAGTTTTTCTCTTTCTCTGCTGTCTAAAGACAACCAAACAAATTGAGACGTATTTCAAGCAACCACTTACTGTAGTCTGAAGAACAACAAAGCAGCTGGAGAACCACTTGGTGTCACAAATAACACCACAAGTGCCTACAAATGTGCTGTGAAGGACCAGACAGACTGTTAATGACACTTAATGGCTCCACAGAATCTCATGAATGATCACTAACCGTACTGTCAACATCGCGAATGTCTCATAGCGTCATCATCTCCAGCTGGTCCGGGTGTCAGTTGCAGTTGCCGGAGCAGCTTGTCTATTTGCACTTTATCGGAAGAGATTCAGCAGCTCTACTTTCTGTTTGACCTTTTGCCTTGTTACATATTTATCAGTGACAAAACAATCTGGACTCAGACAGAAGCCACTTCCGTCTCCCTCTCACTTAACATACTGTAAGTGTGTGCGAGATGTCAGCGCACAGCTTTGGGTCAGACTGTCTTGTCTTATCTGGAGTCGCTGCGTGACAGAGCCAGTGCAACACAGCTGCACAGGCCTGCAGACATCATTCTGGCTTAAAGGATAAAGCTAGTGGTATTTGATATTTTTTCTTACTGTGAACACATTTCATAAAAAGACCAAAATCAACAATAACATGAACAAAGTATTATATCCAAAGCCCGGTATAGCTTATTCTTCTGAGCCACAGAGCTCCACTGTCAACAGTCAAACCCATATAAAACATCCTGCTGCTGTAAATACTCACGAGCACATAAAAATGTGTATCAAAGAAAAATGTTTTCAACCAGGGGCTTATTTTTATAATTACCTTGGGAAATTGGGAATTTGGGTAATGTGACTCCAGCAAAACTACATACAACTATTGCATTTGGTTTTCTAGAATCTTCAATAATAATGATCATAATGTGAACAAACCTTCTGCTGCTGAAAATGAAAGCTTATATTTGTAAAGATTTGCAACTTCAGAAGGAACTAATTGTTTTCGGTGGCTGAGTTTCACAGATGGGGAAGGGAAACTGGAAAGTATTGAGACATGCTCTATCGCATTGTTGATTTTGGCATGTTTGTGATTTGTTGACAAGATAAGAAGCATATAGAATGACACCGGCCTTCTCCTTTCAAAGTAAGAAAAACCAAAATGTCTGCTGTGGGGTAAATGTGCTGAGTTAGATGCTCTCCACCTCCCCCCTTCTCTCCGCTCTCTGAGAGGTTTTTTCGGGGATACCACAGTCAGCTTTTCCCAGGCACGGCTGGAGCTGCGCCACAGGCTGACAGAGGCAGAGGGAGGAAAGAGAGAGAGAGAGAGAGAGACAGCCCGATGGGAGGAAGAAAATAAGAGAGTGGAAAGCAGAGAAGAATTGGGGATGAGGAGTCTGAGAGAGGGAGAGAAAACGCAGGGAAGGAGAAGTGGTGATAGCGAGAGAAAAGCAAATCGAAAGCGAGCACACGCGAGGATTTTGTTTACTTGCTGGCTTCTCTGTGTTCCCACCACACCCAGATAACACGCAGTTTGATATAGGATATAAACACTAAAACCTCCTCTGCTCGACAAAAACAAGGCTGTATATCATGCAGTGACGGTAAACTGTTGCCATCGTCTTCAGCAGCATCCTGAATAAAGGGGGTATGAGTTGGCTGTAAAGGGAACTTTGAACCCCCGCAAAAATGTAAAGACGCTATAAACAAACTCAAATTACACAGCTTGTGTGTGCGTGATGGACAGAATATTGTTCCCATAAAAAACAAAAACTAATATCTGGAATTGATAAGGCTTTTATCCTTTGCTTCGAGAATGAAAGTCAATCTCTAGGTTTGTTACTTGAGTTTCATCAAAGTGACGCACAAAGTGCGTCTACGCATGAAACACAAACAGTTTTTTCAGATTATAAAAACCAGTGTATTTGAGGTAAAACAGAGAGTGAGTACGTATTTGCAATATTTGCACAGAAAAACCCAGAAAAGTAGGTGAAGGCTGAACCAGGAAATGGGACCATAAACTGAAGGATGTTTTCTAACAGACAGCTTGAGTCATAACTCTGCTTTTTGCCCTCGTTTCTTCCGTTCAAAATGTGTCTGCTTTTTTACCAGCAGGACTTCATGTAGTGATGTTGTCGCATTCCCAGATTTCAGCAATTAACCTTGCAAGTGCAATGTGATAATTACTGGACCTTTAGTTTTAGCTTTCAGCAGTTTTAGAGAACCAAATGAATGTTTTTAATTCTTTTTTTTTTTTTAGATTTATGAACTACCATTCAAAGTGTAACGATCAAAAAGCTGAAATTAAAGTTTTGCCAGATAGATGACGTATAAGGTTTTTATTTAAAAGACTCTGAAGGTTTTGTGTCTTAAAAAAGAATCAGGACTTAAAAGATTTAATAAGAAATTTGTCAGATGTGGTTGAACTAATTAAACTAAATGTGATGCTTAATAATTGCTTAAATAATTATAAAATTCATATTTTTCTATTGCTGGAATGTTGGTTGGACAAAACAAGCCATTTGACGTCACCTCAGACATGTTTTAACTATTTCCTGATGTTATATTCTTAATGATTAACCAGTTACTTGAAGTATAATCAGCAGATGAATCAATGAAAAGATTTTTTTCTGTTAGAGCCCTGGAGGTCTATTCACAAGATGAGTTAATGTTTGTAGTGGAAAGACTGCTGTGGTCAGTAGTGGCACACCCAGTCAAACACACAAGTGGGACTCACATATACCTGTGGCTGCACGCACACACACATACACACACACACACACACACACACAACAGAATGTGAGCTTATTCAGGTCTTTGCTGCAATAAAGCCCCTAATCTGCCCATACACACCATGAATGGAGACATTCCTCCAGCCTTACTCAACCACACACACACACACACACACACACACACTCACACACTCACACAAATGCACACACACACACGCACATGGCTATATTTTACAGTTATACTAGTTGTAAATCAGCATTACAAGGGACTTAAACTCATCCATAGCCTAATAAAATGAATTTATTTTGATCTGGTTTGATGCCACCGCTGCATCAGTGATCAGGCTGTTTCATTTCTGCTGATGGCAGTTAAAGCGTCTGTGGAAATGATCTGTGTGTGTGGGTGTGTGTGTCTCTGTCTCTGTGTTTGCGTATCCCTTCATCTCTGGGAATTCCCCTCTCCCTGCTTTTCTCTCTGACCCACCCCTCCTCCTGTTCACGTCCAGCCGAACCAATCAGAGTCCCCGGCTTTGTATTTCCTATTGCTGTGACGGTGTAGGTCAGCGGCGGGGTCACGGGGTCAGATCTCACCCGCACAGGGGTCACGTTTCCTGGTTGTTACGCGACATGTCAGGGCCCGACAGAGATTAATTTAACAGATTTTTCACCGATTCTGTTCGATCACTGCAACGGAAAGTCAGCAAAGTTTGGGAAAAAGGTGTCAGCACAGGTTCAAAGAGGAATCATGCTGTGTGTGTGTGTGTGATTTGGATGCTAAAATGACTTTGTATCTGTGTTCTGTCTGACTCTGCTAATCCCTCCCTCCCCCGTGTCTCTCCCCACTGTTTTCACACACACAGCTGTTTCCTGTTGGATGTGTGTGTTTAAGAGAGAGAGGGAGGATGAGAGAGATTCACTTTTAATAAAAAATGATAAGTGTAGTCTATAACTAATGTTTCAGCTTCAAACTCGAGTTTTGTTCTGTATACAGACTTCACAGACTGAAACTTTAACCAAATTTTAGCCCATTTACTACCAATCACGTGAACTTAAAAGCACACACTGCTGCGCTTCGGAGAGCTGAATGCAACTTTGCTACTGTTCCAGGCGCCCACTGCTTTCCATTCATTTCCAAACAGTATGAAAATCAATTAGCAGCCTCTTAAAACGTCCCGGAGCGCTGTAATCCATTACAGTGAAGATCAGCCTGCAGTTAAACCACTCAACAATAGCGTAGCATTGACAAAAATGAATGCAGGCTTGATGTTCCCTGTGATAGATTACACAACTCAAGTTTCCAGAGTCAGCTAATTGATTTTCGCACCGTGCGGAAATTAAAAGAACTCAACTGCTGCCTGAAACGACAGAGAAAAACACATCCAAGAAATAAACCATGCTGTGCAGCTTGTATTCAAAGATAATCTGCAAAAAGTATATATGACTTGAACAAGCTGCACAGAGTCTTGTTGCCTTCTCTCCATCTCATGAGGATTATTGTCAACATGTTTGATTTTTGTGACTGGAATCAGGACCTTCCTACAGCACGTACTGGAAGAAATATGAGAATTATTTCATAATTTAATTCATTAGGTTTTGATGCAGCACCACAGCCCATCTGAGGTTCACTCAATTTCAGCTTTCTTTACACAGCTCACAGCTCTCATATCCCACCATCTCATCCAAATTGAGTGTTTTCCTCATTTCCTTTTCCCCTTTTTGCACCATCTGGCACCACAAATGATCAGGAGTTCTGTTTGATGGACGTGCGTCACTGCAAATTCACGTTCCTGAGGGATTTCTGTGGTTGCCTTGTGATGAAACTTAAATCATGCTCTACCTCTCATCCGGGGTCTCATACACTTCTTCTTCTTCAATTTGTGCTAGTTTCTGACTTTCAAGACTAAAGCAATCTGTGTATGTTGGGAAAAATAGCAGATATGTGCCAGTTGTAGGTTTTAATAAAGTTGCTTTAATTGATTTGTGTTACTTAGCAGGAGTAGCAGAGCAAGCCATAAAGAGGACATTGACATATTATCACCTTATAAATGTTCCTGTTTACACATCCAGCACAGGAGCACATTAGCATTCAGTTCTGTCAAATGTTTATTCTCCTTGTAGCTCTGTTTTGGTCTCCGCTGCTGAGGGAAAGGAGAAATCTCATTCTTTAGCTGTTAGATGCTAGACTATGTTCACCTTCTAGTTAAGTTTGTCTATTTAGTGCTGGACAGGAAGTGTATGGTAGATTTTTTATTGAAAACAAGCATTTTTCCTGGAAACAACCTTGATGAGAGTGGAGAGTGTGGGCCCGAAAAACAAAGCAGTGTGGGCCCGAAAAACAAAGCAGTTACATTACAGCAAGCACCAAAATGCTTTGTAGGGTAATCTGAGAGGAACCGCAGAGTCAGGTTATAATTCCTCTGGGTTTGTAACTCACCCCATTAGAATTACTCATAGCCATTTGATCTGTCGTTAATATGAAAATATTGATTAGTGCAAGTGCAGCTTTAATGTCTGTAACGTCTGTGTGAGAGAGAGTCAGATTCCTTGTATGTGAACACGTACCTGGCCAGTAAAGCTGATTCTCTCTGTAGGATAACAGAAAAATGTCAGTTTCTGTGTGGAAATGCGAATGTGCACACCACATGTGATTACAAGACAACACTGATACCAGCATGTAAACACATTGATCCAGTTATGAGTCACTCCGGTTCAAAGTACAGTGCTGTTTGTCCAGCCTGTCCATAAACGTAGCTTCACAAGTATCAGAGTATGTTATGAAATGTGCAACAGGGCTGATGATGATTATTGTTGGTCACATGGCTCCTGTGCTTTGTTGCCAATTGGTCAGATGGTCATCAATTGATGTTTTATTAAATCAGTAACCGCAGTATGACAGCTTCCATGAAATGTGAATTAAATAAAGGAAGAAAGACAAAAAATGAAATTATTCTAAAATTAAGATGAAGCACTTTTATTTGATTATTTGGTTCTTTTAAGTTTGGTTAACGCGTAATAAGATGACTCAATGTAATTTCTCCTTCCTGTCTGCAGAGTGAGTCGGTCAAATACTTCCTGGACAACTTGGATCGCATCGGCGAACTGGTGAGTCACAGCCACTAGTTTAACTTTGAGTGTTCTTTGTATTTCCTCTTGACTGCTCTCAAACTTCTGTCTCTCTCCATTTCCAGAACTACATCCCAAGCAGGCAGGACATTTTGTTTGCGAGGAAGGCGACAAAAGGCATTGTGGAGCATGACTTCATCATCAAGAAGATTCCTTTCAAGATGGTGGATGTCGGAGGGCAGAGGTCCCAGAGACAGAAGTGGTTTCAGTGTTTCGACGGCATCACATCGATACTCTTCATGGTTTCATCGTCAGAGTACGATCAGGTACCATTCATGACACACACGTTCCTGATCGTGTAAAGCTCAGACAGTCTCATCATTATTCTCTTGACTTTTGGAATTACGAAATGGGCACGAAAACATCAGAGAGACACAACATTTGAGATTTACACAAAGCTCTCTTTGTGGTTGGCTGTGGATACTTGATTGTTCCCTCAGCTTTGGCGGCAGTTCAAATCAACAGTCATATGATGACAACTGAATCCTTAATTGGTGCAGAGATAAAAGCTGAAAAAAAACCCAAAGAATAATTGTGTGTGTGTGATTCCAGGTCTTGATGGAGGATCGGAGGACAAACCGTTTGGTGGAGAGCATGAACATCTTTGAGACGATTGTCAACAACAAGCTCTTCCTCAACGTGTCCATCATCCTCTTCCTCAACAAAACAGACCTGCTGGTGGAAAAGATTCGCACTGTGGACATCCGTAAGAACTTTACCGAGTTCAGAGAGAGACCCACATGCAGGCTAGAGGACGTACAGGTACACACACACACACACACACATAAGACACACAGAAAACGCAGGGTTTTAATCGTCAGTGCACGATATGAGGCTTCCTGACGTTTAAAAAAATGTTATAAAAATTCAACATTCAAATAGACTGTTCTGGAAACTAACTTGGATATTATAACTTAGCTGGAAATGTTCAGCATATGATGATGTATCGCTGCTTTTATTAATCATTTTCTTTCATCCTGCCAGCTCATTCTCTGTCAGAAGTTACATGCATACATGTAAAAAGCAGATTAGAAACCCTGGTTACCAAGAGATTGTCTTTCTCGAGAAGGAATCTAGGGACGCCAGGTTTTGTCTAATCTCCTACCCCTATTGCCCAGTAACAGGGTTTCTTATATTCATGATGTTTAAGAAATCTGATTACTTAAGATGATTACTTAAGATTACTCAAGTTTCCCCGCTCTGCTCCTTCAGGCGTTCCTGGTGCAGTCGTTCAGCCGCAAGAGGAGAAACCGGGGCAAGCCGCTCTTCCACCACTTCACCACTGCGGTAGACACAGAAAATATCCGTTTTGTCTTTCACGCCGTCAAGGACACCATCCTGCAGGAAAACCTCAAAGATATCATGCTGCAGTGACCTTCGCACTGCAGATGACGGCTCCTCTGACTGTAAACTGTGAAACCAGCCATGGATCCAGGCCTGCAGGACTACAGAGCAGGCCTGCTTCACTTTGACACTGCGGCCCTCGGGTGCACATTAAAGCTGACCTGTGGTGCAGCCCATTGACCCTCGATGTGGATTTAACTGAACTCTGAACATTGAACCTGTGGAGCCATGAAGTCACTCTGGACCCGCCGGCCTGTGTCGGCCCCTGTGGAAACTGTGAGGGTCACAGAGGACAAAACCCTGCATTTAATCTGTATAAATGTGTGTATGCTGGAAAGACAGTCAACCTTCTCCGTATTGTAGCTCTTGTCTTCATACGCAGGTTAGAAAATGTTTCAAAAAAAAGCATAAGGAAAAAAAAATAGAGAAAAGCACCAACTACATGACATGAGCACTGAAAGTGTTTTTTTCTCAGATGTGTATATATATGACTAATGACAGCCCTGTCACTAAACCACGTCAGACTGCTGCTGGCTGAAATGTTGCTGGATCAAGCTGTGTGAGAAAGACGCAGGAGGGGAAGAAAGAATAAGGAAGAGAGAGCGTTTAGAGGGAGCTGAAGAATGCCTAATGTACACGTGATAGAGGGAGAGGGGTGAGGGTTTGGGCCCATACTGGTCATATGCTGTGTTATGTGATAAGGTTGCACAAGTGTTCCTGTCAATGAACTCTAAGGGAGGAAAGAGATGAGTCTCCCTTATGCTCCCTGTTCTCTCCTGTGCTGTCTTTCTCTCTCTGTCTTTACCTCTGTGTTTATTCTCCTCCTCCCGCCATCCTACAAGAGACGAACAGCTGCAGATAACTATTCTTACCCCTCTTATCCTGTCCTTCTCTTCCCCTCTCAGGCACAAGAGACAGATTGTTCCCGTCTCCCCCTCTCCTCTCCAGAAACAGTAGATGGCCAAATTAGAGACTCGTCTTAGTTTGAAGAATTATGCACACACAGAAAGACACAGCTCCTGGTCTTGCATGAATTATGGTTCATCTCTGTCCCTTTGCCTTCTTCTGTTTCCCACCAAAATCCCAGCAGAAGCACCACAATAGTCTAGACATTAACTTGCGGCATATTCTAAGTATCCCCTTTACAAGAAGGTTTTGGTGTATGGTTACACTCCTCGTTCATTTTGTGCTGTAAACGTGAAGGGAAAAGCAGAGAATGACAGGGCTGAACTGTAAATGACCTTATTCCCAATGTCTCCGGTGGCCATTTTGGACTTTTGTAGCAGTCGGGGTGGGAAGTCTTCATAGGAGATTGGCACAGAAAATCACCAAAACAAGCCAGACTGAACAAAAACAAACAAATTCCTGCGCATTTATTTTCATTATTTTCACACTAATACCAAGTTAATACCATAGAAAATAACCGTCATCCATTTTTATAAAGTTATAGTTATAGTCATTTACATCTAGTGTTGCAACAATTTGTTAATTCATCGATTAGTCAGGTGACAGAAAATTAATCAGCAACATCGACTGTCAATTGATTGTCATTGGTTCCAGCTTCTCAAATGTGACAATTTGCTGGGTTTTTTTTCCTGTTTTATGTCATTGTCATTTGAAAGTGTTTTTAAATTCCAGATTGTTTGTTGGGAAAAGCAAAACGTAACCTTTGGCTTTAGTGTTCACTATATTCTAACATTTTAAAGCTGCACTAGTGAATATTTTTATGTCATGATGAAAAAAATGGCTGTTTAATGTGAAAGAGGTCGTTCACAGTGATGGACCCACAGGGAATTATCGCTTTACTCTGTCGAAGGTATTATCGTCTTTCAGTTCATTGTTTTGGTTTTACAGCCCACAACTCGCTTCACTCAAACAGCAATCAGCTGTTTTCAGCCAAAACGCTCTGACGGACCCACTTTACACAAGCACAAAACAGCAGACAGATAAAGTTAGCACCTAAAGGTGAAAATAGTGGAGCATATAGCAGCTAAAGTACCTTAAATGTTCCTCAGGAGTTGGTGGAGACCAAACCAGAGCTAAAAGGGGTGAGTGAATATTGGAATCATGAAGTGACACGACTCCAAATCAGTGTTGCCCTCTGATGGATGTATTAATAAGCAGCTGTTTTCTAATACGCTGACTTTATAAAGAAATAATATACTCTGTGGCCACTTTATTAGTTACACCTGTGCACCTGCGTACCTGTGTACTGAGCCAGTTGTGTGGCAGCAACTCAGTGTACTCAAACATGGTAAAGAGGGTCAGACATAATGTGATAAAAGTGAGTTTGAGTACCTCAAACTTGATAGAGTTTACTGAGAATTGAGGCAGTGAGAGACGTCAGAGGAGAGCCAGACTGGTTAAAGATGACAGGAAGGCGATGGTAGCTCAAATAACCAGGTGTTACAACAGTGCAAAACATGTCGAACCACACCAGGTTTCACTCCTGTCAGCTCAGAACAGGAAATAATAAAGTGGCCACTGAGTGAGTGATATTGACATAATTGTCCCACATAATGCAAGTTTAACGATCAACAGATAACCAACTGATGAAAATAATCACTAATTGCAGCCCTATTTGATCACTGAGTGTTAGGTTGTAATGTAGCATAGTGTTGTGATGGTTACCTGCAGTTTAATATACCTTTGAGCACTGATTTTTTAATGGTGGTTAAACTGTACACCTGAACTCTGTCTGAGATATCCAAATATGTTCAAATTTTGAACCCGTAGCCTTCCATGGATTCCTCAAATCAGTTTCTTTCTCATACATTTGCAAGTGATGAATCCACGAAATGAAAATTTTGATTTGATTCCCAACATTTGCATGATGTGCATTTTTGGTACGCAGCAGTAGGACACAGCTGGGCTGCTCCTCCCACCCTGAGTATTCAGTCCAAATGGCCTCAGGGGGAATGAGGCTAATCATGAGCACTTCCACACGCTTTATTATAATACTGTATTAAACCGTGTCATTTGTATGTATTTGTGTCTGTTTGAATTGTGACTTATGGCCTTTTTGTGCATTTTCATACGTCTTGTACATAGAATATTGTAAGTATTTGACTGACACTGTGTGTAACGTGGTAATCTTACAATACAAACACCACTCTGTCTAACAGCATCACTGTAACTGTTAACTGTAATGTTGCTGCAACATTTGTCGTAAACTAACCTACCTTTTCCACTCACGCAAAGTTTTTGCACTGGATGTGTCTGAGAGAAAACAACCAGAAAAGGAAAACGTCTTGGGGAAGAAAAAAAAAGGCATTGAAACAAATAAACAGGCAGCAGACTTTAAAAGGCGAGCAGGATGAAGGCAGAGGTCTTGTGCTTTTGTTTTTTGTTTCCCAGTGCCTTGGCTCTGTGCTCTGTGGTGAAATATACTGCCGTTTGCTGACATGCTGTTTCTTTATTTTTTCAGTGTCTGTGTCTGTGTGAGTTTGAGTGTAT
Organism: Scortum barcoo; assembly: GCA_023238725.1. Classification (NCBI taxonomy): domain Eukaryota; kingdom Metazoa; phylum Chordata; class Actinopteri; order Centrarchiformes; family Terapontidae; genus Scortum; species Scortum barcoo. Next base: position 22,179,259 of record CM041553.1, read on the forward strand.
ATATGGCAAAGCAAGAGGTCAACACCATCTGAGTTGGACAGTGAAAAGCAGTAGAAATATTAACAGAGAGGGGGAAACTAGATGGAGACCGAACAGGATTTTAAAAAATGAAGGCGAGATGTGGGGAAAAAATACATTCAAAAATGTTTTTCTTATGTCCTGGGGCAGCTTTATGAACACGGGAGGCCCTCTTGCAAAGGCAGAAAGCAAGGAGTTGAGGCTCCTGATAAGCAATGCCATACTGATGTACAGCCTGGAGGCTAACTGTAGGCTTTCATTCCACAAAATGTAATACGAAGCTCATCAGCTAGAGCTATCAGACCGCTGGGTATAAGAGTAAAGCTGAAGTCAGGCGATATCTCTGTTACCCAGCAGAGTCTGACCTTTGCTTTGGCTTTTAATCAGAAGAGCTCTGATACATAACAGACTGCAAGTCTCAAGAGAAAGGGAGGGAGCCCAGAAACAACTAGACCAGAGTTTCAGCGTTCGTTTTAGAAATCACTGGTTAACATGGATTTATTTACACAGGAAGTGAGTAGAATGTAATTTAAGGTCTAAACACACACAGACACATACACACTCACACACACACACGCACACAAAACATGTGACAGCCTACGGGATCTGCGACCCAAAAAAGACAGAAATGACCCTGTGAATGGGTAGAACACGGGCTCTGTGTGTGTGTCTGTGTGTGTGTGGGGGTACAGACAAAGGGAGGAAGAGGGAATACAAGAAAAAGTAAGAGGATAGAGGGAGGGAGAGAGGAGAGAGGGGGGAGAAGGTCATGTTTCCTCTGTTGAGCCCACTTCCTGTCCTGATCCCAAAATGGAGAGACTGTAAGAACGACATCCCTCTGCCTGTTTCAGTCGCCCCACCCTCCCTCTCTCTCCCACACACACACACACACACATCAGAGAAACCCAAACCAGCCTCCCGCGGTATCCGACAAAGGAGATGAGAGGGAAAAGCAGGGAGCAGAAGAATATATCCCCAGTGGTCTCTGAAACATAAGGAAGCCTTCGTTTATAGAGGCAGAGAGACGCAGGACATTTTGTCCTCAAGTTGCACCGCACCATGTGTGTTAAGCGTGGCCTATATGTGTGTGTGTGACTTGTTGAATTGAGTTTAACTATATGACTTTGCCATAACAGCAGGATAGTTTAATTCAGTGTGCTTGCCTGACACGTGATTTTGATTCTGTTCCTGAAGTGATTTATTTCATATTTTACAGGATATACGTACTGTATATAGCGTAAATGAGCATTTACTTTATTATCCCCTTAAGAAAAACAAATGGCAACTTGCAACATAATCCAATGATTGTTCCTCACTTTTTAAAACCTGAATTGTCCACATGTTTCCGTGCTACTGATTCATTAAGTATGGATATTATTTCTGTGTACACTAGATCACCGTCTTTGGATTTAAAACTGCATCGTTAGACACAGAAAACTTGGTAACCAAATATTCAGCACTTCCTCAAACGTTCACTGACATAACAAAGGCACACCACCTGCCTCCAGCAACACATTTGTGGTTTTGTGCCTGGCATTGTGTGGCCCTAATCTCCATGAAAACAAATATCCTACTTAAAAGGTTTTCTCTCTTTACCTGGCTGTTTTGGCACAGCTATTTAAAAGCTAGAAGATGAGCCATGCGTCCGTAAAGATAAGTTGCTACTGCATCCTTCATTTTATATTTCACACTTCTTTTGTGCTTGCTGCACGTATATATAAATGACAAAAGTAGGTACATTTGGACATGCTTTCATATGACCTCCCACTCTAGTCATTGTTGTTTGTCACCTAGAAAGTTAGTAGTTGGCTCATGAATTGATTAGATTATTATAAACAGATTGACAATTTTGACTACTTTAGTTATTATTGATTTGGGTTCTGCTTGCATCCATCTAGCATTGCTCATAACAACCTTATAGTAGCCACCAAGTAATAAACCACAAACAATTCAGAACTTTAACAATCACCAAAATCTGTCACAAAAATAGTAGGAACTTGCAGACGAAAACCTGAAAAAAACACAATGGACCACCACAAACATGCTGATATGTCCTGCCGGCTACCCGGAACACCATGGCAACCGCCTTGTGTGACAACCCTGGAAAATCGAGCAACTTCTTTGCAGCTGCAGGACAACTGCTTCGGGACATGTTTGCAACCACACAGCAATGATGTACAAACCATTAAGCAACACCTCACTGTACTACAAGTCTAAGTGTCTCAAAGACATTTAGAAAATCCTCTGTTTGTAATCTACAGTTTGATGGATGATGATCAACAGTATAGTATACAGAAATACACTACTATATACAGACCTGAGTGGACCCCACACATGCCTGTCTGTATAGCCATGTGCATATATGTGTGTGTGTGTGTGTGTTTGAGTGTGCATACGGCTGCATGTGTTGTGAGTGAGTTTGGTCTCATGACTCTGGTTAAGCTGATGTTTCCCGAAGGCTGTTTTGATTGGACCTACAGCTGAACTCTGATATTTAATAATGAGCCAAGTACTCCCCCGGTCTCTGCCTCACACACACACACACACAGGGAGTACACCGAACGATTGAATCATACAGTGAAACATAAACAACCACTGGTTCATTAGCTGATGATTTGGCCGTGACACATCGCTGGACCCCGGGCCGTCACTTCATTAAACAACTTCTGTTTTAGTTCACACTGACGGTGGATTTAACTTTGTGATTCCTGGCATCTTTTCTGCTCTGCAGGACGTGCTTTCTCTTCTGGCGCAGAGCCTTCAGGGCAGATTGTTTGTTAATCAGGGGAGATGAGCACAACAGATAAACACTTGCACATGAATACATGATGATACAAAACACTGCGCATGCATACTTACATAATCCTAAAACTTGATGCCTCTTACAACAATTAAATGCTCTCTGTTTGGCCATCTGCCCCTCCATACTTGCATGCTTCAGAAAAAATGTTGTCTGGAAGAGCAAGAGAGCGATGTACTGGGTGGATGTCTCCCTCTGTTGGTATAAAAGTGGGTACCGCACCATCTGCAAATTTAGGCCCTCATCTTTTACCTTGTAAATTAAGAAAAATCTCCCTGACAGAGGCTGAGCTTTTAAGTGTAGCTCATAATAAGTCATGTTTAAAAACCAAACAGAGGACGGATCTTTTTCTATTGGGATAAATTACAATTAAATAGTAGATGCACAAAGAGAACACAACATGAAAATAAAACAAAATAACTATCTATTAGGGAGTTATGCTAACCAAATACAATGCTAAGACTATGATTTTGTTCTTTCCACAGACAAAATCTATTCTTTGACATGTTTTCCTGAAGCATATAGCTACCCATGCAGACTGCAGATTTGACAGATTTTGTGTGAGGTGGATAAAGTGTACAGCGTGGCTCAGCGTGGCTGCGCTCACGTTTGACACCTTCAAATTTAAACTGAACACACGTTTCACTCCTTCGTTCCCATCTGTGAATGCGTGACCCAACTCTTTTTTTATGATAAAAGCGAACAGCCTGATCCAGGTCATCAGGGTCACTTTGTTCAACATGGATTGTTCAACATACCTGATACAACCCTTTAAACCTGGAGTGCTGTCGTTTTATGTTGTAAAAATAAGATCCGATTTCATTTCAGGTCTCACGTAGAGTAATCAATGTCTCAAAATGCAGCATTGCTAATGTGTCATTTACTCTGCAAATTACATTGTTACTCTTTCAGTTGTCTATCAACAGTAACAGCATGGAGTTTTCCTCTTCACTTGGTTCAAGAATGAAAATAACCAGCTGTAATTACCGTCACTGCTTGAAGAGGTGAGTCAACTATACTACACGCCTTTACAATTAAGACTTTTATCTTGAATTTATCTTGTGTGTATACCTTATGGTTACTGTTGACTGCTGAGTTTTATTCATTCTAATTAAGCCTGTAGCAACTGCACTGTAACACGACATCTGATTTTCTGTTCTCAGTGAAGTGAGTCTTTCTCAGTGATATCAGCTGAAGCAAACTGAGGAGGGCAGAGATGTTAGGACACAAACAGCAATGTCAAAATTAAACCAATTAGTCTTTTTGTTTTCATTGACTGAAAACATTAGCAAATAGATCTAATGATGTACAAATGGCTGTAATTAGTCTGATGGTGTTAAATTGGTCATTTAATGAATGGACCCTGGTGTAGACAGTCCTCATAGTGACATTTAAAGTAACACCTTTTCTGTTGGTCCGTGTTAATGGTGGTTTTTGGGAGAAGAGAAACAGCAGACATGGTATCTAATGAGAGAAAACGGAAACTGAACAATACAGAACTGGACTTACATACAACTGTTATGAACAGTATTTGTCATGTAACATAGTTTGTATCATTTCCCGACTAAATCTGCAGTTTACATGCTGTTTTTTGATTTTGAAAAATATGTGATGTCTTTTATGGTGATTGAATATTTCTGCGATAAATACTGTATGACCTATTGTATTGTTATTGTGAAACTTTAACAGTTTTTTAGTTTTTTAGTTTCAAAGTGCTTGGAAAGTAGGTTCCAAATCACAGCTATTTTGCTATAAAGTTAAATACTTATGACTAAACAATCAACAATCAAAATAAAAGTTTGGGGAAAATACATCATTAGGCATACTGGGTGTGGTGTGCAAATGACTCCACAACTTATCTTAAGTACACAACATACTTTTTTTCCAACTGAGGCAAGTCTTACCCTCCCTTTGTGTCATTCTTTAAATTTGTCTACAAATAAACTAACAGTGAAGTCACTAAAATGTTTGTCAGTTTCTATTTTTAATCAACACATTTGTACTAAGTATGGAAAGTTAAGATTAAAAGTTAAGATTAAAAATCAGTCTCACATTTTCCTTTTCTTTGTATAAATTGATGACAAGACTTGGTTTAATTCATTCTTTGGCACACCCAAAGCATCAGTTTAATTCACTCATTCAAAAAAAGTACAAAAATTGAATTCTTCATCAGTCATCCTGCAGCAGGTTTGTGAAAAAACCTTCATCCAGTAGTTACAGAGAAAGACTCTACGTGGCTCTGAGAGCTTTTGGTGGCATTTTGTGACATTGGGCAAAGCAGCGCTAACAAACAGGAGTGGTAAAATATACTACATTTCTGATAAAAAGGGGTAAAAAAAAGTATCTGAATTAAAATGATCTGAGCAATATAGTTGCCATTAATTCATTACTGCTGCCCACACTGGTGATACATCAGATTTTCCCATCATATGCACATTTTAGGAGGAGCCAATGATATTAGGGTATTTAGAAACATGGCTCAGGTCATTCTTCAGTCAGTGTACCTACATTCAGCAATGCAGTGCCGCGGGAGATACACACACACACACACACACACTTACACACACATTACACACACACACACACATTGCACGCACGCATCGCACGCACGCACGCACTATATGCGCACTCACACATCAAATACATAAAAACAAAGAGCAAAGTAAATAGTGTGGAGTCATTTTTTGGCACTTTCTACAGAGGAGCTGAGAAGCACAGCAGCAACAGGGAGGGGGGAAGCAAACTGTTTAACTAACCGGTTAGATGGAGTTTTCTTTTATGAAATTCAGCCTTGTAACACCGAACTTTATCTTTTTATGAAACCTGCTGTCCAGTGTCTGCATTATCTACAGTGCTGTGACAAAGTTTGTGCACCTCACAGACAGTTTTTGATGCATCACCACAATACGCTCATGTTAACCGACTCATTCATATCACATCCTTCAAAGTCTAATTAATATTACAACTGCAATTAAAAAAAAAAAAACTTTTTCAACCCAACATTTCAGAACGTGTTCAATCAATCCGCAAATTTTATCTTTTATCTGGGACGACCTCATAGCACTAGAGTATACTTGTTACAAAATTTATTTTTGACCTAATAAAACCTGTAACTACAATTGGAGTGTGATTCCTGAGCACACTGTTCTTCATTTGTTTCAGATGTATATCATCATAAAATAAATTAAAATATAAAATTACATTTTCCTTTTACTTTAACTTTATATTATATCTCATTTTAAAAGGTTTCACACAAACTTAAAAAAAAAAAAAGATTGGAAACGTGTTCCATGTCTATCTCCTGCCATGATGTCCGTCTGTATATGATTAATTAGTAAAGCAAAAAATGCTCATAAAATGATCTAAAAAAGATACCATTAAAATAATTCCCTCTGTGAAGGTTTTTTTTCTTTTTCAGTCTGAATGTTTGTCTTGTAAACACTTTTCAATTAAATTTTGTGGAATGGGCCAAAGAACAAGTGATTAGTTTTCTGTCTTTCCACTATGGAACAGTTTTGCTTCATTTGAATAAACTATTGTGCTTATGTTTTATAATTGCCTATACTGAGTTATAGTTGGCTGCTCTGCCTAAAAGAAAATAGAAAAGGGTGCAGTGTAGAATAGAGATGAAGGACTCTTGACATAACAACCAAATCAGAGCTCAAACTGGTGCCTCACCAAATCCTCATTCAAGAAAAGCGACGTGTTTGTTTCCTCGAAACAAAATCCGACAGCACACAGTAAAAGAAAGAATCACCTCATATTTTGAACATTTTAGTGAACTTTATAAAATTCACCCTAAACCTTTTTCCTTAATTTGTTTATGGGAAATACATTGCTGAACTACTGTAGTGAATTGGATCTTTCATCATGTATATTTTAATGGAGTTACCCATTAACATAACAAATGTATGCAGACTTTGTGGAGGTATGCACTCTGAGTGCTTTCTAATTTAACTTTTATATAATTTCTTGATCAACAGCTGCAGAAAAATACAACTCAATCTATACAACTCAAGGCATATAAAAACTTTTTCACAGCACTGCATCTTCCCCCAGAAAACAGTATGGGCTTTACAAAAGCAATAATGGGACACTGTTAGGGATTTCACCAGTGTATGTTTGTGTATATGTGTATGGATCTGAGAGCAGAGTCATGCGAATGCTATTTTGCGCTGGGGGGCAGATAATAGGGGTGAAACAGTCTCTCGTGGCTGCAGATGTGCAGAGCAGCGTGTGTGTGCATCAGTAACCGTGGAAACCGTGAGGTGAAGTATTTGACGAAGCCTTCGGGCAACTCCCCGAGCGTCTCCTGCACCTCCGGCGGCAGCTCGTGGTAGTGATGCTTCTGTAACATGCAAAAGATCAAGAACATCCTGTCAAAGTGCGCTGACTTGTATACAGAAATATAAGAGTAGGAGTGAGCACCTACGCTGACCTTATTCCTCATGGCTCTCAGCAGATCTCTGACTGAGTTTCCTTTGTAAGTCCTGAACCGCCTTAAGTCTGGAGTGTACACAGGAAAAAATAAACCATTGATGGATTTGTTGCACTGTACAGGTTTAAGCGGTGTACTTATGTGATACTATGTGTGTATGTACCTGTCTGTAGAGGCACAGAGATATGCATCCTCCAGTTAGTTCGAACCACTGATCGTCCTGCAGTCTCCAGTCTGACCACAATCCGACTGTCGGCTGGCTCCTTCTCTATGCGGTCACTCACATCCTGTATACAAATGAAACAAAGTCAATCAAAATTAGAGAAACTACACTCTCCATATATAAAATCATACCCCTCTTGAACTTTTACTGCTCAGTGTTGATCATCAGAAAATGAAAAACAAATATTTTAACCAGACACAAACAACTTTTCACACTAGTAGCCATGTAAAGAGACCTGTAATATCACAAGAGCTGTTCCTTTGTGTATCTGTGACCAAACGACCACGAGGAGCTGAGTCAACAAACCTGGAAAAAGAGCAGCTGCTTCTCGGGGCTCCAGAAGAACGGATGTTTGAGCACACAGGCGGTGGAGGGCCGGGACTCGGCCTCAGCGCTGATCATTTGCTCAATCAGATCCTGTGCTATGACGTCATCTGGTTTGAGGGAGAAACTGTTTTCAGGTTGTCGTATACACCCATTTTTTTTACTAAATTCCAACACACAGTTTGCAACACTTTACTGTGTAATTCTGCTATTACGGTAATGTCTGAAAAATGCTTGAAGAAATGGTTATCATTTAAGGGACTCATCTTGTGTCACAGTTCCACCTAAGAGGCTAAGGTCATAGCAGGAAAGTCCCTTGAGCGCTGAGCATACTAGAGAGAAACTAGGACTGCTGAGGTGTGATTTGAATTGACCTGGGCTCATGAGGGTTCAGGACTGGATGATTTGGATGGGTATATTTACATGGAAAATCTCTGTATTTGATAATGTTTCAGAAATGTGGGAATTAAATCTTCCAAAGTAAGACATGGATTGAATGAACTAGCTTCACTTCTGGAGTAAGAAATGAAAGACATATTTGCAAAGACTGATCTCACCGTGAATATCCTCCATGAAATGCGAGAGTGAATATTCTCCTGACAGGATGTTGACCTGTCGTCTCAACGTGTCACCAAAAGGGTGCTGCCCCCTGCTGACCACGTAGTAAAAGACACAGCCTGCCGAGAACACGTCAACCGCTGCCGTCTGTAAAGAGAGGAGGAAAAACGCAGGATCAGAAGAACCACAAAATAGAGAGCATACTGTATTAACGAAAACAAACCCATCTCTGCGTCAGAGAATTGAGACAAGCAATCATTCTTTTACAGGCCATTTGGCATTCCCTCCATGCTCTTGAAAATAAAATACCAAAGTACATCCGATTCATTCATTATTTTTAAAGCTGCTGGTGTGGATTCCTTGAATATCAGTCAATTTAGCATGTTTATAAAACGTCACTTTATTCTGGAAGGATATACTGGTGCAATTACTTTGAAAGGCTGCCAAGTTTTCCCATTTAATGAAAATGCTATTAATTTGTATATATGAAGTAAGATCAAGCATTTACATGATGATGTATGTGTGCAGATGTATAAATCTTATAAAGTCTGTTGGTCTGTTTTAGTTGGATTTTGGTGTTGTTTTTATTCTAGTCTAGTCTAGTCTAATTATGATCCATGGGTGACAATGTGAAAATCTTAAAAACATGGTCACAAATCCTCTACCAACAGCTGAACCTGTCTTACCATCTGTAACTAGAATGCATTTTTTTCTCACAGTGGCCATATCAGCTAAAAAATTGCGACTGTATGTTCAAAGAGAAGAAACAGCAGAAACAATTCTGCTGTACGTAATGTCTTTATGAATCCTACCGGTTTGTTGCCAGGAGTATCCCTAAGTACTTCAGGAGCTATCCACCCTTCAGTTCCTGGTATTCCTGACCGTAAAGAAAAGCTGGTCCGGCCGTCTGGGATCTTCTTACAGAGTCCAAAGTCAGAGATGAGAGCTCGGACCCGACCCAGTGCGCTCGGACCAGAGAGGAGGATGTTTCTGGGCTTCAAGTCACGATGGACTAAAGGAAGCAATGACGGAGAGTAAAGAAAATATATTTTTTTAGAAATAAGGTGTTAAGTAGAACTAAAATGTCATCTGTTTCTGGAGTAAAAAGATTAGAAACATGATTTGTGTTTGTATTTGTGTGTGAACATGTATATATCTGTGTGTGTGTATCATACCTATGTTGAGTGAGTGGAGGTGTGAGAGGCCACACATGGTCTGCTCCAGCAGAGTTATAGGACTCAGCTCAGGAAAGTAAGATGGATCCTCCACATACTGCAGAGAATACAGACATAAACAGAGAAAAACAGAAGTAAGTTTTATGTATTTATGATGTATTTTAAATGATAATCAAGGATGGGATGCTGATAACAAACTGAATTCACATTTTTTCACTCTGTTGTTGTTTTACATTTTACATACACATAGGAAATACACACACATGCAACTGACTCCATGAAGACTGATCCATGGTGGACTTGAACTGGTGACCCTCTGGTTCCCAAGCCAAGTCCCCAAGACTGAGCTACTGCAGCCCCAAACTGCTTAATAATGAATAAAAAAATGAAACAAACAATGCCCTGCAGTACTGACCTGTTGCAGCGTTGCAGCACACAGCTCGATGGCGATGTAAGTGAAGAGGCGGTCTCTCTCTGTGCAGAAATATCGGATTACGTTTGGGTGTGTGTCAGACTCCCGGAGGAGCTGTACCTCACGTTCTGCTACCTCAAAACACTCCGGCAGTATTCGCTTCACGGCTACGTGGCGTCCATCAAAATTACCCCTAAAGTCACAGACACAGAGCATCATAATGATGTAGTTTATCTCAGAAACTTGGTGGTTTTATGGTAAACACATAGAGTATTTGCTGTTTTTAAACTAAATTGCAGGTTTTGTTTGGTTTAGTCCTTTAAAGCTCAAAGCAGCTTTCCCAATACAACAAATAAGCAAACAAAGGTGAGAAAAATAAAAAATGTACCTGAATAGTAAGAAATTAATTTGATCATATGCTTAAAACAAACTTAAAGACCTTATATGTGCAAATCCGCTAATATGGTCTTTAGATTAAGGCCAGAGCCATTAACTGATGAAACTGTACCTGAAGACAAAAGTTCCCGCCGTGCCGTGTCCAAGCACCTCAGATGGAGTGAAGGAGATTTTACCAACGTGCACTTCCTCGCCATTTCCTTCTGAGAGAAGTGGGGAAGAATAACAAAGCAGCAGGAAATGAATCTCATCTTAATGATGAGGGAAAAAAGTAACTCACAGTATGTCTTCACACGCAGTGTGGAGCGTTACCTGCTGTGAGCCCAGTGGTGCCATTTCTCTCAACATCTGAGATGCTGCTGCTGTGAGAGTGAGGACTGGGTGGAGGATCGGCAGATGCAGCCTGAGAGTCTGGATATAGAAAAGTGAAGATGTACAGTATGCAGTATTGCACAGAATATACTTTTCTGTATCCAATTTAATGAAGGAATGAATAATGTATTCAAAATCTCTAGGCTTTGAGAAAAAGGCTGCTTCAACGCTACTTTATGCATTTTAATAATCCTTAATTTCTCAAGTGCAAGGAAAATGTTTAATCATGAAACTGGTCCCCGAAGTCATTAAACACAGGGAATACATCATAATAGAGAACTTCTTTAATAAGTTAGTTACCACTGGAGAGGTTTGTGCCAGTCGAATGGGTCGTTTCTGAAGAAACCGGGGCCACTGTCTGCATGTTGGTCTGCATGCGTTGGAGACGAGACTCAAAGGCCTCCTCCAGCTGCCTTTGAGCTTTGAGCTGCTGGGCTGCACGCTGAAGAAACACACAGAGACGCAGATCAGTTTAAATGCTGTTGGAGGAGCTTCAGAGATCAGTGCTGGGAAAACTGATGAGGATGAATAAATGAGGCCCTTCTTTGACAAAGATCTCCTGTGCAACAGCGTCAGTAAAAACACAGCGGCTACAAGTCAGCCCAAATGCCGTCAAAGAAAATTCAAATCCACTGATAAGAAAAACACTGTTCTACTCTCATTGTCACCATTTGTACATATCTTCCAGAGTTGTAAACACACCATCTTAGCAACAGCTAGACAGTCACAAACACACTCACAGCCGGGTAGGTGAGCGCAAAGGCCAACCATCCTCCCAGCAGCAGCGTCAGAACAGCCAGAGTAAGGCGGTCCTGAGTGATGAAGACAGGCAGCACAGCAGTCGGACTCTGGGCCTGTCCGGATGTCTTCCCATCAACCCCTCCACTATTAGCATTAGCGTCGCTATGGGTACCAGCGACTGTCTGGAACTGAAAGACACCACAACAATAACAGGGACAAGAAGTGAAGGAAATATAATGAGGTTTCATTTGTTTTTATCAGCGCTTGTAGAAGGTTGTTTTTTGTAAATCAATTTGCTATGACAGTGATCGTCAAAGGGGCATTTAGTGCTTCATTACATCAATGCCTTGGTCTCTTGGGCAGCATTAAGCAGGCTGTAACAGAGGATGATAGCCTGATAGAAGCAGGTGTAGACTGCAGCAACGGCACAGATACAGTTTGGAGCTGTGACTCACGTAGCGCTGGTGGTAATAGGAGCCAGGGGAGGCGGAGGACGCAGATCGAGGGGGGATGACCGCCTCACCAGAACGCTGCAGGCCGGCTGGGAAATCCCTCAGCATGGTGGTGTGAGCTACTGGGGGCAGCTCGTGATGACCTAAGCCACACAGGCACACAGACATAATACACTTAGAGCTGCATGCGTTTGCGTCAGTGTTGGAATCACTTCTTTGTCTGGTCAGTAAGTTAAAGAGATATTTGAGATTTGAGGAAATTTTGTGACCTTTTCCTCTGAAGCCAGATTACTTGCTTTCAAAAGTCAAAGCTAAGGTAAAGATACAGAAACATAATATATAATACAATTTTTGGAGTTTTTGGAGAATATAACTTTTCTTCATAAAAACGTAAACTTGGAGAGGCTTGTAGAGAGAAGTTAGACTAAATGTTCCTTCTGCAACAACATTAAATACCTTGCAACTGTCATTTTAAAGTTAACCTTTTTTTCAACTTATATGTTTAACAAAATACAGAACCTTCATTATTTCTAAAATAAACATAATTATTATTAGTTCACTGTGGCTGCAGGCACATGTAACCAGGAAGGTTGTTAATAGCGAAACACTCTTGTTTAATTATACACATATTATAAAAGGTAAAGTGGTTGTGTGTGTGTGTGTTTCTTTACCTATTAGCAGCCAGTGGTTCTTCCGGCTGTTTGTGCTCCCCGGTGGATAGCGCACATCCGTGGACGGTGTGATCTCGCACTCCCCTCGCTCTCTGACGGTCACACCAGTCGTCTCCGGACCCTCAATTCGAGCCAAGGTCAGTCCCCGAGGCTGCCATGGCAACGAGAAGTGACAACAAGTCACATGACATCTACCTTGTTATCACCTCGTCCCTGACTGTCCAACACACCTGATCTGATTTACTGCTGATATACTGATCTGATGTTAATGTTCTGTTAGAGATGGAGAGGGAATAACGACAGATGTTTGGTGTATAAGAAAACTAAGTGTGTGAAAGCACACACTTAGAAATAGATTATATATTTAAACTCACCACTAATGAGACTCCATGGTGGACAAGGGAAGTGGAGGCATAGAGGTGGGAGTCCAATTTCCCTACGTAGAGAGTGGGTCTTAAAGAAAAACAAAATCAGGTTATCCCTTTAGCCCATGAGGTCATTTTTTTTCCTGCTTGTTTGATTGTTTTCTATTGGCTTGTTTTCTATTTTCTATTTGATACTTTAAACACATACAAACAGTTTTTATCAAATGTAATGACAGACTGGTGTGCGGACAAGACATTTTTGGATTTCCACATTATAGCAAATAATAAAAAAGGAGATGCACACTAGTTTTGAATCACAATTTGAATTTTGAGTTTGTTTGCAGAAACACGAAATCCAATTTTCATTCTACTATTGCCACAGAAAATACTTAATTTCTGATTGGCTGGCAGATGTCCCTTAAAACATAACCAGACAAATCAAAGATAGTTTAGCCAACAGTTAAACGACTGCTATAGATCAGAATATCACGTACTGTAAATTACACTTTACAGTTTAACAGTTTGACTTGTATATAGACATTGTATGTTGTTGTTCATTGTTGCTTTATATATGTATATATATATATATATATATATATATATATATATATATATATATATATATATATATATATATATATATATATATATATATATATATATACACACACACATATATGTGTGTGTGTGTGTGTGTGTGTATTTTTATATATTTATACACTTTTTCTCATCTACTTGTGTGTACACCATATGTTTTTCTCTTCCAGCTGTCTATTTCCACCTTCTAGAAATTATCTAGAAACTGTTGTAACTTTGAAAATAACAAAAGTTTCTTGCATGTGTACGAATACAAATAAAGCTGTGTTGACTCTCTGTGGTGAAACCAACATCGCCAAGGGATAAACAGACTACAAGCAAACTTGTTTAAACATGGGTGATGTTTTTAGGACAGCTTATCTTTCTGCTTGTGGTAAGTGGATGAGCAGGTGTGATAATATAACTCGAGGCATCCTGAAAATAACAGACCAACAGTTCTTGTTCTGCCTTGTCCATTAAATCTGTATTATGTTATCACTTACTTAAATTCTAAGTGAACAATGCCTTTGTTTGTAGGAGCATCAAATGACTGTGTGTGTATGCACGATTTCTCTTACACGAGTTGTGTTTGTGCAGTGGCTTGCTCCTTCACAAACTGGTAGCTCCACTTCAGCGTAGAGTGTGCGTCTGCTTGGTCGTTGGCAGAGGAGAAGGTGAGAAAGCGTAGCGTTTCCATGGCGAGGGACAGGTGGGGGGCGTGTCTCAGTGAGTCGCCAGAGTACAGGTAGACCCCTACGACAGGCGAGCCATAGTTTTGACTCCACAAGACGTCACCTGAGAGAGGAAAACACACAACGCTTACAGCGTTACTAGGTGGTAGAGATGGAAATAAAGAAACACATATAAAGGTAATAAATATTCACATAGTAAAAACCACACACCTCTCCCTACCTGACTCTCTGTCAACTGTCACAACGAGACCATCACCGCTCGACACGAGATGGGCCATCTCTGGAAGTACAAGAGGTAGGGACAGCTTAGCTTTGGACAGATTCTTCCAAAGCCACTCAATATGACTAATAGTGCATGAGAGACGTACTGTAGTCTTGTTTCTCATCGTACGGTGGAGCCGAATAATCGTTGTACGTAGCGTTCCATCGCAGCTCCTGTGTCTTGGTGTCAAACATGGTAACCATGTATTCTGGAAAACAAGTGAAAAGTCAGGTGAGCTAAGATGCATGCAAACATTTCTGCAACGTGCGTGTGCGTGTGTGTGTGTGTGTGGGTTAGGCATACCTGTCCGTCCAATGTAGAGCAGTGGAGTGTTTGGGCAGATGGACTCAGAGGCAGAGGTGGTTAAACTGGTTTGCTTCTCACCCGTCTCAGGATCCACCACGAACCACACATCCTGCTTTTTACCTTCACGTGCCCATACACAGACACACAAATATTAGCCAACAGAACTGAAGTATGTCAAATATTTACTTGTCTCGTCTGTCACTGTCTCTGACAACTGTTTGTCACACACAGTGATAAATTATCTGTATTTCTCTGCATATCTCATACACGTACACACACAATATCTCACAGTATCTCACCTGTATAAAGAATACCATCAGAGCTTCTGCAGGGAGCCGACTGAACCAGCTCTGGGATGGTGAAGGGCAGCTTCTGCAGACACAACCAAATAATGGGATCATTAAGTGAAAACTGACAAACAAAAAGCACACACACACCCAAACTGCATTGTTTACCATCAGGCCTTCCTTGTGTTTGCCGCCCAGCACATATAAACTGCCGTCATTGGGGTCTGGAAGAAAACCCGGCCTAAAAAAACAAAAAACAAAAACAACATTCATTAATCAGTCTATTGATTAGATTACATGTGTGAAGGGCTAAAGTTTAAATACTGTTCCCTCTTTCAGCACTGATATGTTTCCCAGTACTCTACCTTAATAAATATGTTTATTTAAGAGCAGCTCTACAAAGTTTTTTCTAAATAACATAATAGATTTTTTTTTTATTTCAACCAAGTCTTTCTTATCCATGAACAAGTAAATAAGACTACAAATCTGCCAACTTTTGGTACATTTTGATACAGTGCTATTGAACACTTGAAAAATATAAAATAGTATGTGTGTATGTACTTTCACTTTGTGTATAAGTGTGCTACTCACTCTGTCAGGTAGACTGGCACTTGAATAATGGGGTCTGAAAGAAATCGAAAGAGCGACCTCATGAGAGCGTTTAAAAAATGAGAGTAAATAAATCTGAACATATTACTGATGTGTCGAGATCATGAACCTTCTCTGAGGGTCCACTTGATGTCTCCCGTCTGTTTGGAGACAGCGTGCAGACTGCCGTCCAGCGTGGAGACGAACAGGAGGGACTCTGGGAGGGTGACTGATCTGACCCCTCCGACCTGATGGGACACCAGAGAGAGAGAGAGAAAGAGAGAGAAAGACTTGAGGCCAGCTGCCTGACAGGAGGTTCAGTCACCGTGTCATGTATCTGAGATTTTAGCTCAGCTTGACTACAGCCTGTGTGTGTGTGTGTGTGTGTGTGTGTGTGTGTGTGTGTGTGTGTGTGTGTAGTGTGTGTGTGTGTGGTGTGTGTCAGGTCTGCCAGGGGTTGACAGTCCAGCCCTGCAGTAAGTTTCTGCTCTAATTCCTCATTTAGCAGGATGTCCTCACCCCCCTACTCCTCCACACCTCCAACAGACACACACAGCTACACACACACACACCCAACGGTGTACAGTAAGTTACCCTTTAATGTGTGTGTTCACCGCTCCCATATTTACCCACTGAGGGATGGTAACTAAACTGAACAGCACCCTGTGGTACAAGCACACCATGGCAAACACACACCACACACACACACACACACACACACACACACACACGCAGGGAGGGCAGTATTAACTTTCTACTGGCAATTCAGACCAAACGTCCTCTCATATCATGGCAACTTTACTCGAGCCTGAAATAGACACAGAAGCGCAGCCAGATGCCAGCTGAGGCAGAAATAGCAGGACCACGAACAGTCCTGACAACAACAACAACAACAACAACAACAACGACGACGTCGACAGCAGCATGAAACTCGACCCAGCGACACACAAACTTCACCTGAAACAGTTTGCCCTCCCAGGACAGCAGGAGGAGAGACAGCAGCAGGCGGCCCAGAGCCCCCATGACCCCGCGGACACCGTCTTTCATGGCCCCGAACAAAACGAGAGGACTGAGGCTATTCAGACTAACAACAGAGGTCGAACTCTCTCTCCATTTCCAGCGCGGCCGTCCATCCGTCAGGGGGGGGGCGAGGGCTGTCAAAGTCGGTGAAGTCTTAAGCGAGCAGGACCCACTTTGAGTCCATCTTTACGGGAGCGCGACAGCTCACGTCGCCGCTGCTCCACGTTTCCGTGTTGGGACGGAACCGGTGACGTCAGAGAGGGGGGACAGCTGTCGAGCGGGGCGGTGGGCGGGGCTTATCGTCGCTGCCCAGCGCTGACTGGCAGGAAGTTCGGCCAATAAGCGGAGAGCTGTGGGGGGATAAAAGGGGAGGGGCTGTGGAAACCGCTGGAACACGTGGAAAGTGACAACAGGACAGATGTGGATGCGACAAGAGGGGCGCATTGTGCAATAGAAAGTGGTGGAGGGCCTCATTGTTTGTTGGCCCACACATATATATGTACACACACAGACCCATCAGTGGTGGAGAGTGCTTTTATCAACGAATGCTCCTTTAGGTACAGTCCTGAGGTACCGTTGCGTTTCACTTCCTGAATATATACAGCTTAATACTTCCATTTTACAACAGTTTTTATTTTACTACTTTATATTTGGCGGTGGGTGACACTGAAGGTTAAGATTAACATCATTTACATCACATAAAACTTGAATCATTGCTATGTATTTACAATATCTTAGATTTTTATCTAGTACTATGTTTTTATATGGAAGTCAATTTCCACTGATGTGATAAAAAAAAGGGGTAATCTACATTATAATGAGGATTCTCCTCAAAAGTAATGAGAAATTTTCTCAAAAGAATGACATAGTTATCTCAAATTAATGACTTAGTATTACATTTGTTTATGTTATCTTCTCATTGTTTTGAGTTACTAAATTATTATCTTGAGACAATAATTCATTATTTTGAGAGGAGTGAGACATTGTTTTGAAAGTTTCTTATTTTTTTATACTAACCTATAATATTGACATATAAAGTCATTATTTTGAGATCTTCATCTTCTTCTTCATCTTCATCTTCTTCATCCGCCTTGGTCCGGGACCGGGTCGCGGAGGCAGCAGTCTGAGCAGAGATGCCCAGACTTCCCTCACCCCAGACACTTCCTCCAGCTCTTCCGGGGGGACTCCGAGGCGTTCCCAGGCCAGCCGAGAGACATAGTTTCTCCAGCGTGTCCTGGGTCTTCCCCGAGGCCTCCTCCCGGTGGGACATGCCTGGAACACCTCCCTAGGGAGGCGTCCAGGGGGCATCCGAAACAGATGCCCAAGCCACCTCAGCTGACTCCTCTCGATGCGAAGGAGCAGCGGCTCTACTCCGAGCTCCTCCCGAGTGACCGAGCTTCTCACCCTATCTCTAAGGGAGCGCCCAGCCACCCTGCGGAGGAAACTCATTTCGGCCGCTTGTATCCGCGATCTTGTCCTTTCGGTCATTACCCAAAGTTCATGACCATAGGTGAGGGTGGGAACGTAGATTGACCGGTAAATCGAGAGCTTCGCCTTTCGACTCAGCTCCTTCTTCACCACGACGGTCCGGTACACCGACCGCATAACTGCGGACGCTGCACCAATCCGCCTGTCAATCTCACGCTCGATCTTTCCCTCACTCGTGAACAAGACCCCGAGATACTTGAACTCCTCCACTTGAGGCAGGACCTCTCCACCCACCTGGAGAGGGCATGCCACCCTTTTCCGGTCGAGAACCATGGCCTCCAGGATTTGGAGGTGCTGATTCTCATCCCAGCCGCTTCACACTCGGCTGCAAACCGCTCCAGTACATGCTGAAGGTCCTGGCCTGATGAAGCCATCAGGACAACATCATCCATGCAAAAAGCAGAGATGAAATCCTGTGGTTCCCAAACCGGACTCCCTCCGGCCCCTGGCTACGCCTAGAAATCCTGTCCATAAAGATTATGAACAGGACCGGTGACAAAGGGCAGCCCTGCCGGAGTCCAACATGCACTGGGAACAGGTCTGACTTACTGCCGGCAATGCGAACCAAGCTCCTGCTCCGGTCGTCGTACAGAGACCGAACAGCCCTTAGCAAAGGCTCCCGGACCCCATACTCGCGATGGAGCACCCCCACAGAATACCACGAGGGACACGGTCGAATGCCTTCTCCAGATCCACAAAGCACATGTGGACTGGTTGGGCAAACTCCCATAAACCCTCAAGCACCCTGTGGAGGGTATAGAGCTGGTCCAGTGTTCCACGACCAGGACGAAAACCGCATTGTTCCTCCTGAATCCGAGGGTCGACTATCGGCCGAATTCTCCTCTCCAGTACCCTGGCGTAGACCTTCCCTGGGGAGGCTGAGAAGTGTGATCCCCTGTAGTTGGAACACACTCTCCGGTCCCCCTTTTTAAAAAGAGGGACCACCACCCCAGTTTGCCACACCAGAGGCACTGTCCCCAACCTCCATGCAATGTTGCAAAGGCGTGTCAGCCAAGACAGCCCCACAACATCCAGAGATTTGAGGTACTCAGGGCGGATCTCATCCACCCCCGGCGCCTTGCCACCACTGCGAGAGCTTACGACTGAACTACCTCAGTGACTTCGGCTTGGGTGATGGACGAGTCCACCTCAGAGACCCCAGCCTCCGCTTCCTCATTGGAAGGCAAGTCGGTGGGATTGAGGAGATCCTCGAAGTATTTCTTCCACCGTCCGACAATGTCCCCAGTCGAGGTCAACAGCTCCCCACCTGCACTGTAAACAGTGTTGGCAGAGTACTGCTTCCCCCTTCTGAGGCGCCGGACGGTTTGCCAGAATCTCTTCGAGGCCGACCGATAGTCCTCCTCCATGGCCTCACCGAACTCCTCCCAGACCCGAGTTTTTGCCTCCAGGACCGTCCGGGCTGCGGCTTGCTTGGCCTGCCGGTACCTGTCAACTGCGTCAGGAGTCCCACAGGCCAACATGGTCCGATAGGACTCCTTCTTCAGCCTGACAGGCATCCCTTACTTCCGGTGTCCACCACCGGGTTCGGGGTTGCCGCCACGACAGGCACCAGAGACCTTGCGTCCACAACTTCGAACCGCCGCGTCGACAATGGAGGCAGAGAACATGGTCCACTCGGACTCAATGTCTCCCAGCCTCCCTCGGAATCTGTGAGAAGCTCTTCCGGAGGTGGGAGTTGAAGACCTCCCTGACAGAGGGCTCGGCCAGACGTTCCCAACAGACCCTCACAATACGTTTGGGTCTGCCAGGTCTGTCCAACTTCCTCCTCTGCCAGCGGATCCAACTCACCACCAGGTGGTGATCGGTTGACAACTCAGCCCCTCTCTTTACCCGAGTGTCCAAGACATACGGCCGGAGATCAGATGAAACGACAACAAAGTCGATCATCGACCTCCGGCCTAGGGTGTCCTGGTGCCACGTGCACTGATGGACACCCTTATGCTCGAACATGGTGTTCGTTATGGACAAACTGCGTGACTAGCACAGAAGTCCAATAACAGAACACCGCTCGGGTTCAGATCGGGGAGGCCGTTCCTCCCGATCACGCCCCTCCAGGTATCACTGTTGTTGCCCACGTGAGCGTTGAAGTCCCCCAGTAGAACAATGGAGTCCCCAGTCGGAGCACTATCAAGTACCCCTCCCAGGGACTCCAAGAAGGCCGGTACTCTGTACTGCTGTTCGGCCCGTAGGCACAAACAACAGCAAGAGACCTATCCCCAACCCGAAGGCGCAGGGAAGCGACCCTCTCGTTCACCGGAGTGAACTCCAACACATGGCGGCTGAGCTGGGGAGCTATAAGCAAGCCCACACCAGCTCCGCCGCCGCTCACCCTGGGCAACTCCAGAGTAGTGGAGGGTCCAGCCCCTCTCAAGGAGCTGGGTTCCAGAGCCCAAGCTATGCGTGGAGGTGAGCCCGACTATCTCTAGCCGGTACCTCTCAACCTCCCGCACGAGCTCAGGCTCCTTCCCCCCAGCGAGGTGACATTCCATGTCCCTATTGCCAGAGTTTTGGTCCAGGGATTGGGTCGTCGAGGCCCCCTGCCACGACTGCTACCCAAACCACATTGCACCGGCCCCTCATGGACCTTCCTGCGGGTGGTGAGCCTACTGGAAGGCGGGCCCACGTCGCCATTTCGGGCTGAGCCCGGCCGGGTCCCGTGGGCAAAGACCCGGCCACCAGGCGCTCGCCTGCGAGCCCCAACCCCAGGCCTGGCTCCAGGGTGGGGCCCCGGTAACGCCAATCCGGGCGACGTAACGGTCCTTGATGTTCTTCTGTTCATGATGGGCTTGTGAACCGCTCTTAGTCTGGCCCGTCACCTAGGACCTGTTTGCCATGGGAGACCCTACCAGGGGCGTAATGCCCCCGACAACATAGCTCCTAGGATCATTCGGGCACACAAACCCCTCCACCACAGTAAGGTGGCGGTTCAAGGAGGGGTTATTTTGAGATAAAAAAACATTATTTGAGATACTAAATTATTATCTCAAGATGCTAATGGCTTATTTTTAGATACAAAATAGTTTTTAAGTTTCTAATTTTTGTAAAATACAAAGACATTATTTAAGAAGGTTTCTCATTATAATGACTTAATGGCTCTTTCATCACATTAGTGGAAATGTGCCTCCATATTTTGGCTCAAAACAGTAAAAGAACAAGTACTATTTTTATGTAATATGTCTTTTGTAATAATAATAATAATAATAATAATAATAATAATATTTTTTATACACTATTAAGGGATTATTCTGTATCTTGCATGCTTTTATTTTTTATACTTAAGTTCATTTTGCTTAAAGGGGTGGTCTAGCATTTTAGTATTACACTTTCATAAAGTTGAAGGACTGACAAATAATAGATAAGATACAGTGATTAAAAAAAGTAGTAGAAGCCAAAATATCCTGACTTTAAGCCTCTAATATGGTTCAAGCTCCAAAAATCCCAAAATGCCACATTTCCCACAATGCAGCAGCACCAGTTTCTTTCATCTTTACTTAAAATCAGGACATCTTGATATACATCATTATCTCTTACACTATCTTTTTTGTTATTAAATTCTAGTCTAAACTGAGACTAAATTGAGAATCGAGTAGTGAGAAGGGAGTAGTTTGGGCTGTCCAAATACTTTTTGGGGGGATGTTTTCTCTGCTGCACAACACACAGTGAGAGGTAAAAAAAGAAAAGGCCCCAGGCGTAGCTTGGGGCGTTTAAATGCAGCATGAACCAAATCTTGCAGCCTGTGGGAAAAGGCGTGCCTCCACTCCACGGGCCTCCAGAATACTGATGTGTTAGTGCTGAACCACCCTAACTGAGACGGGAGGAAGTACAAATGACCAGAAGTAATTTGGGGATAGAAAGACCACCCTCAGATTTGTGCTGCTGCAAAGTAGAATTATTGAGCTGGGGTTGGCAACTCCCCATGTGAATTTGTAGACTAATGAATGTATCTTGTCCCAGTAATTGGTGGGAGGTAGGGGTACCACAGAGGAGACGTAGTTCACCCATGGCAAAATGTTGTCTGCCAATGGTTGTGTTTTGATAAAACTTGTCTGATCATTCTGAATTAGCCTGGTCATATATGATTTAGCCCAGATGACATATACCTCTCTGCATTCAAAAAGAGCCCTATTCAATAGTCATGTGCAGAGAGAGCCACCTAAGTTCATCCTCTTGTGTAATTCAGTCAGGGTGATGGGTCAACTGAGGTGATTGGCCTCCTCTTGAGTTAGAGAGTGAAGCTCCAAATTCAATAGTAGTCCTTGAAATGAAAAGCATTTACCCGCAACAGACTACTTTTACAGTAGTCTGAATATTTCTTCCACATACACAGTAAAGTTAGAAAAACAAATATTTATAAAAAAAAAACTTTATTTCTCAGCAACAGATCACTCTTCAGAAATTTCATGCCTTTCCCTATAACTTACCAAAGTGCCTTTACATGGGATAATGTAGCCTGTGCGTGGGTGTGCTTCAGATATGAAATGATGACGAAGACAAAATAATACTGGCAGGCACTTCTATCATTTGAGGTATGCACAAAACAAATGAAACAAACAACATCATAGATTAGTCTTAAAAGGCATTTTCTGGCTGTGCGTAGGTAGGTGAGGTGTGGGCTCCACACACAGTGGGGCGCCCAGGCCTTTGGTTCGTTGTAGTCTACCGGTGGAGCACGCTGTCAGGTTTGGGATAGCCAAACAGCTCAAAGTCTGGTTCATACAGTTTGTACAGTTCTCTCCTCATGGAAATGGGAATCTGTGCAAACCAGTCTCTTTCCCAGCTGGCTGCAGTGCGGTTTCTGGCCCCTGTAGGGAAACGTAGCAGATGATCCACCTCCAGAAGCTTCAGCAGGTGGTCCGAGTCTGATTCCAGGGTTTCTAATCGTCCAATGAAGTCGTACTTCACCTGGCATGGGTGGCACAGACGGTACACCTGAAACACACAAAAAGCAGGCCTACATTTTAAAAATTGGATCAGTTTGTACAAATGTCTGTGGCTTTGTATGTAATATCTGCGCCTGTCCCATGGCTGATGTACTGGGTGTGTGTACATATATTAGCATACATGAAAAACAGGTCACCTGACTCTACACCTGTTCTTTTTATTACCTTGAATATTTTTGGCTAGACTGCCTCCCTTAATGCTTATATAAACAGCAGACGCAGACAATGAAGAGCACATTAGGGAACAAAAAATACAAAGAAGATGAGATTTATTTTCTGTGCTAAGAAGTACCATGCCAAGACAATTAAATGGTCCACATGCTAAGATGTGTGTGCTGAAAAATCCCAGAAGAAAATGCTAAAATTGAAAATGTTGATGCATTGCAACAGCTGACAGTACAAATTTAGAAACAGATCAGTAGAAATAATATTTTATTGTCTTTCTGTAAAATATTCAAATTGAAATTGACCAAAGATGCAGTTGTCCTTGAATCTGATATTTATAATGATATTTCTGTAGGATTTAGTGTAAAATTAGGACAAAGTGCAAAAGGGACAATCTCAGGTCATTGCAAGAAGCCCATATCATACTGTGGTGTTTTTAAAATATATATGACATATATGACCAACAGAAGGGTTAAGTATGCATATGGAGATCTCATTAAATCCATTCATCTACAAAATAATGTCAGACTGTATAAAGTGCAGCCTTCCACGCCTTGTGTGCATGTAGCTGTGTGAGACAAGCACCTGCCGCCAGTGTTCATTGAAGATATTCTCCTTCTCGGTCTCTGGATCCAGCAGGTATGTGATAAACTGCTGAAACGTTGGTTTGATACCTGCTGCAAACGCCTCCGCTGCTGTCTCCGGCAAACTGCCAGACACATTACCATAACGACGCAGCATGACCGAACCAAATTGCTTGTAGAAGTCCTGGTTGGGCCTTGAAACACACAAAGATACACACACTTGAATAATTCAAGAATGAAAGGACTGCTGTTTAATCAAAAGTGAGGCACATTCCTTGGCCTCTCCCAAATCTCAGGGAACATGCGCACACACACGCACACACACACACACACACACACTCTCTACCCATCCACTAATAGGCACACACCTTCCAAACTTATTCCTGAAGGCAGAGATAAGACGAACAAAAGGGTCTCGTACAAACAGAAACTTGGTGTAGTGCTGGAGCTTGAGTGCCATCAGGTGGCGGGACAGAGAACCATAATGGCGCCAAAACCTGGTAAAAGACACACAAACAGCACAGAGAAAACCATAAAAGCAGATCCTCAGTGTTTTTCTTCTGAAGTCGGGATTGTACAGTAATTCTGTAGCTGTTTAGTCTCATGTAATACTGAACACAATTATTGGTGTCACTAAATGATCTGAAAATAAGGGTAAAAAGAGGATAAAAATATGTGTTTTGTATAATAATGCAGACAGAAAAAACACATGTTCAGATACTCTAACACAGACAGCTCCCGAGAGGTAGAGAAAGGTCTGTCTGTGCTGCAACACCAAGCTCCGCCTGTCGTTTTCCACTCTCCTCTTCCAAGTGTCGGCTTCATAAATAAGTTTAGCTCACACAGTTTGTCAAACACCAGTTGAGTGTAACTGAGGAAATGTTACCATAAAACTGTCTAAAAAAGGAAAACCAACAACACATTGCTACAGAGAGGAATCATTTACAAGCTGAGTTCCCTTAAGTTTTAGATGAAGAAATAATTACTGTGACATTTTCTGTAATTCTTAAAATTCTTTCACCATAAATAAAGAAAAAAGATTTAGTGAAATATTTTGCAACAAAGAGGCTCACTGATATGGTCAGACGGACTCAATTTCATTTCAGAATTGCAAAGTTGTTTTACGCCTCTGGCTTGACACCCCGATTTCCTGGGTGAGGTTCCTTTGTTGTCAGTGTAAGACTGAGGGATGTGGTTTGTTTGGCTGTCCAATGTTGCTTCTTTAAGACATATTTTTCAGTCTCTCTGCTTTTTCATGTTGACTCATTTTACTAAGCTGTTAAAATTTTTGTAGCGGGGGCTTGGTTTCTCTGTGAGGGAATTTGGTTTCTGCAAGCTAAATATAATGTATTCAAAAAAAATTTTATTTTTCAAAATTTCCCAGCTATGCCAGTTTAGCTGATACAGACACACTGGGGATAAAACGCTTGGTCAACTTTTGGAACTATTGCTGTGTAGTGACAACTGATAATGTGAGTTATTTTAGATGCAAAGTGTTTTAAATGTATCAGTTCAGCTCTGTGAACAGTGTGTGTGTGTGTGTGTGTGTGTGTGTCATACTTGGCAAAAGTGAGGTGGAGGGTGGAGTTGTGTACGAGGTCAGGAGGGATAGTCTCTGGGTCAGTGTAAGGTTTTCCTGAGGAGGGTGAGATCAGAGACTGGGACAGAACCACCATCACTCTTTTCCAGTTGGTGCACGCGACCTGAATGCAGAACAACAGTGGGTGGGGAGAAAAAGAAAAAAACAAGGATCTTTGAACATGAGTGTGTGAATGTGTATTTTGACCACTTGCAATATGCAAAAAAATAGAATAAAAATGAAGAACTGTGATTTTACTTTCATTTTTCTTACACTTAACAATCCACACACAGTGAACTAACTCACCACCCACATTCACACAAATTCACACACTCACAAGGCAGCTGTACCTTGGGAACATAGCAGTAGATTATCTGATGTTTGTCATCCACTATCAGGTGATCCAGTTCTCTGTTGGGGATCTGATCAAATGGCCGAGTCCTTCCGGGGAATTCCAATGCGCCATTTCCTGAACAAATATCCGTAATCCTCTTTTTCCTCTCTGCCTGTTCCCCATCGTCATCAGCAGTACGACTCTCCTTCTCCTCATCCTCCCTTGATTCCTCCTTCTTCTGTTCTTGTTCGTCCTTGCCCTCCTCCTCCTCCTCTATATGATCCTCAATCAGCTCCTCCTCTCCTCCTCCTGCTCCTCGTGTCTCCCCGGGGACTAGAGTTGTACTGGAAGCATTGGTGGGGACTGTGAGGGAAGAACTTGTCTGGGACTTGCTTGTTGACGTAGGGCCTTCAGTAGCCTGACTGGAATCAGAGTGAATCCACTCGTGTTTGGGATCCTGAAGCGGGTAAAGGTTAAAGCCACCAACGTCGTCCCAGTAGACGATAATCAGCAGGATCATCAATAGAGACCCCAGGACGAACGCCACTCGTAGACTGTGCCATGTTCCCATGGCTCTTCTAGATCCACAGCTGTGATTGGTGAAGAAAAGAGGAAGAGGTTATCTTAGCTCCATGGTGGGCCACTAGCGCGGAAGCAGACACTTCCTGCTTGCAAGCTGCAACGGAAAGAACAGGAAATGTCAGTGAGACCCCGGTTCCTCTTCTGCAGACTAAATAAAGCAAAAAGATTTACAATCTGATTATAATATAAAAGAACTGGATATTACAGAGTGTAAAAAAAAACAGAAGCAGTTTTATTCTTAGAAAAATAACCCGTAAGGTGGCATCTTCGCAAGCTCTACTTCACAAAACACAGACTGGGAGTTCACCATTGGGGGAACTAATTATGATGTACTTTTACAGATTAAATTAGTCATCACCGTAAAAAGTAATTAAATTAGCAGTTAAAATTAGTCCAACTTGATCAATTACAACATGAAAATATTTCTGAGATCTTAAAATAAGTTTGTTAGTTTTTCTCTTATAAATTATAATATAATAAAATGTTAAATTCATAATAATTCAATTTCCCTCTGATTTTCTTCTCCAGCCTCGCTTGATATGACCTGTAGTTTACAGTGGCTAATCTTAGCTAACGTTAGCAAACTTTAACTGTACTGCTGTTTAACTGACATCCCTCAGTTCATTAACTTAATAACGCTTCTATGCTTGTGCTATTGTTAAAATTTGGCATTTACTACTATTACGTCCACTTGAGGCCATAATGTCCGCTGCTTTTTAAAAACAGTTACATAGGGGCATTTCTGTTGTATAATAAGAACTTATGATAATAAAGATATATTCTATGTTTTTATGTTTGTATTACAACTTAAGTAAATTATGAATAATGAGGACTTTTACTTGCATATTATACAAAGTAACATTCAATGAGCTGCCTGGTTACCATGTCAACAGCAGCCACTAACTCCCATTGTCCTACATTAAATGACAAGGTCAAACCAATAAACAATAACACAGAACAAACCAAGGTAAACTGAAATTAAACTAAAAACACTGATATTATATTCTGTGTGTGTGCTCTTCATCTGACTGCCTCACACACGTGTTGACAGGTGAATTTTACAGGCATCGTTTTCGTCTATGGCTTATCATTTCGCTGACAAGAACGTTAAACGGCCCATAGTGACATTTTTACAAACCAGAAACAAACAAAAACACAATATAAGCCAGCTGATATTTGTTGTTTCAGGGAGTTACACACTGCGGCCATCGGTCATGTGACAGGTGCTCTTTTCACCGAAAATGGAAATGCAAAATAAACCGGTGAGGGGGTGGTGTTTGTAAATGCCAACACATTGAATAAATACATGCAGTATGAAGTGACACACTGAACACTACTATCGGACACTTGGATGCAGAAAAATCGTGTAGGCCTTGTCAACAATTCAATATTCATACAGACTTTCTGCAGAATCCTATCATGATGATATGATCTCATGTTATTGTTCAATAATTCTTCAAATCTGAAGGAGAACTAGTTAAAAGCTTTTGTTTTACACATTTAAAAAAATTCTTCCACGTAATGTACAACAGGTTGACACAGTTCATAACTAATCTTATTACATTATCTGTGATTTGGCATGCATTTACCAAATTGTGATGTACGATATGCGAAAATTTGTGATGATACTGTGATAATATGCAGGACTTTCACTCTTTCCAGGACACAGCCAAATAAGGGACACTGAACTCAGCTTCTCATGGATATTTGCCACAGTCTTTTCCATTTTCCATTCCAAAGCATCCACAGAATAATATCAAAGGTATGTGCTATAAATGGTGCTGAGCAGTGTGAATATGCACAGGGGGCCGTGGGAACCTCGAGCTCCGCCCGGGGCGCTCAGCTGTCACCGGGATGTGAACAAACGGGGAGTTGGGGCTGGAAGCAGGCTCGGTCCTTTGGCCTGCTGGAGGCTCTACCCCCCCTTATTGTCTGTCCCGTAAAAACATCTGCTGTGGGGGGAAAATAGTGGAAAAAATGACGGTCCTAATAAAACCAGAAGAGAAAAAGAGGAAAAAAAATACACCCGGACTGTACTAGAGCAAAACAGGGGAAAAAGGGCTCATATTTCGACAGAGAAAATTATTGTTTTTTTCTGCGGTGTTTCTTTCCACTAGGTTTTTTAATGTGAACTCCACGTTGACCGGAGAGGCCTTTCGATAAATCAGCATCCACAAACTCTCTCGTGTGTTGGCACGCGCTGTAGCCACACACGCACGTGCACACAAGTGCGAGCGCAAACAGTAAAAAAAAAAAAATCCTACGTGGACTTTTAATGTGTCTGTGAGGCTCAGTGACAAGTTGTATTCATAAAGAGAGGCGCACACTCTTTCATTCAAATTATTATTCCTCTTTTTCGGGGGGGGGCTGCTCACCGCCTCCTCCTCCCAGTCATCGGTCGGAAAAGCTTCATTTCTACAGTACACAGGTTACAATGTGTCCTTTCACCGGACACCGTCCCTCTCTCATGAACACACGGACACTTTGATTTCCCTCCGCAGCGAAACGCTCAACTTATTCCTGCTTTCTTTCTTTCTCTCCTCACGAAGAAAAATCATCGTGACCCCCCTCCCTCCTTTCTTCCCTTCGAGGTGTAAGAAGAGCCCGGCTCTGCTCCCTCCGCACCGGGAGCATCACGGCGACAAATAAGCCCGCCTCAACATCAATGTGGGTGTGTGAGAGAAAAAAAAAACAAGAAATGAGCTGAGTCTGAGTTTTATCTCACCCGGCAGAGGAGCTCCATGGTGCCGGTCTGTCCGCCCTTTGTCGACCGCCTGGTGTCCCCCCCAGCTGTCTGTCTGTCCGTCAGCCCGGTGATGGGACCGGGTGGGCACGACGGCACTGAAGCGCTCTGTCTCCAGAGAGGGGAGGCAAAGTATCGCGAGATTTGGGAATGAGACACCCACCCCTGCACACACTCGCTGCCTTTTCACACACACACACACACTCAGACAGACACACTGTGCTGGACAGTTTTAGGCTGTGAAATCATAAACCTGCCTACGCTTATGACACTGGTGTCCAGTGCCCCAGAGGGCGTAACTCGTAATAAACAAGAAGACTATAGAGAGAGGACACCATGGAAACCCATCTGAGTGAGGACAGTTAGGAATAATATAATAATATAATAACAGTCATGATAAAGGATGAAATACTGAACCAAGATCATGAGAAACTAAGTCAAGATTTTGAGATACCAAATCGAGATTATGAGACTATGAATGAAGATTATGAGATAATAAATGAAGATTATGAGATACTGAATAAAGATAATGAGATAGTTAACCACGATTTTGAGTTACTAACTCAAGATTATGAGAAAATAAATTAAGATTATAAAAGAATAGGTCATGAGATATTGAATCCAGATTATAAAATAAGAAATTAAGATCAGGAGATACAGTATTGAGATTATGATATAAATCAAAATGATGATTTCACCTTTATTCTTATGATGCTCAAGTTGTGTGGATTTTCTTTTGTTTTCATAGCAGAAATGGGCTTCCACAGGGCACTGAACATATGTACGTGAAATTCATGTAAATCTGAGTGAAACTTTTAGCCTAAAAAAGATAATAGATAAAATAGAGACTTCAGCTGTACACCTGCAGAATTATATTCCTGATCAAGTGTAACTGAACAGTTAGCTGGATAAGAAGAATATTCAAAATCCATGTATGTGTAGATAAAACCATTTGGAGGACTAATTTTTGGTTTCTGGTTTCTGAGTGTGGTTTGGCATCCTGACTAGAACCTTAATAAGCAGTACGGTATATAAAACCTGGACATTCATCTCACCAA
Source organism: Scortum barcoo (assembly GCA_023238725.1). Lineage (NCBI taxonomy): Eukaryota > Metazoa > Chordata > Actinopteri > Centrarchiformes > Terapontidae > Scortum > Scortum barcoo. Next base: position 22,209,429 of record CM041553.1, read on the forward strand.
CTCTGATCTACTATTTACATTCTTACAGGTACCATCCAATTAAATGAGGTCAGTTGAATAATTTTTTTAGTCTGTAGTCTTGGTGGTGTTGCTGGCTGCAGTATAATTGTAAGGTGTCTTTCTCTTGGTTTGCTCCTGTGCTTCTCCACAGCTGTAGTAAATGAAGTCTTCGCGTTATTAAAAACTCTGTAAAAAGTTGAATTGAAGCACCAACACAAAAGCAAAAACTGAATATTTGAGTAAAAAAGATATTTCTTATAAGGTTTTTGTACTGAACTGCATTACACGGTACGGGTGTTTCTGTTTCTTTGGTGACTTTGTGTAAATACTATCTTCTTTTCTGAACTTATTTTGTCAGTCATAAAAGTCTAAACATGGTATCACCATGTTTGACTGAGGGCTATAGAGCTGTCTCTTAATGAGTATTTATAACATCTGTGGGCTGATGGGAAAATGATGGGGTGGCTGCCGTCTCCACATCAAACGGACCAGGCGGCTCACCAGCAGTCTACTGGAACTTAAGACACCAATCATGTTCCTTTAGAAAACTCAGAATGTGTTTTTCTCAGATAGCAGAACATTTTGGTCGAAACAAGAGCATCAGATTTAAAGTTTGAGCCCCCGCACTGAAGATTAGGTGGATTAATGTTCGAATAAATCACAGAGAGGAATTATAACTTCAAATTTAGATGCTTATAGAAGTCTAATTATGAAGTTTAATGTCGCAGCATGTTAAAATTAAGTTGTGTGGCTATGAAGGTACATTTGGGAAATTACTTTTTCTACTGAGTTGCTTACTGGCAGATATCTTCTATAAATTAGACATTAGTGGACTGCTCTATTTACAATGTCAAACATCACAAGGGACATCTGCACATAATGTACACAGCACAGATATGGAAGCAAATTCCTGTAAAAAAAAAATAGATATAGTGGGTCTGAAAAACAATTTAGACTTTTGGGTTTCACGTAAAATAACTCCAGAGGTGGGACTCTGACTATACCTCTAATAAGCAGATTATTCATCTCACCAAACTGGCAGGTAATGCAAGATGTTGGTGGACTGTTCTGTTTACCGTGTCGAACATCACAGTGAACATCTGTACGAGAGAGTGTGAACATACATTAGGCCTGGTTAATGAGGTAAAAGATCTCTGCAGCCCACAGTGTCAATATTCAAACTGAGAGTGAATCAACACTGTGTGACCTCACATTTCCATTAAGGATGATCCATGCAGACTAATGAACCTGAGTGGTGCTGTCACATCAAGAACTAGCTGCTCCCCGTATGTTGAGATTTACAGTGACTCAAAATGCACAACTGCACTGTGATAGTGATCTTTGGCTGAGCTAGAAAACGTCCTAACAAAAGTCCTTAAGATAGTTTATTTATGGCACAAAAAAGAGCAGTTTAAATTGCTTGTGAGTCACTGTAAGGATGTACTGATAAATGCACAACTTCAACAGCACTTTCACCTTAATGACAAGTCAGTTATCCTGCAGAATAGAGAGAACCCCGTGATCCTGGTTGTCTAAAATCTTTTAAAACCAGAAAATATGTAGGAGTGAAGCAGTGGGTTATCTCGACTTACACATATTTTCAACTACAACATTTTCAACAAGAAACATTAAAATCATGACAGCAGAGAGAAATTTCCCCTCAGGTACATTTTCCCAACAACTTACAGCCTCAGTTAAACCTTTCTTTTTAAATGTCCGACCTCTAGTGGCATCTGCACAACATGTCAGCAGCTGAGATTCTGGCTGAAACACAACTGAGCTTTTAACTGCGACTTCTTCTGTAATCTGATTCATAATCTGTTTGTGAGACGGGATTTGTGTCAAACAACAAAGGTTTATGGTTGTTTTAAATCCTAAACTGCAGATAAGATGATAAGTGAACAAAAGGGTCAAACTGAGAGGATGGTTAACATATTGTACACTCTACTAGTCACCTGAATGCAAACGGGATATTTAATTCAACTCCACCATAAATAAATGATATGCAACTTTACACTGACACTACAGGAACTGTAATGGGTGTGTATACAAATAACTATATGGTTCTATTTGAGTCTAATTCATGTGTTCATCAATTTCTTAGAGCTCAGTCTTAAAATGGCTTGTTTAACCAAAGTAACAGCATATGTCAAGACTTCCTGACACTTGTGAGGCTGTACCAGAGAACATTTAGCATTTTTGATGAATGATGTAAAAAGGTTAGCTAATTATCAAAATGGTTGGTAATCAATTTTACATCCATCAACTAAGCAGTTAAATGATAAAATCTTTCAGCACCACCTGTATACAGTATTTAGCCCTACGCTTGTGATCATGCCACTCAAGTTGGATTTTACTGGACTGGAGAACAGATGCTTCCCTCTATAATAAAGAACCAAACACTAAGACAGAGCCAGGTTGCATTGTGTTTGAATGTTTATTTAAAGTTAATCCCACTGCGCGCCCCCTCCCTGTGTGAAAGCCTAGTCTGAAAGGAGGAGGATACAGGCCACTATAGCGCCACATCAGCACATTTATTAACAAGGCTACTTGTTTAGTCACACCTCCACCCCCCATTGGTATGGCACTCTGTGCTGCCCTGTGATAACACACTAGCATGGTGAGGCTAGTTCATGAACACCCCGAGGAAGAAGAAGGTCCAATAAGAGACGGGGCTGAGTTTAGAGAGCGAGTATCTCCAATTAATGAATAGAAGAGAGAAGACCGTAATACTAAATATCAAGTTCCACAGAGAAAACAAAAAAGGGGCGGATAATGGTGAGAGACAAAGAGAAAATATTCAATACAAAGTATTCTCTCTCGTCCCGCGATGTGGCTGCTGATCCGCAAGGCGTGCTTCAATGATGTCACTAAAGTTGGATGTTGAGGCTCGTGAACCTCAAGATTTGCGGTGTGGTCGTCGTCCTTCTCCAATCAATGACACAGTCCCTCTCTCCTCCTTCCACACAAAAACGGATGGACTGAAAAAGAGAGAGAGAGAACACCAAGTCAAATACAGATCTAGGATGTTGTTGTGTAACGTGACTTAAAAAAGAACGTTTACAATAAGTCTGTTACCTGCGTAGGGGACTACAGATCTCCAAGGGGAATGATTTCTTCGTTGATAAAAAACTCAATGGTCTCCTCCTCCCAGTCATCCACATTGCTGTCCAGCTCATCAGTATCCACTCCTGCAGGACAGAAACAAATGTCAGTGACTTTCTTAATTAAAGGTAAAGAGACAGGAAAAGGGAGTCTAGCAAGGCGTCAGTGGTAGAACAGTGAGAGAAGTCCCACCTCCTCTGAGCTCGAGGCGAATGCTCTTCTGTTCCTGATAGGTCTGCTGCGCTGCCTCCCTGTAGCAGCGGTACTCCTCCATCATGGACCTGCGCTTGTCCACCAGCTCCTACTCAAACACACACACATAAAAAACATTCAGCTTCATAACAGCAAGATATTGTGGGGATTGTGAACATGCAGCTTGTTTCACTTTTTTCCTAATGCTTGTTATGTCTAAAGTGTTAAGGGGCTTAGTGAATTGTGTGTTTCTGGAAACTACAATTATCCCAGGATTGGGAGTTTTGAGCTCTTTTAAATAAGATACCAATATCTCAACTCTCAATGTGTTTAGGACAATTAGCAAAAGACAAATGCTTTAAAACATACTTGAAATTATACTGCGTTAACACTGTTTGAACTGGTTAACGAGGGTGCAGAAAATACCAAAACAGCTGACATAGTTGTGAGATTCCCAACAATATCTACTAAATAAAAAGTAAGCTGTAGATGTGAACAGCCTGGATTGGTTCAAGAAATAAACAGGTCAAACCTTAGAGGCCTTGGACTGGCTGAGACGATCCTTCTGCTCAAAGATCTTTGAGTACTTCTTAAGATCCTTCTTGATCATCTGAAAGAGGCAGAGGGATATTTACTGTAAAGGAGGGTTCCACAGCAACAAACCAAAAGTGCGACAAATACAATCTCAAGTTTGCGTTGCATCAGTACACAGGATCAGAGTTAGAATCAGGAGCAGCAAAGCAGCTCTCATATGAGGTGTCAGAAAGGTTAGATTTGTCATCACTGGCTCCACACACACATACAATCAGTACGTGTAGATAAAATGGTACCTTGATCTGCTCTGCGCTTAGCAGGGTTGGAGGTCTGGGTCTCCAGAGGAGCTGACAGAAGCGGTCCTTGTTGTTTTTCTGAAGAAGGCGGCCCTGGAACGTCCACAGCCAGTATGCATTGTCCACCTACATACACACACAAATTAAAAAAAAAAGTTGGATGAAAGGTATGTGAGTGCAGGTTCAGTATGAATTTCCACCTGTTGACACCAACAGTGGACCAACTGGACAGGCAGGAAAAGAAAAGACGAGTATTTTTATGTACCTTGTGGCTCCACCAGGAGACGGAGGTGACGACGTAGCGACCGGTCGGGTCCCACTCAACGTCAGAGGCCATGTAGTGCTCTGCTATGTTCATCATGGTGCAGTCTGATGTGTCCACAAAGGCAAGAGCTCCATTCATGCTGCGCACAAATACAGAAAAACATTATTCACACACACACTCAAGATGATGTTCATCAGAACTGACACACAGACATGTGAATCCATAATAGTGTGAGCCTCAGATCAGAGTTAGAATCAGGAGCATGTGCTCTCATACGAGGTGTCAGAAAAGTTATTTAGTTTGTCATCAGCGGCTTCTTGTGTGTCTCTCAATCACACTAAAACACACACACACACACACACACACACACACACACACACACACACACAGATATTTAACTGATATTTAACTGACCTCCTGAGTCCAGCCAGGACCAAAAACTGTCCCTGGGGGCTCCAGAAGATGCTGTTGGCCTGCTGCTTGTCGAACATCTCTGTAGAAAAAGGACAAAGTTTCACATTCGTTCGAGGATTATGGATCGGCCTTGACTGTCTACCATGGTCTCAACAGGACATTTAGCACATCTATCCAACCAACTCACTTATGAGCTCGATCTTGCCGTTGTTTTTGACATGATAGAAGGAGACGCTGATTCTGGGAACCTCTCCGTGGAGAACAGCAAACTTGCTGCCGTTGGGTTCCCATGCAAAGGCTATGATGCTTTCTGGAAAAACAAACAAAAACAATAGATATGTTTTTTTTTCTTTTCTATGACAAACATTCGCTGTTACTTTGAGGATATTACAGTCTTACCCTTCATCTCCACCACATCGACAGGAACCTGCTTCTCTCTCATACGGAAGATTTCAAAGTTGGTGACCACACCCTGAAAGACATTAAAAAAATACATTTAGCTTTTCTTTTTTTTGTGTGTTTACTAGAGATGGGCAAACAATACCGAAGCTCCAAAGCTTGTATCAGTGTAATGAACCACCATGTTTCGACTCTAAGTGTTGGAGCTTGTATCGCTGTCACGTGACTGATGACGTCCGAAGCTTCAGACGTCACTGGTGCTTCATGAAGTGTTTCATTGGTTCATTGGTTTGACAAAAGCGGTTTTGGTTTGACATTGGTTTACAGCTTGAAGGCTTTGGTGCTTTACAATGCTATGATGCCTCAGTGACACTCCAAGATGTGTGTTTTGAAAGAAGCCTTTGTGAAAATAAACGTTGCACAAAGCGATGCTACTTTTTACAATGCCCATTTTCACAAGCACAACTACTGACACTTCTATCAGATCATACTTCACTAATATGGCATAAAACATATAATTGATATGTATGTATGTAAGGATGGATGAAATACATCCTGAGAACTATAGTTATACAAAAATTGAACAATGAAAGTATTGACGGTATAGCTCAGTAGGTTGCATTTAGGTATGAAGGATCATCCAGCCATGAACACACGGCTTTATATTTTTGTCTAATATTTTCTTTTATTGCTATACACAGAAAGTGACAGAATCCACATCGCCAAAGGTTGTTTATAAACTTCATATCTGTTTAGGAACATGCAGGTTGCAGATGAGTTTTACTGCACACATTTGGGATTGAAACAATAATTTTTTGTGCGAATGCTTCGGTCAAATTATGAAACAGGTGCTGTAATTCCAGTCTGCCACCAGATGTCACTGTTCCTCATCACAGTGAAGCCCCAAAGCTTCAAATCATTTTCAGTACAAAAAGAAAGCAAGCCTCAATACTTCACAAGGCTTCATTCGGCCATCACTAGTGTTTACACCAATGAGGTCTCTCTCTCCACTTGCGTACCTGTGTTCCTTTAGGAGTCCTGTCTACTTTCACACACAGGTAATCTCCATTTCTCTGCCAGTGCAGTTTGCAGTCGACAACATTGAAGAGGTTGCGGACACGGATCTCCTGACGGGAAGGCATCTGCATCAGAGTCACTCTGGCTGGGATATCCTTGTCTTCGGGTACCCAGAATGCTATGATGTTGTCGCCAGGAGACCATGAGAAGTCCCTGCAGATACACACACACACAAAAACACACAGATTCTTATCAATATCTCAATACATTTGTGTTAAGATTTTAAAGCAGGTAATTATAAGAAACAAACCATTAAAGCATTATTAAAAACTCTTACTTGATCCCGGAAATCTTGAGACTCTTCTTGTCGAGCAAACCCATTGACTGAAAGCAGCAGAAACATGGCTTTAATATCATTTGCACAGTTAAAGTGCACACTAACTACAAATATGTATTCTTCTGTAAGACTACTTACTGGAGTCTCATAGATGCTCAGCGTGTCTGTGGTCATCCTGGCAAAGAACTTCCCATCATGGCTCCATCTGAGGACAAAAATGTTTCATGATGATACATTCAATCACTGCCGGAGCAACAAATGTGAAGACTAAATAAATAAGTACTGACTTGAATATGGGCCAGTGTGCAGAGCTCTCGCAGTGGAAACCTCTCTTCTTCTGTCCAGTCAGAATGTCCCAGATGATGATGGCCTGTGGGTCCTCCTTGGTGTCCATCAGTGGACTGAAGGTCACCACGTACCTGGAAGGCATCACAACCAACACATTGAGCTCAGAAATGCCACAGTCCCCTTAACATTATCCACAAGATATAATCTCAACTTCTGAACCAGGACTTTCAGTATTTAGATTGAGTAGCTTGTGAAAAATAAGGTGTGTCAGATTTAGTTTTCTGCAGAGGTTTTATTTTTTTTAAATGTGTCAGATATATAGTTAAGCATAATTAATATTTAGGTGAATACAAATTTAGGATCAGACTCCGTATCAGCAGGAGGGGTCCTAATCAGGGCTAATCACTGCTAAGAATTTAAAAGTAATATGGTATATTTGTTTTTAATTATGTTATACTGATATTCTTTCTAAATAAAGAATTTTGCACACTGATGCAGCTGCATACTGGGAAAGGCACTAGTTAAAACTCATCTGTATGTGTCTCTGCTGCATTATAAGATGAAAAGATCAAATGAAAATCAGACACGTTAAAGTAGTTTAAAAAATCTACACCTCTCTTTTCAGCGTTAAACCATTTATCCAAATTTTGAGTGGATAGAAATGAGATGACTAGTACTCAAATATTTTAATATTGTCCAGAATAGTTTCTTTTCTTTTTTTAATGGTCTATCTTCTGTGCAAGCTGAACACACACACACACAGAAGAATAATTTTACCACATTTCATCATTAGTTCATTTTTGCAGAATATGGAGCAGTGAATCATATCTAACATTTCAAAGACTGAATCAGTTCACATCACTCTGCAACACTTGATGGTAATACTTAAACACACACACACACACACACACACACACACACAGAGAGTAAAGCATTTAATCAGGTAATGACTAATGCTAAGAAAGTCTCTATTTGTGGATTACCTCTCACATGGCGAGAAGTCGATGAGGGACACACCCTGATGGCTGAACCTCTGAATCTGCTTGAACTTTTCGCCGCCCCACAATGCAATGCCACGTTGGTGGAAGGTGGCCAGGTAGGTACCTTTGGGAGACCAGCGCACGTACGTTTCTGTCCAGCGCTGCATCAAGACACAGAAACGTTATTAGTCAGAAACGTTATTTCCTGTGACCCCCCCCCCTCCCCCCCCACTGTGTGATTGAATACGTACTGCTCTTTCTTCAGATATAATTGGATCCTTTGCATCGTTGTTGAAAATGGCGGTCCTCTCTCCAGCTTCATAGATCACACTGTACTGGTCACGACAGTCTGAGTCCTCAATCCAATGGCGCATATTTCCCTGAGCAGACAGACATACTGAGTTAGTTGAGCTTGGAACATTCTAGCACTTTTATTTGTTCTGCTGGATTGTGCAACACTCACAAAATCTTTGAAAGGCTGCTTTTCTGGAGATTCCCACTCATCACTGATGTTCATGTACCTGGAAAAACAAGCAAACAGAATGAATCCACTTGTTTCATATGTATCTGCAGTCATAGTCGCTTCATTTCTTATCAAACGCTACACACTTACTTGTCAAAATCAGTGAAGAGGTTGACCCTAAATGTATGTTGTTTGTCGAGTTTGTAACCATCTGCATTCTTCACTGCCTCCAAGGCCTGGGTGGGGGCAGCATACTCCAAGAAGATGTACCTGCGTGGGAAACGAGCCTCTTTAGCATCTTAAAATAAACATTAAAAACAGTATAAGAGTGCTTTACAGAGTGCAGCACCAAATACATACCCTTTGGTCAAGCCGTCAGCCTCTGGGTAGAACTCGGTGGTGATCTTGCCAAACTTGGAGAAAATCTTGTGTATGACATTCTTGAGTTTCTCCAGACGCTCTGGGCCCACCTGAGGGACGTTGTCCACCACCACCACCGAGTCTATGCCGTCAGCCTCCTGGGGCTTCTCACGCAGGATGTCGCCCAAGAGCTCTGAGAAGAAGAGAAAAGGGGAAGAGGGTAATGTTAAGCACTCATCTGATCTGTCTTTGCTCGCCTGGGCTTCCAAATACAATTTCATGCTCCAATGACTGCAAATTTAAAATGCCAGGAGATCACTAGTTTCATATTTGGAGATTACTGGTATGATTGTCACTCGTCAGTGCAATTCTTTCTGGAAATTTTACTTTTGGAGATAGGTAGAGTTCAAGAAAAAGAAAATGAAGGGTACATGCAACAAAAGGTCCCAGAGCTGGAATCAAACCTGGGATATTCCAGATATTTGGTATTGGCCCTAATCAAAATGCCACCAGGAAGCATCACTGGGCACATTTTCATTTTTATCTATAGCTCCAGCTGGCAGGTAAGTGTAAACTAGAAAAACTGTATTAACAGTCTAACTCATGCAACTTTTAGTGTGCAATGCTCTGTTGTCAGTTTATGAAACTAAAGCAATCTAATTATTTAGAGAAGTGTTGATACAACTTCGTGATTATTTTGGATGCTGCCATTTGATGTGAACTATATTGCTTGATACTAACAGGTGTGTCTTATGTTAAGTCTGCTCACTGGTGTAAATGAGGTGAACAAAATATTACAAAATAGTCTCAGTGACATTGTGCAGATACCTCAAATGTACTATATAACGTTTGTATTTATCCATATTACTACCTACATTATATTCATACATTTTATTCTGTTTAGAGTTGATCTTATATACTATATCCTATTCATATACCTTGACTTTTAGTCATTTTTACTTTTTTACTGTCTTTCCACAGATGTTTGAGCAGTGTTGGAGGGAAACTGTGACTAAAGTATTTTACTGCCAATCTAATATGATCGTAATTGTTGTGCACATGACAAATAACAAGTCTTTAATATGATCTGATCAACAGCAGCAGAGAAATGCTACAAAACCGCTATAAAGCATCCTGATAGAGGCCAGTGTCCATGATTAATTTAATGTGACATTTGTTCACCTTTTATTTGCAAACTCCCCCCAAGTCAGGATTACAACATTACACTGGAGTGAAAACTTTTATTACCAGCTGCTTCACACAGACCACAGACGGCAGAGGTGGCTTATTAGGACCTTAATTATCATTTCAGACAGCTACAAAAAAAATGTGTACCATCAGTCAGCTTCCACATGATGCAGTTTCCACATGACAGGCCACAATGAGTGGAAGTCTATTGAGGCTTCAAAGGGCGTGAAATGAAACTGTGATCGGTTAATTTTAGCTGCTGTTCGGGGTGAATTTATGGGAAACGCTGATTTGGTTCATTCTAGTTATAAGACATAATTTACATTTAGATGTCCGGCGGGTGAAGTGACAAAATATCTTTCCCTGCATCATATTGCCGCTCATGGTTAGCCGTTAGCCGTTAGCCGTTAGCCTTTAGCAGCTAGCAGGCCTGAAAGCCGGGGTGTTTCCTGCCGCCGCTCACCTTCATCGTCGACGTCGTCCTCGAAGTCCTCCGGATCGCTGAAGGAGGGCTCTTCCTCTTCGTACTCTGGGTCGTCCACCATGTCCACCGTATCTTGCATTTATCACGATCGAGAGACGGATCTGTCGCCGCGGCGTAAAGAGAAATCCCGATCGAGAGAGAGGCTGGCGGTCCTCGGCCGGTGCGGCACCATGTGCGGTTTGGTGAAAATGGACGACGCGACGGAAGCGCAGCACCGGAACTTGTTCGGCGGGGGAAGATTAAACTGTAACACACCTGGACCGGGCAGGACATGCTTGACTTAAACTATTGTTGCCTTTATAGATCGTATGTCGGCGTAGGTGTGCTTGTTATGAGTTATAGAAGAAAGTTATAGAAGAAAGAAGAAGGAAGCGAATCTAAAGGAAAATAACTACATTTCGTTATTTTAGCTTTCTCATACAGAAACTTCCTCCTGCTTGTATCTCCACACACGTGAGGCTGAATGTGATGAGTGTTTATCTGCGCAGTTATTAGTCTGCCGTGTATGCATCCTCCTCATTAACACACACACACACTTTAGCACCATGGACAGAGAGTGTGTGTCGCTGCTGCCCAGGGTGTGTGAAGTGTTGGCGGACTCGGGGAGGTCTCTGCCCGATGACACCAGCCTGGAGAAACTGCTGGACTGGTTCACAGGGCTCACCGAGGCTGGTTAGTGCTGAACCTGGTGGGGGTGGGTTTAGTTTTCTGTCCTCTTACAGGTGGTTTCCTCCCTCTGTGGCCTCCTTCATTGTGGATCACTGAGAGGAGATGTGAGGTGAATTGGACACAGTCAGGTTATAACTTTCCTCTACTGTACACCTGTGGAGTTGGATGGATGCATGGGCTGGGCACAGTGATCCCAGAACCTTTAGGGGCCCCAAAGGCTCCAAGTTTGATCACATTGCTTGAGAACCTGCACTACTACTGCACTACCCTTTACAACCTGAATTATTTAAGATTATTTAAAGAGAAATCATAAAATGTCGATCACTCTTTTCCGGAGCCCAAAGTGACACACACATAGTTAGTCAGCAGTACAAAATGTAAAGATATTCAGTATAACTTCATATTAGAGAAAGAAAGGAAAAAATAATCACATTTGAAATGCTTGAATCAATAAATGTTTGTCATTTTCATGTAAAATATGACTCAAAGAATTGGGATGACTGCTGTGTTTTGTATGAGAGGGCCCCTGTGTCTTATGATACCTAATCATTTATTTATTACTCTTGATATAATGCCTTTATGGCACATTATGAAGAAATCAATGTATTTAAACGTACATAGTCCAGGAGTAAGAGGAACAGGAGGATCTTCTTTTAGGGTTATTCTAAATCTGTACTGCTGTCTCATGTCCACTTTTTCTCCTCATTAAGGAGGATCTCTGCTGGAGGCCTGCCCGTGTGTGCTTGAATTCATATCCACCGTGGTTTCCAACACGGCGTCAGACCCCGGTGTCCTCTCCTTTACTCTCAAACTTACTGGCTTAGTGGCTGCCAAGGAAGACGGCTTCAAAATGCTTCAGGTAGACTTTATGACCTCTTGTAGTAATTTTCCTAAATTGACACCAAATATTTCTGACTCTAATGATGTGTCTTCAAATGCAGGATTGTTCTGTTTTGGACCTAGTCTTCAACCTTCAGCAATGGCAGGAGGCAGGTCTCTGGGAGGATCCATGTTTACGGATTGGCTGGATTCAGGGCTTAAAGAACTTGCTGCAGCACCCAAAGGCTCTCAGTTTCTTTGTAAAATCAGGTGACTCTCTTAATATGTTGTAATTTAATGAAAGGTAGACAGACAGTATTTAGGAATAACGACTAAGAATTTCAACACTTGTTTTCTTCACTCCTCAGATTTCATTGAACCGCTTCTAGAGCTCCAGACAGACACAAGTCTGTTCGTTGCCTTAGCTGTCAATCAACTGCTTGCCCACATCCTGCTCTTCTTCCAGCCAGACTCATCAGCAGGATGTAATGGTGTTCATAAGAAAGATGACGGGAGGACACGTGCCTCCATCACGGACTTAGAACACCCTGCTGTCACCATGGACACCCGCGCAGACTACACGGCTGTTGTCATGACGATCTCAGAGTACCTCAAAGAGTCACTGGTTCCTAAAGAGACCACACAGGTCCGTCAGAGTGTGCAGATCCTCAAACTGCTGGTCCTGCTGCTGGCCCAGGCTAGGCCTCCTCTCCGGGACAAGCTACTTCACACAGTGGCAGACTCCCTGGAGGAGCTGGTGACAGCAGGCTGCAGTCAGCTCACACAGCCTCTGATGGACGTCATCTTGGCTGCATACAGGTGGAGATACTCTCTCATACGAACACAAACATGGTGCAACATTGTAAAAAAGTACTGTAAAAAAGATCAAAAGTAAAAAAGTAAAGCAAGAACGCATGCAATGACAGCAAATACAAAAAAATCATATAATAAATGACATTATCTGAGACATCATAATGTAAGGAAAAAAAAGGGAAGCATAGACCTGAAATGGTTAGAAAATGAATCAATTAGTCGAACATATGACACAGTTTATACACATAGTGAGTCGGTTTGGTATTAAGCAATGTTTGTCTTCAGCAGCTCTGGCACTTATGAACAAGTCCCTGATCAGCGTCTCACTCGTCTGTTATCAGACATGTTGAATATTAACAGACCGTCTGACCTCATTCTCGCTGCAGCTGCTTTTCTTCGCAGAGGTCATTGGTAAGCATCCGTTCACACCTCACACTCTCACACAGAACATGGCTTCAGCTTCGCCGGTACGAGCTCAGTTTGTGGAGGTCCTGTTTTCTGACATCATGTAGTTTAACAAAACCAGGATTTCCAATATTTTAATCGCAATGAGTCCTGATTTCTTGTATTTTTTTATTTCTGTCCAGTGATAATGTCCACTCAGCCCAGGCTGTGAGGATACTGCTGCTACCCCTCGACATTATAACTGATCAGACTCTACTGGGCACCAAAACCACTGGTAAAACACACAGAAAATAAGAATGGACAAGACAACAATCTGTTGTTAAGCATGCTTATAACTAAATATATAAAATGTCCATACGGCAGATGATCATCAGATTTCAATGGTGGAGCAGCTGAAGAGTAAAACCTCCTGCGTCTCTATGATCTGCGTCTGTCTGACAAACGCACCACAGATCACACTCATGGTGAGGATGTAAGCACAACAGAAAACAGAGGAGAGAAAATGGACTGAATGTTTTCATGTGAAGCAGACTAACATGACTGCCTCTCTCTCTCTCCTTCTTTCCCTCAGCCTTCTGTCATCCTGCCCTGTCCTCCAGCTTCAATTGTCTCTGCAGTTCTGTCAGTGTTAAGGATCTGCAGTGGCATCTCCTCCTCCTCCACTGGTTGTAGTGAGGTTTGCAGAAATGTAATCGGCAGTGGCAAAGTTCAGAAATGTGCTCTGGAGGCTCTGACAGCTCTCAGCAGCAGCCCAGGTAAAACCGTTTGTGGGCTAATCCCACCCCCCCCCAAAAAAAAATGAAAAAAATGCTGTCTTACTTTATTGGAAAAACAGCCACAGTGACAACAGAATTTAACTGAATCAGGCATAAAATATTAGAAGAGTATATTGGTACTGAGCAGCCAAATCTCCAAGCATTAAAGTAAATAACTGTACATTTTAGGCAATATGAATAAGAAGGATTCTCCAACAAAACAGAATAATGTATGAAAAAATATCATCATCTACAGACACAGGAAGTAAAGCTACATGTACATGAATGTGTTTTGTGTGAGAAAGTGTTTACTAGCATGATGCATCCTCCATCTTGTGTGTTTCAGGAGCAAAGGAGAAGTTCAATGAAGTGTTAACAGTTATGATACAATATCTGGAAAGTCCTGATTCTGATCCTACGGTAAGTCATATGTTCATGTATATGTGTCCTTCTATACAACAACTTTTATTTTATTTTGTTGCTGTACTATATATAAATCTATAGTATATATACAGACATGCTCTATATGTAATCTTGCAGATTATATGGCAATGTTGAGAGACTGAGAAGTGGTCAATTTCGTGTCTCTAACCACTCCTCTACATTGATTGCTCCATATTTAAATGTATAAAGTCACAAAGGCTTAAAAATTTTGGCTAAAAGATTTGTAAATTAGAATCTGCCCATTGCTGTTCATTCATCATTGAAATTCCCTTGTCTGTGTTTCTTAGGTAATCCACAAGTCCTACCAGGCCTTAGTAAAGTGGATGAGTGTGTCCACAGATGTCTCCTGTATAACAGACCAGCTGAGACAAGGTAAAGATAAAAAGTTAAATACTCGCCAGTATGATTAATCCACACATAGACTCTCTGACGTTGTGGCTGCTGAATATGTAACTGAAATTAAACCTATGTGCATCCTTGTTAGATCTCATGGAGGTTGTGAGGAAGCGTGTGTGTGACATGCGCTGGGAGGTGAGGGACTCTACGGTGGAGTTTCTGGGACACCTGGCAGGCGTGCGTGTCTTCCTGAAATCAGCCGAGGAGGTGAACGACCTATCTGAGGCTCTGCTGGGCGACTGCTTCACCACTCCTCTCCTGAAGGAGGCGCTTCAGGATACAGAGAGTTACGTGAGAGCCAGCGCCATCTCTGCGTTGGCAAAGACACTGGCACACAGCTGGCAGCAGGGGGCAACACTCACTCAGGAGGAGGTAGGCAGAAATTGTTTTATATTTCACTTTGAAAAACCTGGTGGGGATGGAAAGAATCTGCTGTGCATTAACATGAGCTGATACAAGATAAGTGTTTTCACTCAGTATAACTAATTAGACTTATTCTCAACACTGTGTGGGAGTGTACACACTGCCTGATTTAGAGGCTTCCTTACCACCTCCTATTACACCTATTACAATGGGGCAGACTTAAGCCTTTAAGGTGGCCATCAATAACTGTAGACTACAGTAATTCTCAGCATAGTTCCCCCATCTTCCATCTGAGCAGAGGATAAAATTAGGTAAAATACTCTGTTATGTACAACGGCTCTTTCTGTGATTGTCATGTTCTCTCCTACGGGACACCTCAAGGCTCTGTGTTAGAACCACTGCTTTTATTTAACTGAACATGCTCTCATTTGGCAGCATCTTCTCTGAATCAACATTTTTACTTCAGTGACACCCAAATGTATATTCCCATCTTGCCCTGTCCGGCTTCACCATTGTTTAACTGCAGATTGATCTCAGCTGTCAGAGAACTTCCACAACCTAAACAAAGATAAAGTAGAAATTATCTTACTGGGGAAAAACCTTTATATCAGTATTATCTTTCTCAACCTTTTAAAAATCATATTTTTTGTTTTAAAACTGAGAAACACATCAACATCATAACTTTCTTCCACATATTCCCACATTGCCAGAGTTCACACATTTCTAACAGAGGCCTCAGGGCATACACTCTGCAGCATTTAAAACTACCTACTATGCCAAAATGCAGCTGCTAGAATTCTTACTAAACCAAAACAATTTGAACACAGAACACAGATTCTGTCCTTATTTCACTGAATCGCTTTTTTATGTTGGTGAGACTAAAAACTTATGATGTTTGTATTTTGCTCACACTTCACATTCATTCATGTACACTCAGATCACAGTCGATAGAAGATTAATAAGAAATCTGGCGGTGGAAGTTTATTTTGTTACCTCGCCGGATCACAGAGGCAAATACTTGGTGTGGGTATTTTTAAATCAAGACTGAAATTGCATTTGTCCCTGTTTTCAGTTTTCTCTGTAGTTCTCTGTAATAAGCAACAGAAACCTTATTGTTATGTGAACATGTAAGAAAGATTTGTGATGTTTTCATTTATTTTTTACATTATCTTTTATTTTTCTTACCATCTCACTTATTTAACGTTAAGTTTTATTTGCTAGTATATTTACTTACTTACTTAATGTCACAAATAAAAACTTGAGTTTCACTGTTTTCAGACGTCTGCAGCCCAACATAAACTTGACTCTTATTGATAATCTTAACTTGTGTGTTCCTCCAGACTGAAATAGTGAACCGGCTGCTTGAAATCCTCTCCCAGGACACAGAGGGATTCGCCAGGAGGGCTGTTGTACGATACTTCACCGCATGGTTCTCTTCACGCTCCTCACACTCGCCTCCATCCTCACCCGGCCCCTCTGCCTCATTCCTGATGCGGTGTGTACGCTCCGTCCTCTCACAGGGCAGCTCAGATTTGGACTGGGAGGTCAAAGTTCACACACTTGAGCTGGCTGAGCTGCTGCTGGACGAGGCCTTTTCAGGTCACCATGGTTACAGAAAGGGCTCGGACACACAACGTGCACTATCACACCCCTATGGTGTAGTTTCTGACAAGCCCTACACTCCTCACACTCACTCTGGTGCAGAAACAGGGTGTGTGGAGTCAGATTTGACCGCGGCTTTGAACAATCTGGTCGAGCAGGGAGTTGTCTCGGCGTTGTTGAGTGGTCTGGTTGACTGTGATAGGCCCGTGGGTCTGAAGGCCTGCCGACTGCTGATAACACTCAGAGAGACGGTATGCCCTCTGTCGCTCGGGGCGCTGGATGCTGCCATAGCAACAGTTGCCAGGGTGTCCTGTGATCTCCCTAGCTGGGGCTGGGGGCGGGAGATTAGAAAAATACTGAAAAATACTACAAAGAGTGATCGGACCAGAGAGGCGGATATTGCAGCGCAGAAAGGTTTCGAGGTGGATTCAGAAGACTGTGATGTGCTGAAGGATGGAGCGAACGAGGGAGGGGACGGCGTGACTGTTGGAGTGTGCAAAACGTTGAGCTCTCTGGGTTTAGATGAGAGGCTGGACGTCCTCACTCAAAGCAGCGACCACGTCCACAACTCTCCCCTCTCTCTGCTGCAGGACATACTGACTGCGAGTGCCGCTCACACTCGTCTAGACACAGAATCAGGGGAAGAGGTCATAGTGGACTGCTACTAACACACACACACACTGCCTTATGTTTATCAGAGATATTGACTGTAGGTTAATTTTCTTGTTTTGATTACTTGATTAAAAGATACATTTCCCTGATTTTACCATTTTATATATGTGTACTGTTTCTATTGTGTAAGTGTTGTGTTTATTTGTGAACATGGAAAAGTGTCTTTGAAAGCAACATGACCAAAAACCTGAGATCTCAGGAGAGTTTCACGTTTGGATTTTTGACCCACGATAAACAACATATCACCTTTTATTAGTCGTTAATGAATGACATAAAAACCTGAACAGAGAATTATTTCACTTCCAATATTACATTTGAATACACACCAAGCAGGAAGTTGTTGATTGTTTTTTTTTGTTTTGTGAGATAATGTTTTTATCGATACAGTGCACTTGTTTCTATGTCCAGCAGAGGTCAGGCACGACTTAACAATGTAGTTCTGCATTAGCCTAAAAGTGAGACTTAACCAGACCTGCACCGATGTCTATACAACCCAACTCAACTGAACTTGACACATTTGAGACCCAAATCTATATTTCTGTCTCATTTCAACAAATGCTCAACGTCACTTCGCCAGGCTGATTCAGCTCTTGCTTCTTTTGTATGCTCACTGGGTATTCACACATCGTCACAGCTCGTCTAAATCAGCCACACAGTGATGGCAGCGGCCCTCCATGGCTGGTTTAGACAGCTGCACTGATTATAACTGAATCATATGTGTTTTAACAGATGTGTGTGAGATGGGTGATTAAAAAAACACAGTTGAAACTTGTCATGTGTAGCCTGCCAATAGAGAGAAATGTCTTAAGAATTTATATTTAAATATAACCATACAGATACCTTGTTGGGACCTTTCTGGGGTTTTATGTTGGGCAGCAGAACTGTTTCGCATATTACCATGTCCTACAAATCAATGATGTCTGTCACGCATTGATTAACAGTTCAATTAAAACGTCGCTCAGTTCTTCTGAGATCTATACTTTATACTTTCTTCTATGCTTTCTTTAAGAATAAATGGTTATAAATGCATATTAAAGTTAATCTTTGTCAAACTGGTGTCATTTCTTTGGTCCAACAGTTTCATACTGATGGATAAGCAACAATATCTCCTGCTGCTTCATCTAAATCTGTGCTGTTGTGTTGACTGTGCTCATATTTTGAATGAAGATAAAATATACCTTTTAAACTCCCTGGTTCTTAAGAGGTTTTGACAAAAGTCAACTGGAGTTGCTTGAAGCTCTTGAAGATGTTTCACCTCTCATCTAGGAGGCTTCTTCTGTTCTGATTTCCCGGTGCAGAGTCTGGGGATTTATAACCTTTAGACCCTGAGAGTTGTTAGAGTCATATGTAACTCGTTGCCCCACCCAGCCATCATGTGAGTTGCTCAGGTCACATGAGACAGGGTGTGAATGGATGTTGATGTGTCTGGGAATAGACTGTGTTGTAGGTGGCTGATATCTGGTGTCTTAGTTCACCTCCTCTGTTTAGTGATGGTCTTTCCAGTTTGACATAGATGGCTCCTTTCACTTCTTCTGTGGCCAAATCATGTACGTTGCTGTCCTGGAAAGAGAGTCCCTTCTCTTTCAGATGTAGGTGGACTGCTGAATCCTGACCTGACTTGAGGAGTTGTCTCTCCTGTGTTGTTGCATCCCTCACTGCACTGACCAGCATACACCAAATTGCTTATGTCTGGTTGTTCTGTCCTTAGGATGGACCAGCCTCTGCCTCTGTGTGTTGCTGGGTTTGAAATGCACTGTAATGTCATGTTTATTGAAAATCCTCCTGAGTTTTTCAGATATACCTGCAATGTAGGGGATGACAATGTTGTTGTTAGTATGGTCCTTCTTGGAGGTCAAAATCTCTCTTAAGAATTACCATGACCTGATTGACTGAGAAACCTCCACAGACATAAACTCCCCGGTGTTTTCAGGGTCAGCTGTTAATTTGAATTATTTAAATCAAACACAAAATAGTGAGGAGGTAAATCAGCTGGAAGCAGTCGCTTAACCTTTGCAAGTCCTAGTTATAATCCCAAGAAGTCACAAACACTCCAGGTCATCACACTTCCAGGTTATTTTCAGTCCCTCCTGATTTCCCTTGTGGAAATGTTTCATTAAAGCCCCAGAGTTTAAAGTGTGTAGACGGCGGATATGAGGCGGAGAGTCGCTGCCTCCACGTGTTCACACACTGTCTAACTCAGTCACATGGAAGAACAGAGGGACACACGCGCAGAGAAAACTCTCCTCATTAACTAATGAGCAGGATGTCAGCGCCTGCCCACACACACACACTGATTATCTCATCCTGTAACCGAGTGTCATCACCCTGCTTGGCTCTACTCTCACAGCTGTATTTTCTCTCTTCATTCATGAAGTGAAACTATTTTCGGAGCTGACTCCACTCTTCTGTTCACCATGGAGGCAGTGGCTGTTTTCTCTTTTACAGCATCAGAAGCAGATGAGATCAGTTTCCAGAAAGGAGACATCATCAAGGTGGGTGTGTGTATTTTTAGAGATTTTTAAAAGTTAACAAGAAAAGGTTGCATTTTTACATAGAAATGAATTGTGCATGTGTGTTGTAGGTGACAGAAATGGAGGATGATTCTTGCTGGCTCACAGCAGAGATCCAGGGGAAGCGTGGCTACGTGCCAGAGAACTACATCTCCCTCCTTCCTTATCCGTAAAAACAAATCATTTGTCCACATATTTTATGCTTTTACCAAATCCATTTAAGATAGAGAACTGCCATTCTATAATATAGATATGGATTGTTTTAACTACCATCATCAGTTTTTTTTTTGTTCCCATTAAAATGAAGCAATGTGGTGCTCAGTTACAATCTCAGTATTGAATCAAAGAATGATGTTTTCTGCTTGGTTTGTTTCATTTGGAGGGTTTATTTTGGCCTAAAGAGGTGAAAGTATGCAGTATTTCACTAGACAAAAAAATCAGAGTTATCCTGAGATCAGGTTGGGAACCACTAATATACATGTGGATTGTTCATTCAAAAGGTGCTTGTGCTGGCACCAGTTTAAAGTAATTGTTAAATACTATGATTCTCAAAAACATATTATCCCAAGAGGAGAGAGTATAACTTACATGCTTGTGTGTGTTTGGAGGTGGTTTGCAGGACGGGTGTCGAGACTTGAGGCTGAAAAGCGTCTGCGCTGGCAGGACACTGGAGTGTTCCTGGTGAGGGAGAGCGAATCAGCTCCTGGAGAGTTTTCTGTCTCTGTTAGGTCAGTGAACGCACCACACAAGCAAACATGCAGAAACACCAGAGCTGAGTCTGACTCACTATGTGACGTTCTTCTGCTGTTTATTCCCATATCGTGATGTAACAAGTTCCAAAATGTTTGCGCGCTGAGGTGCAGCTGTTATATTTACATGCACTGAACCAGCTTTCCCTCACAGCCATGTGTCTTTATGACCAGGGAGGAAAGCATCTGCTCCTTCATCTCAAAAACACAGTTTAACACCCTGCTGACAGCAATATACTGTACATCCAGAAGCCTTACATGAAACACAAAAGCTACAGCATCTTCTAAATGTATTATGTGTTGCAGTTGGATGTTTGTTTTCTGTCAGACTGAGCACATGTCTGAGTGTGTGTCAGGGTCAGTGTAGGGGAGAGTCAGACTATTTAAATGTGTTCTAAGAGAAGGCGTTGCACTAAAAATATAACAGCAGCACAGACAGTGGAGTGTGTGTGTGTGTGTGTGTGAGGAGGTGTAAGTGGGTCACCAAAGTGACGTGGGACACATTTAATCATTGAGGGTAAATTAAATGTGTTCAATAATCGGGCCTTTACATAACACCACATAGTCTTTAATTAAACACAGGTGCATTATGCAATTGGCACATGCTATAGATGTGCATGCACATATTCTGCTCGTATCAATGTTTAATGAGGCACAACATCTGTCTGCCTTCAAGGGCTGAGAGTTAGGTGCTTTATTTATGTGCATGCAAACATACACAGACACAAGCACACCGCATAGTCCTTCAAATGATCAACAGAGGGTGACAGTGTTCAAGAGGAGTTCATGAGACATGTCTCATGGTTGTAAACTGCAACGACTCATTAAAAGGAGAACTATCCACCCATCCAACTATCCATCTATGCCTGCTTTTTCTAATCACAACTTACTTTTGTCACAAATCCATTTTACATACTAAGTAAATATGTGTGGAATATGTAGTGTTTTAAAGCAGGAAAAGTCACAACTTAAAGTTTACATAAAACAGGCTGTGTGCATGCTAAAAAAACACTTTATTGAGCTTTGTGCTGTGGATAGACACTATTGTCCCACGCTACTGTGCACAAGAGAAATAGGAGAGAGAGAGAGGAGCTGCTTAAAGCTGGAAAAAAAAGAATGAAGCAGATCCAGGAACACCTCAGAACACCAAAAAATAACTTTTTGGGGGTACTGGAAAAACATTTTGGTTTAACTGGTATTGGTAAGCCAACGTGCAAAGTTTTGTGTTATTTCCTGTTAATGTGAAGCAATAAAGTTAGTTCATTTCTTATATACTAACTGCAATAAGTAGTTTTCTATGAACATTACTATATAGTACAGTATATTCTGCATACATGTAGAATGTAGTATGGACACAGCAGTAGACCAACATTCAACTTCACACACCTTATAAGCAATCAAAGGCTCTGATTAACCTCACTGCATGTCTTTGGACTGTGGGAGGAAACTGGTGCAGCAACAGGAGAATAAAGGAGATGAGACCAAACTCAGGATCTTGTTGTTGTGAGGAAACTGCCGTGTTGCCAAAAAGCAAAACTAACCCCTCAAAAACCTCTCATATCTTAGGCTGACACACATTTGCCAACAAGCTTCTGTCAGAGTGGTGTCGTCCTAGTGTTAGACTAATTTAGTGATTATCTTCAGGTGTGTATGGGAGGGACAAGCTTAATAACCAGTTACACTTCAGACAAGAGGACATTGTGCATTATTTAAATTGTCTTTAAATAATTAGACAAAGAAAGTGACACAAAGGCAATTACTCCCAACGGTACCATTGAAAACAAAACAGCATAAAAGATTATGTACAAACTTCAAAAGGTTTTGTTGATGAAGTGATTTCATGGTGGTAAACACTAGGATATTCTTTTCTTTTCATAATAAAACCAAAATGATGAAACGTGTCATAAGGTATTTTGCCAATACAATTCCAGAAATATAATGGTTAAATTAATAAATCAATTTCAAATGTTGATTGACGAAATGATTAATAGGCAACTATTTTGATGAAATTTTTCATTTTTTTTAATCTTCTTTTTAATCTAATTTTTCTGTCTCTGGTTTCAGCCTCTCAATTGTGAAGATCTGCATGTAAACTGGTTGGTTGGATCAAACGCGATATCTAAAGACGTCAGATTGGGCACTGAAAAATGTTGAGATCTTTTCACAGTTACAACCGAATGATCAATAGGTTGATTGAGAAATTAAACTGGAATTTGATTGATCATAAAAATAATCTACCTGAATCTATTTAAAGTCAGAACATACAGAAAATACAACAGCCTATCAAAAATTATTTTGTTCCACCAACAATTCAACTCTCAAATAAAACAGAGAAGAGCAACAAAATCTCAGTTAGATGGCAAAGCCAACTCACTGAGTAATCAACTATTTATTTGAGCTTTCCTCTAAATCCTCCTTTTGTCAGCGTTTATATCTTCAGTTAGTGAGTTGCTCAGTATCAGCTTGAGACAAAATACTTACCAGCTATTTAATTACTGTGAGCTTCATAACTGCTCAGACCAGACTGATGTGTGTGTGTTTATTCATGTGTGCATGTGTGTTGAAATTTGACCTTTGCAGCCTGTGAGAAAACTGCGCTAGTTCTGAAGAAAACACCCACACATGCAGAAGATTGTGTTCTCATTTCCCACACTGACAAAGACGCACATGAAGCCTCTGTATGAATTCCCCGAACAGAGAAACAGGCAGAGGAATGAAGAATAACCAGAGGAGGAGGAATATCCATCCATCCATCTTCTAAACCTGCTTATCCTGAGCACACACAGGGTCGCAGGGGTGCTGGAGCCTGTCTCAGCTACAGTGGACATAAAAAGTCTACACCCTGCACCCCTGTTCAAATGCCAGGTTTTTGTGATGTAAAAAATGATGACACCAAGATAAATAATTTCACTTATAACCTGTACAATGTAACGCAATTGAAAAACAAACTGAAACCTTTACAGGGGAAAAATAAAAAATAAAAACTTAAAATAACCTGGTTGCATAAATATGCACACCCTTAAACTAATACTTTGTTGCAGCACCTTTGGCTTTAATTACAGCACTCAGTCTCATTTTGGGTAAGAGTCTGTCAGCGTGGCACATCTTGATGTGGCAATATTTGCCCACTCTTCTTTGCAAAACTGCTCCAAATCTGATGGATTGCGAGGGCATCTCCTATGCACAGCATACATACAGCATATATACATATATACACACACATATCTGATGAAAATCAGATCACCCCACAGACGTTCTATCGGATTCAGGTCTGGACTCTGGCTGGGCCATTCCAAAACCTTAATCTTATTCTGGTGAAGCCATTCTTTAGTTGATTTGGATGCGTGCTTTGGGTCATTGTCAGTGCTGAAAGATGAAGTTCCTCTTCATCTTCAGTTTTCTTTCAGAAGTTTCAGAAGGTTTTGTGCCAACACTGACTGGTATTTGGAACTGTTCATAATTCCCTCCACCCTGACTAAGGCCCCAGTTCCAGCTGAAGAAAAACAGCCCCAAAGCATGATGCTGCCACCACCATGCTTCACTGTAGGTTTGGTTTTCTTTTCTTTTGGTGATGAGCAGTGTGGTAGTTATAAGAGGGTGTGCACACTTGTGCAACCTCATTATCTCAGTTGTTTATTTTTACTTTACCTCCCTAAAAGATTTCAGTTTGTTTTTCAATCGTGTTGTACAGGTTATGGGTCACATTAAAGGTGGAAAAAGTTGTGAAATTATTTATCTTGGTGTCATCATTTTTTTACATTACAAAAACCTGGCATTTGAACAGGGGTGTGTAGACTTTTTATATCCACTGTATCTTGGGCGGCAGAAGCGGGTACACCCCTGGACTGGACGCCAGTCAGTTGCAGGGCTGACATTGAAGGACAGACAACCACTCACACTCACATTCACACCTAATTTAGGGGCAATTTAGAGTTAACCTGCATGTCTTTGGATTGTGGGAGGAAACTGGAGTACCCAGAGAGAACCCACACAGGCACAGGGAGAACATGCAAACTCCACACAGAAGGGCCGAGGAGGAATATCTTTTACTTTACTAAAAGTATTAATAACACACTGTAAAAATACTCTGCTGCAAGTAAAAGTCCCAAAATAATGAAAAGGAGAAGCTGCAAACAATTATCAATAATAGTTGCCAATTTTCTGAAAGCTGATTGGTTCATAGTTTTGGCTGTACTTGCTGGATAGTTTTTTGAAATATATATTCTAACTTTATATATTTTCTGTACAAAAATATTTATTTATAAAGTTGCAAAGTACAAAAGTACAACCTTTCCCACTGAGATGAAGTGGAGGAAAAGTACAAGTATTTTACTACACAAACTTAACCCTTTAATGCCAAATGTATGAGCCATATCCAATGCCAAAGAGTTTTTGAGAACCATCATCAGTGTGATATTCTTTTTCCTGAAAAACCTGATGTATACAATCAAAATGTTGGAAAATACAAAATGACTAAAAAATAAATAAATAAATGTAGCAAAAATGATACAAATTAAAAAGCATATATGCAAATGCAAATGGTTATTTAATATAATTTCATGGTTCAGGCTTTACAGGGTTAACAACGCAACTCTCTCCACACTGGTGAGCTGTAGGTGTTTTATCCTCCTCCACCATTTTGCAGTTATGGTGACCGGGTGGAGCATTTTCGCGTGCTGGAGGGAGGCGGTCAGTACTGCATCTGGGATGAGTCGTTCTGCTCCCTCAACCGGTTGGTGGATTTCTACAGAACTCACAGCATCGCCGTGGAGTCGGTGGTCTACCTCAAAGACCCTCCCTCATCCCCTCACCTGCAGGCCCACCTGGGACGTAACCCTTATCCCAACCCTTATAAAAGCAGTTCTCAGGAGTCCCTCCCCTCGGCCCGCCTCTACTCTCACCCCTCTCACCCCGAGAGAGACACCTCCCCTCTGCTTGAACCAGCTGTGGCGGTACGACGATTGGCAAAGCATCATTATTCTTCATAAATGTGTTGTGCTTGTGTTAAATACACCCCTGTTTGTCTGATGCCGTTTGTTTGTGTAGAAACCTCGTCTGGCTCACGCCCTCTGCGACTACACTCCCCCTCAGAACGCCCACTTGCACTTCCTGCGTGGTGACATCATCGACCTGCTGGACTGCTCCGGCTCACTGACCTGGAGAGGACGCTGTCGAGGTCGAGTAGGAATCTTCCCGCCAGAATACGTCCAGCCGCTGTACCACTGACACCATATCAAACTGAGCACCTTCCGTATCACGGCGGTATCACTGACTCTCACCTGTCCGGCTGTAGTGACTTACATTACGAATCCCAGGATTGATCAAGTGATGAAACAATCCAATAATCAATTAGTCCATCGACAGAAAAGTAATTTGCAGCAATTTTCTCAATCAGCTTCAAGGCTCTGACTGAAAACAGTATTTTCTGCCAAAGTTGGTACACTTTCATTAATTATTCACATGAGAGATTTCTAAACTCTCCTCACTGGTTTGAAGTGGGCAGAGCCTCAGTTGGAAAATAATGATGTCACATAATTGCACCAATCAGGATTTAGCAAACCTCACCCAGAGTGTGTGTTAAACCATAAATAACACCAAATTAGGTTTTATTTTTTAACTTCTAGCTTATTTAGTTATAACTGCTTATTATGACTTACTTTTTACTGAAGTCATGGAAAATTACTTCCTCAGCCATTTTACATCAGAATCTGTTTACACATCTTGGGGAGTTGGCTACTACTGTAGACATGAAAAAAATAGTATAGGTAAAATATAAAGCCTTTAATGATCAGATAAAGACAAGGAAGAATAGTGTGCGGAATAAAAAACACAATATATCTGACTGTGTTGCATTTCAATTTTGATTTTTTTTTCAGTCCAAGGTATTATTAAAGTGCAATGTTAATTTGGTGCAGAACTCTTTTAACATTTAAAACCATGTTTTCACTGGCTAATAATAATAATAATAAGTTGGTTTTGGTTTGCTTGTTCCTGGAGCTCAAATTTGAGAATGTGTTCTTTTTGTTATCATTATTAACCAGATACCTTTGAATTTTGGTTTGTTGGTCAGACACAACAGGAAATTTAAAGACGACACCTTGGTTTTTGTGGGTTTCATATGTTCCTCACATTTCACAGATTAATCAGTAAATCAAAAAGAACCGATAGATTAATCAATAATGAACCCAGAGAGTGACCTTTACAACCTGTCTTCTGAGCCCTATTGTCCCCCTTTCACCAACAGCTTGTATTAATTAAAAGTGAAAATTATTATTATTATTATTATTTTCATTTGTTTTATCATCTTGTTTATGTCTTGTAACCTCCTCTTTAATAAATGTAAGTACAGAAACAAAATAAAGACTGATAATATGGTTATAAGTATTCTAATCTGAATTCATTTGTGGACCAACACTTGTAGCTTTAATGCACATATCTTTACATTTATTTGAGATAGCACAGGAAAAAAACATTTGACAGATGAGTTGTCAAGATATTTGGTCTGTTAACTGACATGAGGTCCTTTACAACCATGTGTACTTCCTAATACTTCTTAATGAATTTCACCAATAAAAAAATCAAACACAGCACCATACACATTATGACAGAGTTTCTCAAACTTGGGGTTGATGTCCTTCGTCTGTTGTTAAATAGAAGGGGTCATAGGCAGATTTAAGTACAGATTAATTGAAAATAAAGATTTGTAATTATAAAAATAAATGTAAAATCTTTCATAATTCCTATCAAATTTGAATGCGTTTGGAGCTGCAGCTTGTGCCACATTTAAATTTACATGGCAACTTAAAAACTCAAAAAGCTGGAGTTTTCCATGGACCAGAAAAGGTTGAGAAATTCTGATTAATATTCATAAAACAAGCTAAATGACATTAAAGAACACCAAAACAATAACTGAGGATTCAAATCTTTCTCAGCAGACATAAGGCCACAAGCATATTTAACTACCTTTAAACATATAGACCATATAGACTCAAAAGGAAAATTAATTATGCAAGTCACAGACATATTAAACCACACAGATGTTTTCTCACTATCTAATCTACATATTTCATAGGCTTTCAATTTAAGATGACGTGTGATGCCCTTATATTTAGAAGTTTTATTTATCTCTGCACACTCATGTTAGCTTGTTACAAGCCACAAGCTTCAATGTAATTTGTACACCCTTCTAAAAGTTTAAAACTAGGTTAGAACAAACAAGTGGTCTTATAACAAATTTAAAGCATCAGTGGGGCAGCAGGTAAAAGATAAACATTATAACAACAAGGCATATAACTGCATGTCCAATCAAATAATTTTAAAAGATACTGAACACAGCCTGAGCTGCCCAGGAGATGGAGCATTTTTTAGTTTTTTCACAACCTTTGTACTTACTTGAGTGAAAAAAACTGCTGTGTTTATCCCATAATTATCTATTATTATGTGTAATTTCATACAAATGTGGACTCAGTATTGCCTTTTATCAAAATAATACACTTAGAGGTTTGTGCAGACTTGTTGGAGGTACAGACGGGTGACAAATTGAAGGAAAAGCCATTATAAAGTGTCTTAGTAAGGTGTTGGGCTGCCATTCTTCAAGTCTCTGAACTCTACTGGAGGGATGAACACCATTCTTCCAATTCCATTCTTCAGATTCCACATTTGGTGTTTTGATGATGGTGGTGGAGATCTGTCTAACACGTTGCTCCAAAATTTCCCATAGTTGTTCAGCTGGGTTGAGATGTGGTGGCTGCGAAAGGCCACAGCATGTGATTCACGTCATTTTCATACTCATCAAATCATTCAGTGACCCCAGTAAATCCCATTAGCATCGTGTTTCATCAGAGGATAAAGGTGATCACTAAGAACAACTTTGTACTGATTTGCAGTGACACAAACCATGCTAGCAAAATGCCCCCACAGCATAGCAGACCCAACTGCATTTGTTGTCTCTCTAATTTATTGAAGTTTTTTCTTAAATTTGTCATCCATCTGTTCATACCCTTTGACTACTCTCTAGTTTGAAATGTTTTATTTTACATCACCTGAAACTACATCAGCAGGGTTCACTTGCAAAACAGTGCATTCCCTTTATTTTGAAGGATTTGTGTAAAATCAGTGAAAAAATCACAGTCTGCTTCCCCGCCGTCTGGGATCTGGAGAAATCAGTAGCTGTCTCGGCAGGCAGTTTCTGGTTCATGCTGGAGAGTTTGGCAGGAGTTCAGCAGGAGGGCGAGGCAGGATGTTAAATCTGACCCTCTTCTCAGGCAAAGTATGCATAGAGAAAAATGTTAATGCTGACCAACAGGAGAGCGTTGATACAGCAGAACCTGGACCAGAACACACTTTCTCTCACACTGGGAACTCTGGGAGTTGGAGTCTCCTCTGATCGCCGTGCAGCTGAGATACAAAGTCCTGTCCCCTGACCACAAGTCACCCGCCGTGTTGGCTCAGATCCTGCAAACAACACACACACACACACAAGCAGAGCAGACACAGGAAGTCACTCAAACAGTAACTATGCATGTAGATGACTGTACATCACATGATAGTCAGACTCTTACCCTGGGAGCTACGGTGGCTGACTGAGGACACTTTCTGAAGAGGAATTTCTCTTTGAGACTCTTCAGTCAGAGTCCACCAGGTCAGATTACACACCTGGGTGAGAAGAAAACAGAAATGTAACATAATTTTGACATAAATACAGCAGATAGAGAGGCTGAATGTGACAATATCCTGATGTAAAGGAAGAGTTTGACATTTTGCGAAATATACTTATTTGCTTTCTTGGTAAGAGTTAGATGAGTGATATGATTCTTATATATAACATGTTTATTATTGAGTTTATGCTCAGCTAAGCTAATCAGCTGCTGGCTGTGGAGTCATATTTAACAGGTACGTGACAGTGATATCAATGTATTCTTCTCTCACCAAGTAGGCAATTTAGCATACTTCCCATAATGTTAATAACTTTAATAACTTTTATTTATATAGCACTTTACACAACACAGGGTAACAAAGTGCTTCACAGGCAGGTTAAAAACACACATACAGTGCATAAGTCAACACACAAATGACATATACATACATATGACTTACATACACCATACACACAAATACACATAAATATACATAACAACAAGAGCCCAGTGTCGGAAAAGAACTAAAGAGATGGAGTCATGGGAAGGCTAACCTGTAAAGGTGGGTTTTTAAGAGCCGTTTAAAACAGAGCACAGATTCTGCAGGATCTAATTGACTGTGAGAGGCTGTTCCAAAGTCGAAGAGCTGCAACCTCGAAGGCACGGTCACCTCTAGTAGTTTTAAGATTAGAACAGGGGGACAGATAGAAGACCTTGGTCTGATGACCAGAGTGGATGGCGGCTAGAGTAAGGGACCAGTAGCTCTGTTAAATAATCCGGGTCTAGCCCATGTAAGGCATTTTCTCTTGGAGATCAATAAAGTATCTATCTATCTAGTATCTATCTATCTTGTATGTAATTAGAAGTATCTTGAAGTTGATTCTGTATTTTATTGGAAGCCAGTGAAGGGATGCAAGGACTGGGGTGATGCGGGAACGGCGATGATTAATGTTAGTCAGAACCCTCAGCTGCAGCAATTTTGTACTTCGTTGAAGACGGGCAAGAGAGGAGGATTGAGAGATTCATGTGAATAGTAAATTACAGTAATCTAAACGAGAAAAGATTAGGATACTTTAGGATGTTGAGGTTGTTGGGTTTAACAGAAAGGTACAGCTGAGTGTCATCGGCATAACAATGGTATGTAATCCCACTAGTGGAGTTAAGCAGATTACCTAGAGGTAACATATATAAGGAAAAAAGGACAGGACCGAGAATTGATCCTTGAGGGACCCCACATAGAAGAGGAGCAGAGGAGGACATATAGTTGTTAATGTGAACATTGAAGTGTCTGTCGGACAGGTAAGAGGAAAACCATTTCAGAGCAGTACCAGTAATACCGATCCCAGTTTTGTAGTCTGTCAATGAGAATATCATGGTCAATGGTGTCAAAGGCAGCAGATAAATCCAGCAAGATTAAGATGGAGCGTTCACCTTTATCAGCACGCATAAGAATGTTGTTTGTGACTTTTAGCAGTGCAGTGCAGTTTCTGTACTGTGTTTCTGACGGAAGCTGGATTGGAATTTATCAAAGATATTATATCCTTCCACCACTTGAAGAAGTTGTTGGGTGACAACTTTTTACAGATTTTTTTAAATAAATGGGAGGGAGTTTGGAAATAGGCCTATAATTTTCTAGAAGTGTTGCATCTAGGGAGGATCTTTTGATCTTTTGAGGAGAGGAAAAACCCTGGCTGTCTGATAATGATCTGGTACGCAGCCAGAGGAGAGAGAGATTGGTTGACAATAGACAAAAGGCAAGGGGAAATGACTAGCAGGATATCTTTAAGAAATTTAGAAGGGATTATGTCACCAGGGCAGGATGAAGGGCACATATAGGGAAATTGTGTCTAAGAGATTTTGCATGGAAATCAGGGTGAATTCAGACAACACAGCAGGGCGGGTGGTGGCTTCATTGATGAAGTGAGCTCCAGAGTTAAAATCTGATCTAAGATTGCTTGATCTTGTCCACAAAGAAATCTAAGAACTTATTGTTACAGTCATCAGAGGAGGTGGCAGGAAAACCAGAGTGAGCAGGATTTAGGAGCTAGCTAATAGTATCGAACAGAAATTTAGGGTTATGCTTGTTATTGTTGATCAGACCAGAGAAATAAGCAGCTCTCGCATCTTTAATGAGATTGTTGAGAGTGATTAACAGTTGCCTCATGTGGAGGTAGTGCAAATGGAGGTTATATTTCCTCCATCTACATTCAGCTCTTCTAAAATGGCGTTTGTGGCATCGAATAGTGTCGTCAATCCAAGGGGACACGTTGACAATGGGGGCAGGGGCTAATCTGGTTTCGCTTGGGGCGATGGAGTCGAGGGCTAAGGAGCATGTCTTGTTGAACCAGTTAACATAATCGTTGATGTTGGAAAATGTGGGAGCTAATCTGGACATGTCAGACAAGAGAGCTGAAAATCTAGCTGCAGAGCTCTCATTAAAAATGCGAGACTGTATTGTTTGTTTCTGAAAGGCCGTCACTGAATGAAGAACTGTGTCGAAAGTTATGCATTTGTGGTCAGAAAAAAATGTTGGACTACTCTATTAATAATATGCTGTGTTTTTTCATTTCCACAGCGGAGAGGAAGTTCCACGAGTTAAGTCTCACGCTCTTTGCAAGACAGTCACACCACTCTGAAGCCTAAACTTTGTGATATTATTCTCATTTATTTCCATGGGTGATTCAGTTTTCTTCTTGACATTTCCTCTTGGCAATAATTCTTTATCTTAGGTAACATGGAGCCTTCACAGTTTATATGGATTATATTTTTATGCAATAAACTTTACTTAAATTGCATCTACAAAACTGTAGATTTTCTGTATTGGCTAAAAAGCACAAACATATTGTGATTAGTTGCCTGTGTGTACATGTCTTTCTGCTGGACCATTGGCCGTCCTGGGACCCCTCTGTACAGGCTGCTGGTGCCTCATCCAAATGTGGACCTGGATCACGCTCCTCAGGAGATTCAGCCTCTACCCCTCTCCACCTAGTCTGCCAGTATCAGTCTCTCTGTCTGTATTAATGTTGTGCTTGCCTCTTATTCTATTATTCTTCTTCTAGCTGTTCTAGGTCTGGAGAGGAGGTGGTGTATGTTCTACCTATTCTGGGTAGTACCTGAAGTTGCTCAGTGTCCTCATGGATAAATACTCTTCACTACAGTTATACAATTTACATTTCTGTCAACAAAGTGTTATTTTGTTGTTGATTTATATTGTACACTCTTCTATTTTTCTTTTCCTGTTAAAGGGTGTTTTTTGTGAAGTTTTTTTTGTAATCAGATTGGAGAGTGATGTCAGATGTGACAAATGGGTCGCTGGCTTTACTGAGACCTATATGAGGCCTTTCTATTGTGTGCAGCAATAGTTGTGTTGTGCTGTAAGGTTTTGCTCTGTGCTTGATTGTTGATCTTTTGGATTTAGATAGGCATGGCCTTTATAAGTATTCCTTTCCTTCAGATTCATCTCTTTTTTTACATTACAGGTGAATCAACACCAAAACACTTACATAAGTGTACTTCCCTAACAGTTTTGTTATTTATTGTATCTCTGTGTACACACCTGTTCGTGGCTGGGCGGTGGTGTGAGCAGTGATACCACAGTAACCACGATAGCAGTGAGCCCACAGAGCAGAATGGCAAAATGGAGGTAATGGACGCCGCGCAGAACCGCAGGTGCCGAGTCCACAACGCCACATCTGGGAGGCGGGAAGGCAAACTCCAGCACCATCCTACACACGCCCACTACCAAACCCACCATCAGGCCCCAGAATGCACCCTGAATACACAAACATATAAACAAATGCAGGTTACATTACATGCCTTTCTGAGTTGATATACTGAACTTCCTACTGCTAAAAATATCAGTAAAACTCTTGGAGCGGCCTCAGGTCACACTTGGGTGTGTTCAGGTCCTAACACTCTCACTTTCCTACCGTGACAATCTGTCATCGTCATGCCACTTCACACTAAAGCAAACACACGTGAAGCGACACAATTAACTCTCTGTCTTCTTCCCTGTTCAACCGTCAGCAAGGAATGTGGTCTGTGCGGTTCAAACACTCACAAAAATCATCAGATCGTCGCAGCGCAAAAAGCAAACATCTGTGCCTCTACTTTAATTTTTAATTTACATGTGAACACATGAAAAAATAACCTTTAAGTTAACAGTTATTATTGATGTCACCTTTCCAGCTGGTTAGATTTTCTGGTTTTTATTCATATAAATCTTAAAACATCAAAACGTTCATAAGAGTCACATCAAAGTCATAAGACACCACATGTGCTTGATATAATGACACTAATGACAGGGTTTATGAGTGACATTTGTCATTCTACTTCAAAGACTACACACATCATGTTCCCATGCAGATCGATCTGTACTGTTTGCTCTCTCCTGTGTAAGACTACAGTAAGCATGTGACACATCCTGAGCAGTAATGTTTGAATTTTGACCCCATGAGTCACCACCAACTTTGGAGATATGCTCAGTGAGTTTATATGGACGCGTAAAAAGCTTACACCTTTTGTATAACACTGCTATTGACCTTTCTCAATAACTTTTTATTGGTACAAAGTGAAATGGTAACAGATGGCTGTGACATTCAGCATGAGCCTGGACTTTTACAGGTTAGGGTTAGGGTTAGGCCTTAAAATGTGATAAATTTGGTAAATGTTTTTATATGTCTGGGTTGCCTATACAGTTTGTTTCAACAGCATTTCAATGACTATTTTTTACTTGTAGTTAGCTCCACTGTTGAAACAAGGCTAAAGAGGCTTCAGCCATGCTCGCTGAAGGCACTGTGAGACTTTGGTTAGGGACAGTGTTGCTCTCAGGTAAATGCTTGTTTTGCTGATGCATGCTGATGTTGAGCTGTTTACCATGTTCACCATCTTAGTTTAGAGTATTCAGGGCTGCAGCTAACGATTGTTTCCATTATTGATTAATCTGTCTGTCATGTTCTCAATTAATCTATTCATTTTTTGTCCATAAAATATCAGAAAATGGTGAGAAATGTTCCCAAAGTCCCAAAGTGATGTCTTCAAATGTTATGTTTTATCCACAGCCTAAAGATTTTCAGTTTACTGTCATAGAGGACTCAAAAAAGAAGAAAAATATCACATTTTATGGCCAGAATCAGATAATTTGGACAGTGTTTTCATAAAAAATGACTGAAAACAATTACTTGAAATATCTGGCAATTAATTTAATAGTCGATAACTTAGTGATAAATCGAATAATCGTTGCATCTGCTTTACCCGCTAAAAACCATTTAATGTAAGAGTGACATCTTTCAACCTGAAAGTCACTGAATCATTGTCTGTTGGGCTACTGCCAACCCGCGCTGTAACCTCAGGCAATTTATTCATTCATTGTGAACACATTATATGTAAATTGAAAAAAGACTTTGTAGTTTAATTCAGGGTTGGAGAAAGATAATATTTACATTACAGAAAAGGGGAAACCCCTTGCAGCCTCAAAACCCTCTTTATTTTAGCATTTAAACGGTATGTCAGCAGAGAGCAGACACACCCAGGACGTGCTCTATTAAAATGCACATCCAGTGGACTGGTCTTTACTTGCAGTCTGAAGGAGTTTCAACATGTTAGCTCTGACACACATTCTTACTGCAGCAATGTTATCTCTTTTACTTCTCTCTGCTAATCTTCATCATCTTCTAATCACACATCTCCTCACTTGCACTCTGTTATCAGCTACAAACAATCACTTTTATTTGTTAAAGGGAAAGAGCAGCACCTTCGTGCTGGTTCCTACAGAGGAAATAATAAACAATACACTTCATAAAAGAAGTGAGAAAAACACACACAGATATTCACGTGCACACACACACACACACACACACACACACACACACACATATGGACTCCACTCTCAGCGGTTTTGGGATGTTGGCAGCTGGATCCCATGTGAGGCTAATAAAATCATGCACCAGTGCAGTGCAGGAGAAAGGACAAACAGTGCAAACTGCAAAACGCCAGACAGTTCAGATGATTTGTTTAGTTTGCAGAATGGAGCAAAGTTTGCATTAAGTTTGGATACATTTGCAACTTTTGACAGTGTTCAAGAGCAATACAGTATCACAAACAGAAACTGATAATCAATTGCCAGATTCTTCCCTTTTCGGTTATTTATCAGGGAAAAAGGCCAAACATTCTCTCTTTCCAGCTTTACAAATATGAGGACTCGGTGCTTTTCTCTTTTTTAATTCTATGAGAACTGATTATAGTCTGGTTTGGGACTGTTGATCAGACAATGGCAAAGGCATTTGAAGACTTTTGGTGGGCCCTTTATCTATTTTTATTGAGAAAACTATAAATAAATCAATAAAAACAATTATCAATTGAGTCAGCTAGACCTTTGGCCGACGTGCATGTGTGTTACCTGCTCATTGGTCCTCTTCCAGAAGACGGCCAGAGTGAAGACAGCAGTGACGGGTGGAGCGAGGTAGCTCGTCACCGACTGGATGTAAACGTAGAGCTGGCCGCTGTTGGCCGACTGCAGAATGGGGATCCACACGACACTCACCACCACCAAAATCACGGTCACGATCCTGGAACAAACACGTACAGTACATTGTCTTTCACTCTCTCTGCACACTGGCACGATCAGAGTGTGTGTTCAGCTGGGAGTCCATCTGTGAGTGCCGTACCTGCCGACCAGCAGCAGCTCTTTCTCCGAGGCCCGTGGACGTTGTTTCTTCCAGATGTCCATGGTGAAGAGTGTGGAGCTGCTGTTGAAGATGGAGGTCAGCGAGGACATCAGAGCAGCCATCATCACCGCTATCATAAGTCCTCGCAAGCCTGTAATACACACACACACACACACACACACAACAACAACAACAAATATTATCAGAGCATTTGGCAAATTTAGAAATAAACCCTTTTAAAGATATTTGAAGTGAGAGCCGTATTCTCACCGCTTGGCATGAGTTCGATGACCAGTTTGGGAAAGGCGATGTTGGAGCATCCCACCTCAGCTCCACACACTCGCACACACTCTTCTGGGTCCACACATCCAACAGAATCTGAAATATGGGTTAGTTAGTCCTTTAATGTCCACTTCAGAATAGGAAACAGAATCTGGGATATCAATCTACATAAGTACAACAGAGGCAGATTTACCTTGAATTATATTGCAACTTATGATTCTTATTTTTATCTTTGTTTATATTTAAGATTTTGTGGGTTATGAATACTTGTTTACTGACATTATATTGATATATTTTCACTCTTCCCTACTTTGTACTGCAACTGCTTCCTTTCAATCTTATCTTATCTTGAAAAGGGCAATTTATTCCTAAAATAAATTAATCTGGCTTCAGACTCCAGCAGACTTTACAGTGACACATCACTAACCAGCAATCACATGGTTAGCAATAAGTTTGGTATCTGCTCCGCATCTCCTAAATAGGACATATCAGCCCAACTAACATTCTCCTACTTTTTCCCTTTAAACACTTCTTTACTAAATCAGTATCAAACTAACACCACAATAATTGTATAAGAATATTTGACTGAAGTAAAAGTAGCAAAACTACAGTGTAGAAATATTCTGTTAAAAATAAAAGCCCTGCATTCAAACACAAACTGAGAAAAAGGGCAAAAGCATTCAAAATATACCCAGAGTAAGAGTACTCCTTATGGAGAATGGTCCACTTAATAATATATATATATTTAAAAAGTCTTCTTCTCATGATAATACATGCTACTTTATTGTTGATGATATTTTGCACTATTAACATGAACCTGATGAGCAACTAAAGGTATCTGGTAAATGTAGTGAAGCAAAAAGTACTCCTCTCTGAAATGTATACTGTAAAGAAGAAGAAGAAGATGGATATCCTCGTGTAAAGTACAAAGTTGTAGTTGAATAATAATTAATCATTTCCTCCACAGTGCTGCTATCACAGCTGATTAAAACACAGTAAAGTCTGGTAGTGTCAGTTAAAACCTGAAATGCTGGGTTGGTGTTTTGAACAGAAAAATTTCTCCTCCCTTGTCCAGACAGGAGGGTGGAGTTTTAACGCCTCTCTTTCCCAACCGGGTACCGGACACTCCGCCTTTCTGCCCCCGGTGACAGAGCTTCCGTTGCCGGATTCCAGGGTCAGAGCCTGGCCGGCGCTGCGCTCCGGACCCGTCTGGAGGAAGCTTTTTTTTAACGGGAAATTAACGGGAAAGTCGACGTGGAGCAGTGAAAGTTGAGCCTCGGCCGCGTCTCTTTTTGTGCTTCGTGGAAATGTGTGTGTGTTTTCAGCAGCTGCTGAGCGGCCGCACTTTTAAACAAACGCACAAAGAAAAGTGACGCGTCGGCGCAGCGGCTGAGTCAGCAGCGGTTTCAACACATTTCAAGGAGGATTAGTGACTTCTCCCTCTGTCTCAAGTACGCGTTCCGCTTCGCCTTGACTCACAGGGACACTCATACACCCAGACAGCCGCCCGCCTCCCCCCCTCAGCCGGGCCCAGTCAGCCGGGCCCCGCGGCGGGAGCAGCTGATCCGACCGGACCGCCTGCAGCTGTCCGGCCCCGACAGGTGAAAGGCGTGGCTCCGGGAGGAGTGTGTGTGTGTGTGTGAGGGGGGGCTTTGTCCGAACAACACCTGGATGTAGTAACCTGAGATGTGGGCGGAGCTTCAGGCGCCGTTGTAGCGGGTTGTTTGCCTCAGGTGAGAGTCTGATCGCCGCCTCACGGGCCCAGGTGAGGAGGACGCACGATGGCCCGGACCCCGCAGACCGCAGACTGCATCTGAACATCTTTATTCATCTTTAGATTCAGTCAAAGCTTCAGGCGGACCTGTGGAAACTGGGTCAGAGTGGTGTCTCTCTTTAACTCTTTGTTTCGGGGTCATGGCGTTGTCTCAGATTCAGTGTCTGGACGACCACCACGTCAACTGGCGCGTGAGTGAGAGCAAACCGGAGTTTTTCTACAGTGAGGACCAGAGGCTCGCGCTCGAGGCTCTCATCTCCAAGGGCCGTGATGCCTTCATGGACTACATCCGCGACAAGCGCGTCCGGGACTTCCTCTCGGAGCCGGAGCTGGAGCGGATCGCGAGCATCGCGGAAGCTTACCGGCCCGGACACGAGCACCATCAGAAACCGGAGACTCCCGGGCCGGGAAACCTCACCCCGGGCTCGGGGGAATACCCGGGGGACGGTGAGGTGTCGCTGCAGTACTGGCCGGACCGGTCCGAGGCCTCGGTGGCGGAGCTGGACCTCGGCTGGCCCGAGGCCATCTCATACCGAGGGGTCACCCGCGTCACCGTGCACACGCAGCCTCCGGCCGACGGGCAGACGCACATCAAGGAGGTGGTGCGAAAGAGCATTGCATCAGCCCAAAAGGTAGCAGAGCTGGAAGAAGCTGATGTTTTATTCAAATGAAAATACAAATACTGCAGCGTAGAAGTACTCTGTCACTAGTGAAAGTCATGCATTAAAATGTTCAGTGTCTGCATAAAAATTTAACTTTAAGTATCGAAAGTACTCAGAGTGCAGAATGGTTCATATTAAAATATTCTATATTACATTGTTGTATAATAATTATTGTGTTAATCTCTTTAATGTTTGAGCTGGTAGAAGTGGAGCTACTTAAATGTTCTTCTGGGAATCTATATGAATCTATTTGAAAATAAGTAACAATACAGCATACTTAGATTTGCACCACTAACCTGAATCTGCATAATAACTGAGAGCTAAATTTCTTAAATACATTGGTTAAGTAGAAAGTAAAATGTTTCCCTTTGAAATGTAGTTTGTGTAGAAGTATAAACAAGCAGAAAATGGAAATACTCAATTTAAGAACAAATACCTCAAAACTGTACTTAGTAAGTCACCATCACTGTGAGGTTGGCAGAGACGGGGATGATGGTGTTTAATGAGGTGATTAATAAACTTCAGAGGATTTCCAACAAATGAGTCATAGAAAATAACAGACACATGTCATTATGTGACATTATGTGAAAAAGGCGTAGATTGTGTAGGATGTAAATATATTGTCAGGTGTTTGATTCCTGTAAATGTGGTGGATTAAACACATTTGAATATACTGCAACCCAGTGCAAAAATACCACAGTATGGAGGCTTAAAATGTACCACGGGACCAGTTCCACACACAAACAACCACAGTAACAGTCTCAACAAAACCTGAAGTGAGGTTGTATTTTGAACAGTGCTATTGAATGCATCACAATACATCAAGGTTTTTATATTTTTCTGTTTGCTGAATGTATAATGCAGGTCACAACCACAACACCACAAACTACACAGCAGCACAGTGAAGAAAAGAAGCTTCACAAAGGTATCACAGGGTTATTGTGTTTCCAGCTGAAAATTATTATTAATTGATTAATTGGTTAACCGATTAATTTAATGACAGGAAAATTGGCATTAGTCCGTAACTATTTTAATTATAGCTTTAGTCTTTTTTCAGTCAAAAACACCAAATATTCTCTGGTTCCTGCTTCTCCCATATCAGATTTTATAGCTTTTCTCTGTTGTGTTGGATAATAAACTACAGATGTTTGGCTGTTGGCCTGTTGGTTGGACAAAACAAAGAATTTGAAGATGTCACTATGAGTTCTGAGAAATTGTAATGGGCGTATGTCATCGTTCTTAGGTATTTTACAGATTGATGATTTAAGAAATAACTGGCGGATTAACTGGTAATGAAAATAACTGTTAGTTGCAGCTCTAATTGTGTTAAGTTGCATTACGTTTTTTTTTTTGTCAACCCCTTTCTTGTCCTGTGTAGAGATTCATTATTTTGATCAGAGCTTTGATTCCCTTTCCTGTTTTCTCCACTCGCCCTGCTGACACACAGAGGCTAAACCATGTCTAGCAAAAACTTATCTGACATGATCTTCTTTTGATGTCGGCGTTTATGTCTGTTTGCATCTAATTATCTTTCGCCCGTCTCATCTTACAACCCTTCTTCTCTGATGTGTACCACGCTCACACAAAAAAAAAAAGCTTTAATGAACTGATCTTGACACGCTGGTGGTGAAAAAAAAATGCTCTGACGTCAGTGAATAAGTTACATGCCAGCGCACAATACATCACCTTTACCCCTCACATACATAAACGCTGGCGTATGTACATGCAGCTGTCTCAGCTCTTGAGTGAAATACTTTTTTCACATTCAGGAGATAACTTTTTTTTTCCCCAAAACTGCTCCCTGTGTAGAGTTTGTATGAACAGTATTATTTGAAAGATTCTGCCTTTTTTAAATGTTGCACCTAATCATCTATTACAACATATCTTCTTTTATTCCAGCCTTCACTAACTTGTTTTTTTTCCAGAGAGCTGTTCTTGTTCAGCTTATTCACTAAGTTGTCAGCATTTTAAAATTCAAACTGGGTCAGATGAAGAGTGAATAGACGGCGCCGTGTGAAGAGTGTCATGCTGTTACCCGTACTGCTGTGTTGTTGAACCCACAAGCCGCACACTGATCAGCCACTTCACACTTTACCACCACTCTGCAAAGCGCTCTTTGTTTCCAGCTTCGTGTGACATCCATGTTCAGAACAGTTTGACATTTTCTTTGAGGGTTTAATTCACCTTTTTAGATGCAGTTCTCATAAGTGCCCAGCTTCCTCTCAGGATTTAATAGCCGCGATATGTTTGATAAGAGCCGCTTAAATCAAACCCACCCTCGCAGACCAGGAAACACTAACACCCTTTGTGGTTTCCTGTCTGTGTTGTGTGTGTGTGTAGGTGATAGCCGTGGTGATGGATGTGTTTACAGATGTGGATATCTTTCGAGACCTGCTGGATGCGTCCTACAAACGCAGAGTTCCAGTGTACATAATCATCGACATGGCCGCCGTCCCCTGTTTTCTTTCCATGTGTGCCAGAGCTGATATGCACCGTGGACACCTAAAGGTACATGCACAAACACGCACCCAGATGATGTCCTGCCTGATAATGAGTTACTTGGAACAATGGCTACTCCTAATAAGATATAATAATAGAGAACATCATCAAAAAGCGCCAGTTCCAGCATGTCATATTAATCAACACCTATTTCAGTAATAAGTGTATTACTATAGAAGGGAAATATCTGCAATTTGGGCACATGAATGATGAAGGTGTGACAGGTTTTTTGCCTTCAGGCCTTGATAGGGAGCATGCACCAGCTAGTCGTTCACCAGATGGAATCTCTTTGTGATTCTTTGCCTCTCTGAGTTAAACTGGTCCAGGCAGTAACATAAAAATGCTGGATGTTTCAAGGGGGCTTTCTAAATATTTTTGGACTGGAAGCCAGAAAGACACTAAGCACATTCCCGTCAGTGCTGTAGGCAATTAGGTCAACCACGCACATTCTCACTTTACCTTCTGTAACACGTTTCTCTTTCATTTCTCCTTCTTGCTTCCTTAAAGCTTAAACCACCAAATCTACCTCTCTCTCTCTCTTTGTCAGCTTCTTTCTCATCTGCAATCTGTGCTGTTATTATGAGCGTCGGAGTTTACGACTCCTATGCGTCATGAGATTTCGCACATAACTTTTACTTACGAGGTAACGCTCGGCCTGGAACCACACCCTTATCACACGGCCAAAGACAAACATGACAGGGTGTGGCATACAAGCATGCACATACATAGATACAGTCCCTGCTGTAACCTGTAGAGCCAACGTGAGGTTATGATTTTGTTAATGCACTGTTCTCGAGATCATGTTCCCTTTGTTTTCCTTTGGTTCACTAAAGTCCTTCCTCCCATCAGTAATAAATCCCCGAGAGCCTCTCTTTACATAGCATTAACCCTTTGTGTGTGTGTTTGTGTGTAGAATCTGCGTGTGCGATGCTGTGGAGGTGTGGAGTTTTTCACACGGTCGGCACAGAAAGTGCGTGGATCACTGAGCCAGAAGTTTATCCTGGTCGATGGAGATAGAGCTATCACTGGTTCATACAGGTGAGCAGTGCAGGTGGTCTGTTGTGCATGGACCCAATGCATTTCTGTCTATCATTCATTTGTGTATTTAACGCTGTTCTAATAAAAATTTTATGATAACCAGACTCTGCAGTTAATCTGTGCTCCACTGAGCATTTTGGTTTCTTTAAGCTTGTTGTTGTGGGTTTCTGGCTGTCAATTTTGCTGTATTAATTCAAGTTGCACACAGTTTCCAGCTGCAGCAGGCAGCTAAAAAGGCTCTAGAATCTCACAATACGCTACTTGTTGTGCACCAAACAGCAAGCAGACAAAGTTAGCAACAGAGAGAAAATTTGTCAAATAGCCAAAGACATGACTCCAGATGGATCCTGTTGTTGCTCCATCTCTGGATGTGTAAATAGGCAACTGTTGCCTAACTCGTTCAGGATAACAACTAAGAAAAAAATTAAAACGAAACAATTGTCCAAAATGATTAAACTTGTAGAATTTCCAACCATAACGCCTATCGAACATAAAAAAATATGCAGGTGCTGACACCAGTACACCCCTTTTTTCCATTTCCTTTCTTTCCTGAAGCATTATTGTGGCATGCAGACCTTTATTTTACAAACTGTCACCTCAACACGCATAGATCTTTAGTTCATTTCTGTCTCTAGTTACTTTTTAAACGATATGTCTGTAGGCTCTCAAAGAATGTATCCTTCATTTCACTAAGAAGTTGAAGAGAAGATCAAAGAGCATAATGTAATGAGTAATGATTAAGCTATAAATTGTGTTCTCTGAGTAGAGTTGTGACATCAAGAAAGAGTTTAAATGATGTCAGCTATTAACTGGGGCAGATTTAGCAGAAAAGAAAAGTTTGAAATCTGAGCAGAAGAGTCACTGCTGTGAATTTATGTTTCCATGTCTGTGTTATTCCAGCTTCACCTGGTCCTCATCTCGTCTGGACCGTAACCTCATCACTGTGATCTCCGGACAGGCAGTGGAGACCCTCGACCTGCAGTTTCGGGAGCTGTACTTCATGTCCAGAAGTGTTTCTCTCAACAAGGTTCCCATGGTAGATGAACCAATCCCCGACCCGCTCCCTCAGGCGGCTCCTGCCCCGGTCTCAGCTTCTATTGCTAGAAAACTTATCAATCCCAAATATGCCCTTGTTGCCACGGGAACCCACACAAGTCCCACTTCCTCTGACCAAAATTCCAGCAACAAGAACTCAAACTCCCAGAATCCCACTGGGCTAAAAATAATGAAGGGACGTCTTAGGGGCGTTATTGAAGAGCCAACTATTCACCCGGGATTAGCCAATTTGGAGAAAGCGTACCTGATCCCGTATCTTCCCACATGGCCAGAGCCAGACCCGCCAAGCGATGTGATTGGCTTTATCAACATCAGGGATGAAAAGCGAGCCAATCAGGTGCACTTACAAAGGTCAGAAAGGTTTGAGGTCAGCCAGGCTATACGCTTCAGCTCACCACTGGCACTACCTGAACAGTCTGAGAAAGCCACTTCAGATGCAAACGCTGCAGGAAAGGCAGAAAATCCCTCTGGGGATACAAACACAGGTGCCTCTGCTCCTGTGAGTCCAACCAAACTGGTCAAACAGCAAACACAAATAGCTGCAAGTAAGGACCAAACTGATGCACCAGATTCCAGAGAGCCCCCTCAGCAGCCAAACACACCTTTAAAACAAGACACACACAAACCAAATGCACCAAATGTACACGCTCCTACATCACCATCCAAAGTTACTGCTGATTCACAGCCATCAGACAATGCCAAACAAACCCCAGAGACTCCTCCAGCGGCAGCACCACCTATTC
This sequence comes from Scortum barcoo, assembly GCA_023238725.1. Classification (NCBI taxonomy): domain Eukaryota; kingdom Metazoa; phylum Chordata; class Actinopteri; order Centrarchiformes; family Terapontidae; genus Scortum; species Scortum barcoo. The sequence continues at coordinate 22,253,303 of CM041553.1, forward strand.
CTAAACGCCGCACTCTGCAGTTAATCATAGACCCCGCCTCCTCAGAGCACCCCGGCCAACCACAGATAACTCTGATGAAAATGGACAACAAGTTAACGCCAGGCCGTGGACGCATAACATCAAAGGACGACGGCAGGGACTCTGGCAGCAACGGAGATGGCAGCCAAGACAGCACGAAGGTCATCTGTGACCGAGCGGCCACTGACGGTCCTTCAAGCACGTCCACAGCATCCGAGGAGGAGTTTTATGATTGTTCCCAACCAGAACCGAGAGATCCGCTGACAAACGGAGTGACGGCAGGGTCAGGCCGCGGGCACCGCCAAGGAGATGGGGTCAACATGATGGCCCGCCTTTCCCAGAGCATGCTGGATCTGCGGGAGCCCAACCAGCCAGAGGACAGCGCTGCCCTCATCCGCCAATCACAGCAGCTCCGCAGACAAGGACACCCCTCACCGCACAGGCACATAGGACAGGTGAGCACCACCCTGAATGAATTATGTCAGTATTTCTAATCCTTTCCAATCCATTGCTTAATCAGCTGACAGCTGAAGGCCAGAAATTAATGTCTTACCTTTATTATCAGTATTAACAGTGTTTGCTCGTTCCTGGCTGTCAAATATAAAAGGCGTTGCTACTTTTTCAGTTTCATAACAATGTAAGTTTTCATATTTTAGACTGTTGGTCCGAATCCTGAGTCTGGGAAAATTGTATTGAACATTTAAGTGGTTAGGTTAAGTCAGTAAATTGATTGACAGAAAATGAACCATTTTAATGGTGTAATCGAGTGAAAATATCGAGTTTCATGCAATTTTTCTCTGTTTTATATAATTGTAAATTGAATATATTTTAGGGTAGGTCTGACAAAATTAGCATCCTGGAGCTTTAGGAAATGATGATGTATTTACAGTTTTGTCACATTTTATAGAATAAATAATCAGGTAATGGAGACAAAAATAAAAAAAAAATATGGTAAATGGAAATAATAATAACACTGATGAGTAGATTAATTATTTTAAACCTGTTTCAGTGTTTCTTGAGTAACACAGTTCACAGTTGAGTTCACAGGAAAGGCAGAGGCGCTGTCACACTTGTATTTATATGAATTCTACTAAAATGGGTGTGTTTCACCAGTGGTGTCAAAGCAAGCTGGTACCTGCTTACAGTAAACATTCTTAATTAAAAGGTGTGTTTTGTGTGACTGTCCGCCCACATGTGGGTGCACGCACCTGGATAGAGAGCTCGGCTTATCATGCCAGGGAGGATGATGAAGATGAAGGGCAGCATCTTCAGATAGGCGGCCAGGATCGATGCTCCTTTCACGTGACTCATGTTCTTGGCAGACAGGGACCGTTGTACAATCACCTACTCATACAGAAGCACAAATAATAACAGCAGTGTAATTTTATTTGTAGAGCACAGGGGCCATAAAAATTATTAAAATGGAATCTACAATATACAGCCAACAACTTTAAATGTGATCAAATTGGTGCACCATCTTCTATGGCATCTTCAGAGCAGTCTGCAGTATTCTGAACCAGGATCAGCTTTGATCGGTCATTTTGATGCAGATATGAATTAAGGCAGTTGCAGTTGTGTAATCAGGATGTATTAAAGCATTGATTACCATGTAGTGCTTTGCAAATAAAAAAGAATGAATAGTGGACATCTGGACAACATAATTTTCATGACAATTAAGGTCAAACTAAAAGTTATTATTTGGTTCAAAGGATTCAAAGATCTAGGAATTACCTGCATAAAATGGAAACTGACTTGATGCTTTTGAAATATATTTAAACATATATGTAGAGAATAGTAACCGAGGATTGATCCTCGTGATACTCCATGTGTGAAATCTGTAGTGGAGGATTTTTATCAGTTCCCTATATCCACATAAATCGACACTATGTGTAATTTTTCTGGACTTCATGATGTCCTGCTCATCTCCCTGCTTTCTCTCTCTGTCCAGTTGTTCCAGACCTCAAAGTCTCCTGGTCGTGATGCGCGACTGAGAGGAGCTAAAGTAGTCATTGCTAAACCAGGAAGTTATCACCGCCCCACCCGAGCAGCCGGCCCTGTGATTGGAGGACACCGTTACTGGCAGGGTCAAATGCTGCAGCCTGATTCGGCTCAGCTGCTTGTACACACACGCTCTGGACGGTCGCCACGACGCCACAGCCCGGGTTACAGGAAGACAGATAGCGCCTCTCCACAGCTGCCGACCAACCCATCGGGGTTACTAGGAGTTTCTTTCTCAAAACTGAACAGTTTAAAACACTTGAGGGCACGAGGTGGAGCATCACAGAAGAAGCCGTCTCAAATTAACAAGCCTGCTAGGTAGAACTGTCGTACGGGTACACGTAAATGATTGTTGATGCGGACTTCCTTCTCGGAAATAAGTGACTCTTCAGTGTGGAATCTTATCTCTCTCTGAATCTTTTCAAGCCCTGAGGCTCAACATAAGTACAACTATTTAATTTGGATTTTTTTAACTATGACAACACAGGCTGGCAATTTGATTTGTTTTAAGAGGTATTGCCTGAAAATGAATCACATCACTTTCTAAAGGCAATTTGAGAAAAGAGAAAATTTCAGAAGCTGATACTGACATCTGGGAGGAAAAACATTTTGATAAAGATATGTAGGACATTTGTATGTTTGTAAAAGGTCATAAACAGATAGTGTTTCTCTCCAACTTGTCTATCAAAGAGTTGTGCTAAGATTTCTACTAGAGGCATAAGTAGATGATAACCAGACTTAAAAGACACAGATGTACCAAATTTGCTCAGCTGTGATTTTTACTTCTCTACCAAAGCAGGCACTTCAGTATTTTATAGTAACTTTATCCTTTGAACACGTATTTCTAAATTACCTCAACTGCTTCTCTTTTCCAGAATTTAGCTTTTCAATTTCCAACTGCAGCATGCAAGATCAGCTGAATGTGTGTCCCCACTAACATAAGAGTAAGGCTGTAGTGCCGATACTGCTGTGATGGGTTACTGATGGTGTGAGGGAAGGGCTACTGTGTTGATTGCTTGTTGGATTTACCGGATTACCTGTGCAGATGTGGAGAAGTGTTATGTATGTAATTTTGAATACTGATGTGGGACCAAGGGAATGTTGTAAATAAAAAGAGAGATTCCAGGACACTTTGATGGTTGTGCATGTGTACAGCGAGGTATTTTTAAGTATGTCTGCTTTGGCCTCATAGCCTAAAGAAAAATATAATTGGAGCTTTTAGGTTTGTGAAGGGATATTTGTAGTCTGGGGTTTGGTTTGGCGCAAAAATCATCAGGGCAACGGGGTGGAGCTTGACCTGTTTTTTTCCCCTTTTTCTGAGGTTGGTGGATGCAGCCACATTAGTAGAGTGGACTCTGGTAGTGCAAGTGGTATGAACCAAACCAAACAAATTGTACAATGAGATTGAAAGATCATTCTTGACCTTGCAAACAGTACTGAAATCTCATCACAAAGTCCATTTAGTAGCTACTTATTTGGGGGAGCGACAAAGACACAGACTAATATTTACCAAAACTGTTAAGCAGTGAACTTTTTGGGCACACTTACTTTTGTATGTTTTCCAAGTATGCCTTACAAACAGACGACTGGACTAAAATGAGTCCAGTAGGGTAAAATGGTTATATTTCTGGGTGTCTGTGTCTTCAGATTTCACCTGAATTAATGTGGCAGGTCAAAAAATGGCCAGAAAAAAAAAAACTCAGCTATTCACAAAATTATGTCTTTTTAATGGACAAATAACTTTAGACAAAATGCTACCAGAAAACATATTAGGAGATGTTAACAGTGTTATTTAAAAAAGTATGTTATTGAATTATTTGATTTATGTGTAGGTTCTGAGTTTTCCTATCTCACATCAGTTCAGTGAGGGCTTTTGTCGCGAGCCTCAAGTGTCCATTAGAGCACCGGCATATAACATCTGCAGATGTGTTATGCCGGTGATAGATTTCACTTGCATTGCCTGCACATGCATGTTTTCAGTATGTAAATGTACCTGGTCAGAGCACCAGTACCAGGTGGCCAGTATGGTGAGCCCCAGAGTCATGCCGGGCCACGGCAGGTCTCCATCGACGGCGTCTCTGAACAGGTGCATGGCGTCCTGACGGGGCAGGTGGCAGGTACTGTTGGGGATGATCTTACTGGGCACCGCCATGCTGTACACGCGCTCCAGGCTGCCGTAGCCGCCAATCTTGTTGAAAGCTGTGAAACCGGGAATACACACCTCCAACTAAGCAATCCTGGAAATAACTACAGTGTGTTTAGAAGTGATGATAATTGTACAAACCAGTGATTGTCAGGATGATCGCTCCTACGATCATGACAAATGTCTGCAAAGTGTCGGTGTAGATGACAGCAGCAAGACCTCCTGAAAGGAAGTGTGTGTGTTTTATGAGAATCTAATTGACCGACAACATTCAAATGTATCTGGAAAAACATGACATTGGTTATGTGCGTACCTGCAATAGTGTACAGAGCAGTGACCACCAGCATGAGGACGGTGGACAGGTAGAGGTTCCAACCCAGACACACCTGAATAAACAAGGCTCCAGAGTACAGGTCAGTCTGGTGATGGAAAAGACAGATCTGTCAAAAACATTAGCAAAGATTCGGCCTCACACAGCCGGTGTTGTTGCTAAATGGTGGAAAGGCAACATGGCCTGTGTCTGTGCCTGTGTGACGTGTCGTACTGATATCTTTGTGAAGATGGACAAGAGGAGCGAGAGGACAGCCAGGTAGGTTCTGATCCTCTCTCCTCCAAAACGACGGCCCAGATACTCCGGCATTGTCACGATCTGAACACACACATTTCGACACCTTCAACACACCACAGCTACACAAACTTAAGAAGCTCTGAGTGATTTTAGGAGCTCTGTACCATCGGCCAATTAGCAGCTAGTGAGTGTGGACAAGTCTGATTTGTTCACTCTTTCCTCTGTTCTTAATATAATTATCTACAAACAAAAAGAGTTACTTCTGTTCTGGAAGTTAGTTGTGTGTGTGTGGTGTCTTGTAACACCCTGTTGTGGAATTTCCAAGGCGGGGAATATTTGTAAGGAGAATGTCTCTTGGCACCTAAATGTACCTGCTGAACCAGCCTTAACAAGCAGACAGTCACCTCATCAGACAGTGTGTGTGTGTGTGTGTGTGTGTGTGTGCAGACTAACCCCTGAGGAGATGTAGACGGGCACAAACACCCAGGCCAGAGCCAGCAGCACATAAGTGGCCTGAGAGAAAGAAGCAAAGGAGACAAAAAGAAGACAGGGAGGTTTGACTAGATTGCCCACAGGAGTCGTCTCCAGAGGAAAAATCTCTCTGATCAAACCAAGTCAACTCTTTTATGTCTTTAGGTGCCCTGGACTCTCCCGTGCAAGCATTTGAACTGTTGCTGTGGACTGACTACTGCCTCAAGTTCTTAACATCACCTAACATAGCTGGATGGCATCAAACACGTCTTTCTGCTGCCCCCTGCAGCACGTTGCTCACAGCCTTTCAAGGAAGTCAAAACACAAATACACACCACGAAAGTATGTTTAGCTTTGGTCTAACCATGCATCAAAGAGGTAATTAGCTAAGATGACTACTGCAATGCTAAATTGTTTTTTTTTAATACCATAGGATTTGTGTGTTGTGTTTTGACAGCCCTATTGATACAACACACCACAAAAAAATAACTTGTTAACGGATTAGGAGGCCAGATCTGCCTCATTCCTAACATTAATAGACTAATTAGCATCTCATAATGTTTTATTGACATAATGGACGTGTGTGTGTGTGTTGCTCACATTCCATTCAAAGCCGGTGACAGCGATGCCTCCAGCAGCTCCAGTTCCAGCCAGACCAATGAACAAACCTGAGCCCTCTGAACTGGCAAAGAGAGACGCTCCGATCTGCAGAGATGGAAAAAGAAAGTATTAAGATGTGTGAAATAAAAGTACCAGTACAATAATGTAAAATTACTCTGTCTCAAGAGGAAGTGCCTGCATTCAGAGTCAGATTGAGCTTTATTGGACAGGTATTTGTACACATTCAAAGATTGGAAAAAAGCAAAGATTGGAAAAAATTGCAAACAAGAACAGCTGCTTGATCAGTTTATCAGAAAAAGCTTCATCCAGCAAAAAAAAAGAAGTTCAAGAGCAGATCATGAGAGACACACTAACACACACACACACACTCACCGGCCACCAGGCCATGTCCCGTCCAGCCAAGAAATATCCACTCAGAGTATTCCTGCTCACCTTGCATGATGACTGACAGAGAAAAGTGTTAAATACACACATACACAAACTGAACATGTACACATTGCAGAAAAAACACATGCACATAAACACACTCTCACCCAGATGCCGACAGCAAGGTTGAGGAGGAAGTATGTTGCTATGACGATAATGTCAGAGAAGCTAAAGGACTGAGGCGAGGCGTAGAAGTTGGTGGTGGAGTTGGACATTCTCACACACGGTTAAAAACACACCCAGAACACACACGTCTGCTTCTTGTATTGCTCTTTCCTCACAGCCATACACACCCTCACACCTGCTGAATCTAACCCTTACACCTGTGCAGTCAGTCTCATCGACGCTCTCTCACAATATGGCACCATAAAGCTACTTTGCAAACAACCTAAACACAAAGATAAACTCATAACCACCAGAGCTCTGCCTTTAAATCTCTTCCAACAAACATAAACAACATGAACACACACACAGTCAAACACACTTTTCAGTTGTTGGTAAAAGTCCTTTCTCGGCTGAGCTGCGAGCTGCCGCAGAAAAAGGCTGAGACAGAGTGTTTGGTGTACACGTGAAAAGGGCAGGTCCTTTGGTTGAATTGATGATTAAACACATCACCTTAATGTGGCACCTGCAGCGCTGACACACACACTGTGCTAGGGGATAATGGAGTGTGGGTGAGCAGTGGAGTACAGCAGATGCTCATGTGGACCAGAGTCCACGCTGATGCACACACACACACACACACACACACACACAGATGGTCAATCATTGGCGATGACAAGTTTATAATCATTAGCGTCTAAACACACAAACATCTCCTGGTAAGTGCTAAGTAGAGTCAGTGAAAGTGTGTGAGAGACATCAGTTGTTTGTAGTTTCATTCAGTAACTTTCAGGAAGAAATCAATAAGTCTACATCAAGGATTTCACTCAAATAATCATACAAAATGAGTGTGGACACAAGCTTTTACTCAGTTTAGAGTCTTTTTAAAAGATGTCTCTCAGATCCGTTGGTGGTTTTGCATTACTGGCTGATGATGATGGACAAATAATGTTTTGGAATACAATCCTACTATATAATCTTTGATATCATACACATTCTTTGGTTGGTGAAGTTTTAGAATTTCCCAATTTAGAAACTGAGCCTGATCTGTTGTATTTTAATACATGGGATATATACAGTGGTTGTAGAAGTAATAAAATCTTTTACTTACGTAAAAGTAGCAATTTAACAGTGTAGAAGTACTTTATTAAAAGTACAAGTCCTGCATTCAAAATCAGGACGAGTAAAAGTGAAAGTACTCAATATGCAGACCATTTCAGAATCATATGTATTATATTACTGGATTATAATTGATAATGCATCAATTAAAAGTTGCCTCTAGTAAAAGTGGAGCTGATTTCAACTACTTGAAAGAAAGCCACCTCCAGGTAGCTGAACATATCTTCTTTTTGTTGTTGTTGTTGATTTATCTTTATATCAGTTTAGCTGTAATCTGACTGTGCAAAGTAACCATTTACTAAAATGATCAAATAAATGTAGTAGGGTAAAAAGTTGAATTTTGTCCTCCAAAATGTTGATGAGTAGATGTATAGTATCTAATCTGTTATCTGTTAAGTATCTCTGAGTATTACTGGAGTTATACATGAGATCTAAATTTGAGAAATACTTGGAAATATGTCTTTTATCTCTTTGGGCCTCATACAGGGTAAGTATGAGTATGAGTATAAATATCTTTACAATGAGAGGTTTTGAGGTAAATTTCACTCTAAAAGGGAAAGCTCCTCATGGTCATGTGACTCTTAAATCACCTATTAATCACCATATAAATGAGGTTTACAAAACATTTCCTCCTCAACACATCTGGACATTTTTCACCGTGCGACAATGTGACGAACGAGACGTCCGAGAGGAAGAGACACAAGGTGAGTTTGTGCTCCGTGATGTGAAATTAACTCAGAGTCACACACAAACTGCTGGTCAGTGTTTGTCTGCTGTAAGGAGCAGATGGCTGCGACAGAGACACCCTGACGTCACACACACACATCATCATCATTAATCTCACACATATACAGAACAAAATGTAAAAGCTGAAGATGGATGAAAGTTTTGATGTAACAAAACCTTTTAGTGAAAAAAAGAGAATGAATCAGAATTACTTTACAACAGGAAGTATGTAATACTACATGTATTTAGTGTACATACTTAATGTACATGTTTTTGTATTTGTGTCCATATACACACATTAACATGCTTGACTTGTCATGTGCATATGCTGAATATCTAATATATATACACATATACAATAATATTTGTGAATATAGGACTGAAACTATCATTTTAAACACTTTTGTTCCGTGTGTGTTAACTGCACACTACAACATTTTGTGTGTTCATTATATTAGCCCTGATGAGAAAAACTGTGCTTTAAAACACACAAAAACAAACGTAGTATTTCTGATGCACAGAGGTGGAGACCTCTAAAGATGGAGATGTTTTTTTAACATGATTATGTTAAAATTTGAAGATAAAAACCTTGTCCCAAAAAGGATAAGCTGATTTAATATATATAGTAGTGTATACTAGCATTGAGTTTTAACAATTAACATTAATTTGTTTCTCTTTAATCTGAAACACACTGTCTCATGATGAAACTATTTGAAGACACCTATTGATAGGTGTCTGTAATGGTATTTTTATTCGCTCACAGACACATTTTCCCACATCCAACTAACACTTGTTAGATATTATGCAAAAACACTGGGGCCCATCGAGTCATATATTAATTAAGTGTCAGTGTCATGAAGTGCTTCACACAAGAATTTAAATATTTTCTTAATATTAATTAAAAAAACATTGTATAAGCATGCAAATTAAGAGCCAAATCAAAGGAGGAGAGACAAAATTACAACCTTAAAACTTCTTAGAGAAACATATTTAAGGGTATAAATAAAGTGAGAGTACAGCATCATGGAAAGTAAATATTACTGTACTCATTATTTTTATTCTGAAAAGATTTAAACATAGCCTCTCACGTGGCGCCACCATCAGGTCAAAGGTGTTATTTTTCGATCATGGTGCATGATGGGAGCCCAGAAAGTTTCAGCCAATCAGAGCGCAGAGTGACTCGCCTCACCCGGAAGTAATACTTCACAACAAAAAAAATTGCCGGGAAATTTTCTGAGTTGGAGCGGAGCTGCTGGAGTAACGAAGGAAATATTTATATATTTTAAAGCATTTAAACTTTCTTTTGGCTGTTAACTGAACTAATCACCTGCAGACATGGACGAACCGGATGACTTCGATGAGCAGTTTGCCGACGAGCTGGAGGTGTTGGCTGAGATGGAGGGTGAGAAACCAGACTGCTCTCTTTAATACGACCTGTAGTGTTTATCCACAGACAGCAGGAGTCTGTCAGACTGAAAGCTAAACTTATAATACATGCTAAACACACCATACTTCAGCACAGAGTGACTACTGTCTCTGTTTCTGAGATTATGCCAGTTTATAACTTTAGCTGGTGGTGTTCATTAAACTAAACTGTGCAACTGTTAGCTCACTTTAACTCTCTCATTCCTAAACAAATCTAAGTTAACACTTAATTGCATTATTCATGCATGCACAATTATTATATTATGATGTATGATATATATGATATATTACTTACGTTTTTAAAGTTGGAAAAATCAAATTAATCCACTATTTCTGTCAGTATATATAAATATATTATGCACACTTTAATGCAAACACCCAACACAATTAAAATATTTTAGTACAAACAATAGATATGATTATTTGACACGATTAAGATATTTTAATGCAAACAACAAACATTAATTCTATTAAGAATTATGAGATATTGTCTGGATTATACGTATGATAACTCTTTCTGATGGAGAAATTCATTTATTGGTTCTTCGTTTATTTAATCATTTAGACTGACAAAGAAAGAAATGAATGGATAACATAAATTACTTTTTTTCTTACTAATAAAACAAAACACAAATGTATTCAAAATGTATGAAGCAGAATAGCATCTCACATGAGAAGATGGACCTGGTGATGAATGAATTTATTCTCAAAAATATTGTGACATCTTTTTTCTAATAATGAACTAATCACTTCAAAATTAAGTATATGTTTATGTCTTTGCTTGAATGGCTCAGAGAACACTTCCAGGCAAGGGAAATGTCAGAAACAGGGTCCAGGAGACGACATCTCTGATATAGAGCACCTGCTGGACGATCAGCCCATCAGTGAGTTCACTTTAACGCTTCATGTTGTTTGGTCAACGTTATAAGTTCATACCTTAAATCGGACTTACCTTTACAGCCCCAAAGGCGAAGCGGCAGAGGCAGGATGCAGGAGTGTCGAAGCGACTTTTCAACTCAGTGCAGACTCAGGAGAGCAAAGCTCCGACGCAGAGTGATGACATCACACCGCCGTCCTCTCCAGAGCAGTATGAACCCTCTCACACCTTCAGGTAGGAGAGATTCATGGTGTTACTCAGAGTGAGCTGAAGGGGGAAACAGTTGATGTTACAGAACACAGTGATGTTTTATTGTAGATATTTTTATATGTAATACTTGGTTTTATATCTGATGCATTATTGGGAATGTGGAACATTTTATTTTGTTTATGTGTGTTTTGTTTAAGTGTTAGCAGGGACATCCAGCTGTAGACACTGCTAAACGTAGATCACAAAAAGCTTGATCACAAAATGAGCAATGGGAAGAAAAACCTTTTTTTTTTAAATACATGAGAACAAATAAAAGGTGCGTAAAGTCAATACATCACAAGGATGAAATGTGGCAGTGTAATATTTATAGAGACACAAAAACAATTATTTGTCTGAGGAACAGCTGCAGCTGGTGACATGTCACCTTTGTAGACTGTTTTGAACCACCCTTTTGCTCTTTACCTTTAAGAGTTGTCTTTTGATGTACATTTTGAGCACTGAAAACATTAACCTTTGACATTATAGTGGTGTTCCGGGATTCCTTGTGTTGATACTGAAAGGATTTAGTCAATTAATCATTTGACTCTGACAATTTTCATAATATTTCAAAGAATATAGCAAGTAATTTCCTGTATATTTGCTAGTTTCCTGTGTCATGATTTCATTACCCTTTCTGATCATTGCATAGACAAAAAGTGGGAATTTAACAACATAACATATTGTCCTATGTGATAGACATTTGCCAGTATTCACATTTTATAGACTGAACAAAATATCTCTTATTTAACATTGACAAATGTTTGATCACTGCAGCCTTTTGATATTCAGAACAACAGACCTCTGAATATGTGTGTGTTTTTTTTTAGGTCGACCCTGGCTGTGTTGGATATCAGTGGCTTTGCTACAATTCCAGAGACGCCGAGGAGACCTCCCACAGCGGCCCCGGCATCACTGCATGTGCTGCGGCGACCTCCTTTGGAGGGAGAGTACATCAGTGTGACAGACTCATCAGGGAGTCGAGTCTACCTCAGACAAAAAGAGGACAAAGAGACAAAGGTTAACCGCCTCAGCAGTTTTTCACCTGCAATGTTGAATGTTACTCAAACACTTTGGGCCGCATACACTCTGCTCTTCAGAGTCTATACATGGTAAATTTCTGTATTTCTTCGCATTTATCTGTGTGTCTGTAGGTGGTGGAATCCAGAATGGTACCAAACTCCCAGGGTGCACTGGGGTTGCTGGCAGTGCCAATAAGTGTGTTGAGGGAACACGAGGCAGAGAGGGTGAGTGACCACCAAAGTATAATCTGCCAAGTAGCTGCATATAACCCCACAGTCTCACACAGTTTCCCTAAATATAAACATTGATTGACTTGTGTTTGCGTGAGGGAACTCTGAGGCTGCTGAGATGCAAACCTTCTTAAATTTCATCTCTTTCTTTAAAATAAAGCAGCGTCACCAGCAGGTTATGGAGGAATCTCAGCGTCTCACAGAAATCCTGGCCAGGTAACTCACTGCCTGCCTCTCCCACACATGCACGCATCAAAGGTCTGATAACATGCAGTACACATGTTTTAATTTTTCTTTTTGAATTTGTGCCATAGTGTGAATGATGTGAGTGATATGTTTGCTGAGCCTGAAAGCAGAGGAGCCGATGAAGATGAAGACCCTGAAGACACAGAGGGCCGATCCTCTCGACTGTGGGTGGACAGATTCTCTCCCCGACACTACACAGAGCTTCTCAGTGATGATGTAAGTCTCTTCTGTATGACCTATCGCTCATGATTACACACTCAACATGAATAGTGAGAAAAAATGTCATACGCTGATGCCTGTTGTCTGTTTCATCGTAGTTTACAAACCGCTGTCTGCTCAAGTGGTTGAAACTTTGGGACACTGTTGTGTTCGGGAAAGAGAGGAAGTCCCGTCCTGCCCGGCCTGACAGACAGGCTCTCAATCAGAACTCATCCAAACCCAATCAAGCCAATCAGAATCCAAATCGCTTCAAGACCAAGATTGAGGTGACAGAGGAGCTTCTGGAGGCTGAACTGGACCAGTACAAACGGCCCAAATTTAAGGTAAACACACACGCCTACTCTTATCTGTACAGTTTCAGTTTAATGAGCTTTAGCTGTTGTACAAGGTATAATGATTTGGTCTTTCTCTAGGTGGCGCTGTTGTCTGGTCCTCCAGGTTTGGGAAAGACCACCCTGGCTCATATTATTGCAAAGCATGCTGGGTACAATGTGGTGGAAATCAATGCCAGGTGAGACAAATTAAAAGTTATCTTACTAGAGGAGTAAATCATACATTTTAGGTTTACAGTAATCCTCCTAGCGTGATCTCTGTAGTAATCATGATGTTTTTGCAGTGATGATCGGAGTGCGGAGGTGTTCCAGAAACGCATCGACACAGCAACGCAGATGAAGTCTGTTTTAGGAGCCAACGAGAAGCCAAATTGCCTCATTATTGACGAGATCGATGGAGCACCTGCGGTACATTCTGAACAATTCCCAATCAGTAAAAAAAACAAAGAAAGAGAACAAACGGGTGCTGAGGTATTAATGTGGGCCTTCAATCTTCGTTATAAATGTTATTCTTTCTTTTCTTCTTTGTGGTGTTTGAATTGACAGGCTGCAATCAACATTCTGTTAGCAACTCTAAACCGGAAAGACGGACATGGCGGCGAGGCCACTACAGAAACCGCAAAGAAGAAAAAGAAGAAGGAGTCCATCCTGCTCCGACCAATCATCTGCATCTGTAACGACCTGTAAGAGACTGTGGTGTTTAACGGTAGCATCAAGGTGGAAACTGTTGATTTTTGTTGTGGTGCTTTTGTTATTTGAATTGCTGAACATGTAGAAAGTCTTACTGTTGTGTCAGTGTTAATTTTAAGTTTTCTTAGTCATCATTTAATCACCTCTGTTGTCTCTTAGTTATGTTCCAGCACTCAGGCCTCTCAGACAACAGGCCTTCCTCCTGACTTTCCCCCAGACTCAGCCTTCCCGCCTCACACAGAGACTGGCAGAGGTTAGCTCATATATATACACACACACACACACACACCGAAACAACAGTCCAGGCTTACGCTGAGTTTTTGTTTGCAGATCACACTTCGGCAGGGGATGAAGGCAGACACGGGCACTCTGATGTCGCTGTGTGAGAAGACGGACAATGACATCAGGGCCTGCATCAACACGCTACAGGTAAGCGGCAGCACTGTGAAGGAACACCCGTCTGCTGCATGAACATTTCAGTAGTATGCGGTATAATTACATCACATTATCTGTTCTTGTCTGTGCAGTTCCTACACGGTCGTGGCCACAAGCAGCTGAACACCAAGACCATCCAATGTGTCTCTGTGGGGCAGAAGGACCAGAACAAAGGTTTGTTCCACCTGTGGCAGGAGATCTTCCAGTTACACCGGATAAAAAGGTACAGTATGCCCTCCTTCTTGGAGTTTGTTCTGAAACTGTAAATATTTTGCTGTATTTGGTAGATGCTGAGACCCTTTTCAAAAACATCCAGGTCCTGTTTAAAGTTATTATTAGGAGTCATTGTTGTAATATACTACTTGGAAGAACTGACCAAAGTAAGATATAACTTTGGTTATATCTTACTTTGGTACTTGAAAAACTACTTACAAGAAGATATAGATTCTTGTTTTGTACTTTGATCTGTGAGCGTAAATGAAAAGAAGGTAAGCTCATCATGTACAGTCGGAAAACAAAATAAGCAAAATAAAAAGGTACCGGGGTTTTTTGAAGGTGTGGAGGGAAGGATGTGGCAAATTTCACCTTGTCACACCTTCAAATCAAAGGTGAAATGATCTTATCTACAACCTTACCTTTTATCTGTGACATCTCTGGACTTCAGAGTCTTCGCTAACTAGATGTTGACGAAACATTCAAATTTGTTTTTTCAGGAAACGTATTGGTGAGGGGTTTGAGGAGGCACCAGGTTCAGGAGGTGGAGCTCAGAGGTTTCAGCACATTCTTCACTTGGCTTCATCAAGTGGAGAGTATGAAAAGGTTTCTCAGGTAATGAACGCACTCCCGAGATTTTACTTGTACAAATATTTAGAAAGCACTGCTCCATCCTTTACAAGCATAAAAAATAAACTGGATTCATATATAATATTTTAAAAATTAAAACACTACTCTATGATGTCCTCAGTCTGATATCAGTTCAAATATCTGTGTCTTTTCTCTTTAGGGTCTGTATGATAATTATCTATCCATGCGTGTGAGGGACCCCAACCTGCAGAGTGTGTGCGAGGCTCTGGATTGGCTGTCGTTCTCCGACAGGCTGAACCAAATGATCATGCACGGGCAGAACTTCTCCCTCATGAGATACCTGCCCTTTCCTGTCCGTCACATTCCACTTCTTGTTTGCCCACACACACGTGCCCCGCATCAGCTATCCCCACAGCCAGCACGAGGTACCAGTCAACTCCACACATCATTGTGCAGCAACCTAATGAAAAGAAAGTGTTTCACATAAAAACAATCTGAAGAAACAGACCCAAGTAAAAAAACAAAACAAAACTAACAAGAAACGAAAAACAAACACAATCATGAGATGTTTTAGGCAGATGGTAACCACTCATCACTGACTCATGACTGTCTCCTTTCCAGGCCTCCTCCCGGCTCCTCAGCTGCAGAAACGCTTTGTCCACCATGTTGGGTGACATCCCAGCATGCATCAGAACGAGGATCAGCCAGCTCAGCCTGACACTTGATGTTCTCACACTGCTCCTTGACATCATCTGTCCCAAACTACGGCCTGTACGTAAAAGCATGAAAGGTGTACATCCATATGTCTCAGTCAACTAGAACATTAAAGAAAAGCTCATGAGTCAAGCCCATACTCATATAGACATACACACAGAGCAGGCCAATTTAATGTTTCTTTCAAGCATTTAGTGACTTCCTGTTTTTACACTTGCTGTCTCCTGTTTTGATGGAATATACACTCAGTAGCCCTTCTATTAGGTACATCTGTAAACTCTAATGCAATCCAACATGATACCTCAGCCATAAATTCTACATTTACAAATATTATAATGTTACAGTTTTGATCGACTTTCAAAGAGGTGTTCATTCAGTAACGTATATGATTTAGGTTGTAGTTTGCAGTGGAGCTGAACTGGACTGCATTATACTGAGATTTGTTTTTTTTTATTTTTATGTTTTCTTGACCCCATGTAAAAATGCAAGTGGGACGAACATTAGTGACACATTTCAGTATAATGCACTCCAGTAACATGGCAAACTATGACCCCAATAATTAAGATATAGTTGAGTCATTACCTCTTACAGTGTCGACAAAAACTGATTACCAAATGTAAAAATGTGATGAAAACTGTAAATGAGGTCTGTGGGTTATCCTGAGAAATTTGTTTCTGTTTCAAGGCAAAAAAAAGTTTTCTATTCATTCCTGAAACTACTACTGGTGTGGTGACAGAAGTAGCTGCAGGGTATATATTAAAACTTCACCAAATAAGAACAAATGCTGCTAGAGACAATTAGTGGTAGTAAATGTGAAAATATTTTTTGTGATTAGGTTAAACTAACTCTTAAGGACTTTGTCTAACGGAAATGAGATCTAAAAAAAAAAAAAACTATGATTATGATCTCACATCAAAATGTGTGTACACAGGATCGAGACTCTAATTTGGTAGTTTTGTTGCTTGACTCTCTGCTTTGGACACAGTTCAGTTGATGATCAAAAAGTGTTGAGGTTTGATTTTCGGCCCAAATGTGCATCAGGTTCTCGTTTCAGTGAATCCTTAATGGGTGTGTGACAACCCACACAACCAAGTAGCTGCAAACATTTGGGGTATAAAGCGTGGTGTGTGATTTCATAAAACAAAGTAAAAAGTTTCAGTGGCTGCAGTGAAACTCAAATCTTGTGTTTCCTCCAGGTGAATCCGCAGCTGTTCAGCACCAGAGAGAAGGAGCAGATGCGTGAGCTTATCGACACCATGCTGGCGTACAACCTCTCATACAGACAGGACCGCACGCCAGAGGGACAGTACACATACATGCTGGAGCCGTGAGTACACACACACACACACACCTACCTACCTCAACTGTATGTTTCTGCGGTGTTGAAGGTCACTGCTCTTGTCCACACTGCGGTTCTCTGCGTGGAGGCTTAGAGAATAATCCCCTTAACACCCAGTGTGTTTGATGTTGGTGGCGTGGGAGCAGAGTAGGAAGCTGCAAAGCCTCACTGGTGGGATATAGGTGGATGGACCAACGGATGAAAGGATGGGTGAATGAAATCGGGAGGAAGGAAGTTTAGAGAAAGCAGGAGCCATGTAAAATATCGAGGTGTATTCAAATAAAAGAGGAAAACTGAAAGGAGTGAGCAGAACTCAAACGTAGGCTCCGCTTTAACTTGGGAGACCTTCATTCGTCTTGGACCCTAATTTTTTTTGTGCCTACCGAGGAGAGCAGAGACTCTGGGGTTGGTAGAAAGGGATAACCAGCCGTGCGTCCCTGTCATGCCGGCCCAGGACGAGGAGCGAGGCTCCTTCCTGCAGGCTCGCTGTGATGAGGTGCTGGTCACCAACAACTGGGGCCTGCCTCTCGTCTTAGCTCTGCTGGTGCTCCTACTGATCTACACCTTCCTGTACCTGCCCTCTCAGGCTCACCACAACACCTCGCTCTGATACCTCATGGAAAACAAACATGTGGAACGCAGTATTGGATGTAAACATTAAATACACTGATACATCCCCCAGTCCCAATTTGATTGGACTATTCTTTTTTGTTTTTTGTTTTTGTTTTTTGTTGATTGGTCAGACTGAGACTGAATTAGTGACGTTGCCTGGTTGTCTGAGGCTGTGAGTATACAGACATATGAAGAGGAAAAGGGCAAGATAGATGAAGAAAATTCACCTCAGTCTGTTTTTGGAGCCAAAAAGACCATTACCATTGTCTGTTGTCCTCTGATTATGTGTGAATACAGATTCTGCTATCTTAGCAATAATATTTCTACTATCCTGTCATCAGAGAATACGTGTGTTTTGTTAAAAATTAATCCAACTCTAAGGTAGAAGTAAATGTAAGAAGGTTAAAGTTAATTAATTTCAACTAAGATTTACTGAAGTTTATGAATTAAACACAACGTGTAGTAAAAGCTTGATTCTGATAGCATATATGATGTGTTTGTTTGTGCTTCACATCACTGACATTTTAGAGTGATACTTCCAATCAATAGTTCACATAATCATATATCTTATTTATCTTGTATTCGGGCATTGAATGAGAGTTTAGTGACACGTTGTGTGTGTGTGTGTGTGTGTCAGCGAGAGATGGGGATCAACTGTAAGAGGATTAAGGTTTTAGAGAATGACTGACAGATTCAGGGTTTTATTCCGAAAAACATAAATCATGGCTCCAAAAGTGGAAGCTTTTTGTTATTTTGTTTGTCATCTGACAGGGTGGTGTTATGAGTGTGTGTGTGTGTTTAAATATGTTTGTTTTTGTAGTGCTTTGAACTTAGCGAGTGGATGTGTTTTTGCAGGCGTGTTGAGGAGGTGGTGAGGTTCCCGGGCCTTCCTCCACGCCGTCAGCTGACGTATCAGGCCAAACAAACCATCAGCAGAGAGATGGAGCAAGAGAAGATGAGGAGAGCCGAGCAACTGATGCTGCAACGAAACCCTGCAGTGGTGAGACTTTAAATACACTTGTTCCATCCAGCAGATGCAGATGTGGGGTTGTTCTATACAGTGCAGCCTGTAGAAAATCAGGTTGTCATGTGTGTTAATAATCTAATGTATTTATAATCTGCTGTGTCTCTGTGGTGCAGAGAGAGGAAGAAAAAAAGAGCGCCGGTCCCAAACCAATCAGGAACCATCAGCAGAGGCTAGAGAACATTGTGAAACAGACCACAGTGGAGACCAGGGTGAGACACTCAGAGACACACACACACACACACACACACACACTTGTGTTTGTCTCTTAAATGACATTACACTGACATTGATTTCCTGGAGATGTACCCTAACTTTAAGCACAACCGGTACACACCTAATCTCAACCATAAAATCCAAATATGATGATTTACCTTGTATGGACAAGCTTTTTAATCCTCACATGGGAAAGTAACTCTCTGTCATGGTGTATATGAGGGATAGGTCCTCAACGCTAATTGACTCTCTGGAAATGTCTTCAACCAGCACATTTTCACACACACATTCTTAACGACCTGCAGTGTTGGTTACCAGGCGGCAAAGAGCACTAACAAGAGCTGATCATCTTTCCACACATGAAGTAGAATTAAATGAATAAACCTCATGTTTGAGCTTGGATCTGAGTTTGTGCACACACAGAAGTAATGTTCTTAGTAGGTAACATCTCGTGTCCAACACAGAAAAGAGAAGAGGTTAAAGCACAGCTCGTGCAGAACATACACTATAACAGTGTTTTAAAGGTCATGGCATCCCAGTGGGTTTTCCACAAGACTCGTTGATTTCATTTCATTTTTACATTTTCAAACATCAAAATGTAGGAATGATAAATTAGCATGATGAAAAACTGTAGTTATGCTTTTGCAAACATCAGTGACACGGCAGCCTCAGGCAGGTGAGTTTTCCAGGTACAGAAATATTGACTCTCAGAGCAAAGAGTTGTAATATTTGCTTAAAGAGCTGAAAGAGATGCTCATGCTTCTCAGCCCTCAACACACTGAGATACTTTAGTTCAGTACTTATGTGGAAATATTCACACAGCCTGAAACTGCAGATTTCTTTCTCTTTTTTTTTGGTGGCCTATATTATTTCACTTAATACTGATGTTTGTTACATATTTTACATTAATCTTATTTGATTTATGTTTTTAAAATAAATTCTGAGAACAGATACAACAGACGTACTAAAAATGACTCCATGAATAATTGCGTGCATGAAAAGGGTCATGAAAGAAGTAGCAGTCAATTTGTGTGTCTTGCGTGCTCTCGCGGGGGATGTTACGCTGCTCAAGATATCTGAATAAACTTTATTTAGCAAAAGACAGTAACATGTCTGTCTTAAGTTCTCCTGTTTTTCCGCATGTTACTAAAGAGCTTCAGATTTGGCATTTTCTAATGGTTCTTTGGTTATTTGAGCATTCAGTTGATCAGAGAAGTGGCACAATCTCTATACCTTTTATCAAACTTGTATGTTAGTTGGTGTCTATAGGTGGGGCTAGAGAGGAACAGCCAGCTTCAGTTTTCACTTAACATCAGAGGCTCTCTGGGTGAGCTGCACCGTTATAATAGTTCAGTAATAGAGTGATAAGAGAATGAGCCTCTAGAGGGCAGAAATGAGGACAATGAGAAGACACTGGGTTACAGTCCCTAATGGTGAAACTGGGAAATTAGGCTAATGAGAGGTGTGTGTGTGTGTGTGTGTGTGTGTGTGTGTGTGTGTGTGTGTGTGCATTCATGTGATTGTTCATTGTTATTGACCTCGTTGCTGAGGACGGCGTGTTAGAAACTTCCTGATTAACTTCATCCTCCCTGTCACTCTGTTTTTGTGTTCTGCAGCCGGAGGTGGATTTCTTCGGTCGAGCTGTCGCCCCCAAACCTCAGAGACCGCAGCCGTCCTCGGACACAGGTACTGTGTGACATTAGTGTAGCTCCGTTTATCACAAACCCTTCTGAGAACACAGGCTCTTCAGGGAAAAACACCTCAAGGCACATCAGGTCCAAGTACACCAGAGGTGATTACTGATGTGGGTTAAGTAACACTTCTAATTTAGAGCTCCCATGGCAGACTGGAGGCAGGAGATCTGGACTGTCAACCATAGTAGAGCTACCTGCATTTTCCCACCATAATGTTGTATATCATATTTATGTTTGCAACATCAGAGACTGGACACACCTGATCTACAGCCTCCTTTTAATACTAGCTAGTAGAATAAACAATTATCATATTTTATCTATATAGATTTAATGTTTAAAGCTGCCTAAATTACTTGGTTTGCTCCATTTATTTAACAAAAAGTTAATCATTGTGGCTCCAGAAACCTAATAAAAGTGAAAGAGGATTTTCTGTGGTTGGGTAGTTTTGTGTCACTGAAAACAAACGTGACAGCTGTGTTCAAATGCATCGCAGCTCCACGCTAAAAATAGCAAATTTGCATAAACAATAGAGGTCGTGAACAGAACTGGGTGGCTTGTTCTCTCTCCTCCATCATGGCCACCTGCAGTAAATATTTTACAAAATAGTGTTTCCGCTTTGCATACAGCTTCAGAAAAGCCTTTCACTGTTCCTCTGTGACTAATGAATAATAACCCAAACAGTTGTTGCTTGTTTTTATGTAGTGTTTCTCATTATGCAACTTCCACCTTTAAACACGGAGAAAAGGCGAGTCTTACAAATACTGTTATTGTATATCTGGTAGCGACCATACTGTACATTTTACTCAGTTGATACTGTAGGCACTGATTCAAAAAAAGAAAAAGAAAACTGGTCCTTTTTAAAATGACTTCCTGAGAGCACTGCTTCTACAGGAATTGATCGACAGGGTAATCAGGGTGGAAACGCAGAGCTGTGGTTGTTTTTAGTTCAAAACAGGCATAACAACCAGGTTCTGCTGACTGAAACAGGCAGAGCTCTAAACGCCTGTGTCCTAATCAGCTTGAAGATTAGCTGGAGTCCTACCAAATCTGCAACTTGAGATCATTTGCTCTCCTGTTAAATTTGACATGTACTATTAAAGGAAACAAACACCATATGAGAGTGCAAGAGCCTAGAAACACAAATCTTATGTGACACAGGATGCTGCTACCATTCAGAGGGACTGTGGTTGTGGAGATAATCGAACATCACTTTTCTCTTAATGCACTGATTGAAGTTAAGTCCCTGATGTACTCAGGGATGAGTGGAGTGCACTCGCTCTATATATAAACTACAGTACAGCACATTTTGTTTCTGCATACGCCAGATTTTCACATATATATGTAGTTCGTATGCACAGTACATGTGATTAAAAAAAGGCATCACACACTCTCAGGGTGATGTGAATGCAGAGAGGAGAATTTGTGTTAGCAGTAGAGCTTTAGTTAATGATTGTTTTTGTTATTGATAACTCAGTAGAACCTGAGATGATGTTTTACAGATTTTCACCTCACATGAGATGGCTGCAAATCCTCACATCTGAGAAGTAATTTATTTGGCCACTTTAAATGATTAAACTGGAGCCAAATCGATTAGTGGATCAAATTAATCAGAAGCCATTTTTGGTAAACAATTAATGATTTAAGACCCACTTTAAGATAAAATGATCGAAACTCACTGGTTCCAGACTGTAAAATGTGAACATTTGCTGGTTTACGTACTCTTTTTATGTTAATAAACTGAATATCTTTGTGGTTTGGACAAAACAAGCGATTTGAGGAGATGATACTGAGCTTTGGAAATTGACATTTTATAGACCAGTCATTTCATTTAGAAACAAACAACAAATAAAACATTTAACTTGTTTTCAATCACTTTCCTGTCAGTTAAGTATTTGATTAAGTGACAAAATGTCTGTGCACACGTCATGAGAACCAGTTAGTCCTCTCACCTTTTTAAAGTAGTCCCGTACTATATTAGAAAAATACCCACGATGCTGTTTTTGTTTGTCTTTAGGCGAGAAGTCTGCAGTTCTTTCTATAGGAACAGCAGTCGGCAACAGTGACGTTTGGTTCCGGTTCAACGAGGGCATGTCCAACGCTGTCAGAAGAAATGTTTACATCAGAGAACTACTGTAACCCCTGACACACACACACACACAAAAAACTCATTCTCATCATTATTTTTTGTCCTGTGGTAAATGTAATCATCATCTGAATAAATCCCCCGAAAATCCAGCTCTTAAATTCAAAACAGTCTTTATTTTGATTGACAGTGTAAAGAGCCAATAAAAACGTGTTTTTGAACATTTCTCAGCAGTCCATCAAAACAAACCTCTAGAAAGCTACTCAGTGCTATACACTCACACACACACAGTAGTCTTCACATAAATTAAAAGCATTCAGGAGTCTCCCAATAAATAAACATAATAGCAATAATGTGTGTCTGTCTGTGTGTCTGAATGTGTGTGAATGGGAGAGTAAGTGAGTTAGTGCAGCGTGGCTGTGTGTGGGAGTGTGTGATTCTTTAAATGCATCCGTGATTGTGTGTGATGTGTGTGTGTGTGTGTGTGTGTGTGTGTGTGTGTGACCATTAGAGGATCACACACTTGCCCTTCTCCACCCAGGGGTTGGCCCTCATCAGCTCCGGATTCAGAAATGGATCCTCGCACACACAACCCTCGATCCACTTCACCAGCCTACAAAAAAAAGGAAAAAAAAAACACACACAACCACACACATACATGTCCGTCAGCACGAATCTGATACCCGACACTTAAGAGAGCTTGTGTGTGTGTGTGTGTGTGGACAGTACACACTCACTCAGTAACGGTGATGGAGGATTTCTCTCTGTTGATTGCCAACTGGTACTGAAGGCTTTCCACTTCTCTCCTCATCTGTGGAACGTCTAACTCCTCCATGATGCTTTTGCTGCACACACACACACACAGGAAAAAGACACAACAGACTGAGGTTCGAGCAGATTAAGAGTTCAGACACACAGATGTCACATCAAAAATTAGGTGGAATTGATTCAAATCTTCCTCTTCGAGTGTTTCTCTTCACTCTATTTGTATACTGCCTTAAAAAGTAAAAGAAGAACTCACTCGGCGGCACAGGAAGTGGTTGAAATATTTGCTGTAAAAATGCCAAGTTGACTCATTAATTGCGACAACATGTGTCCTAATGTGGGTAGGTTTTTTTTATTTTTAAAAAAGCTATTTTTACTACTTAAGTACTTCTAGTGAAAGCTTTCCTCTTATTTATTTCTACCCACGTATGTACTGTAATAGTTGTTAACTGGGATACAAGAAGTTGTTCAAAGTGTAACTTAAAGGATAAAACGTTTCTTATTGTCAGCAGTACCCATAAAAAGACCAAAACCAACAATATGTTAGTCTCTCTCAATAATTTCTACTCACTCCACACCCAGTTAAAAAAAGGAGAAGCTGTAAAAACTGACTCTTTTCAGTGGCGGATTAATATAAATTTGGTCCTCTGTCATTTACAGCAGTAGGATGGTGTTTGTGGGTCGGACTTAAAATAAACTGCAGTGTGTGTTCATTGTAATGAAGGAACATGTCAGTCAGTGTAGCAGTGAGGCTCATTGATGTGTTTTAATAGCTTTTTGACAACAAAGAAGCGCTGTGGCTCAGGAATACACTGAATCAGGCTTTGACAACACTCGTTTGAAGGGGTCAATTCATTGATGGTTAAGGTCTATTAATGAGATTTATTGACTAAAGAATTTTTTTTTTTTAATCATTCAGATTTTAACAAAGTAAAAGTTTAGAGGTATTAAGCAGAACAATGTATTAAACGTATCAAAAGTAACACCCAGTTTATTAGGTACACCAAGCTAACACTAAATCAAGTGTAATACAACAAACCTGCAATAAGTCCTTCACAAAGGTCAGTTTTTATTGCTACTGTTGATTCAACTGTGCAGGCATTTTGAAGGATTTAGTTTGTGACGCTGCTGAACAGTAATGCATCATACCAACGGGCATCTCTATTATTTTGTACACACTATTCATTTCAGCGAGTGCAGGCTGAACAACAAACACCTCTCTGCATAAACAGTTTAAACAAATAGCTACTGATTATTACAGGGCGGTCAAGTCAGCTATAAATATATACTCATGTATGTATTTGCAACGAGTAACTGTCAGAGAAATGTAGTGGAGTAAAAGTAAGTACAAATACCTGGAAAGCACTTTGTTTTGATGTGTTTCTGTCCTTAAGAAGAAGTTACAGTCGCTGTCCCATGAATTTATAGCAGCATCTCAAAATACTGAAGTACAATCTGGAGGTATTTCTACTCAACTTAAAGTACAATACTGGAGGAAGTACACTTTCTTTACATCTCTTGCTCCTCCAGTCCAACAAAGTCCTCCAGCTGTCTGCTGCCTTTTATTTCTACTTATTGTAAATTCTGACCCACCCTGCCACAGGCCACATTACAGCAGGGAGAGAGAGAGAGAGAGAGAGACTCAGACCAGATGAGGGTTCAGACCAACCATGGATCAGTTCAGTCAGTCTCTCTCTACTGGAAACACTCCTCCTCCTCCTCCTCCCTCCCTCCCTCTCCCTCTCTCTCCCCTTCCTCATCCTCTCTCATCCTCTTCATCTTTTTAATGGCTCCAAGTAAGTCGGCTGCCCGGTTTCCTCCACCACCACCACCACCACCAGCAGCAGCCGCATCCATCCTGCTGGAGCCAGCTGTTCCAGCAAAAGGCCTTCATCATTTAATTATAACATCCTCCCGATGAGTTACAGCGGCAGCAGTCTCCATCATTGAGTGAGAGATCAGTGAGAGAGAGAGAGAGGGGGGGAGAAGAAGGAGAAGGAGAGGAGGAGGAGGAGGAGGGGTGTATTTCAGGCTCATCATCACACATTCACAGCAACATTAAGTCGCTCCTGGCACGAAGATTTGCAGATTGCTCCCCTCAAAACTGCAAAACAGCAGCTCAAACGCAGATGTGTCGTGGTTATTTAGAAACGCATAAACCTTCCTCTCCTCCCTCCTCCCTCCGTCCATCCATCCTCCTCCCCAACACACACACACACACACACACACTCTCTTACCGTCGGGCCTACCGGAGAGGACCATGCGGGTCGATTTTTACGCGCAGCCGGCTGATGGAGGATGCGGACGGGGGCTCTGACAGCAGCAGCAGCAGCAGAGAGTCGGCGGAGTTTCCCTCCTCCTGACAGACAGACAGACAGACAGATAGAGAGGAGTCCGGCTTCAGTGCAGGAAGGAGTAGAAGAAGAGGAGGAGGAGGAGGTGGGTCGGCTGTCCGCGGCGCACGGCACTCCCCTGCGCTCCTCTCTGGTAGCGACTGGATGCGGGATGCGCAGGGCGGGGACACGGAGCCCCGCCGCCCGGGTTTTGACAGTCAAACGAGGGCCGGAGCCGAGGACGCACCTGTATGGAAATCCGGACGCGCGCCGAGGCAGGAAGCACGCAAATGAGGACGCGCTCCGCAGGGAAAACAAGCCCGGAGTTAATCCTCCTCTCAGATGACCGGAGCTGATGTCGCTTTCTGTGTTGGCACCCCAGAGACAACCCCACAACCCCCACCCTCAGTGCAGGGAGAGATGGGAGGTCCGTAAAAATAGACGTCTGAGTGCTGTATTCAAGTAGTTTCAAAAGATGTGGATTTATTGTCTTTTATTATCTTTTATCTTGGGTTCTTCACGTATTCCCATTGATAATAATAATCATAATAATCCATCCATCCATCTTCTGTACCGCTTATCCTGTCTCACAGGGTCGCGGGGCATCATAATAATAATAATAAACTTTATTTGTGTAACCCCTTTCAAAACAAACTGCTTTACATGGTTAACACAGGACTGAAACATTACAGCTATATAAATTATATGAAGCACATCTGCGGGAGGTGAAAGCTCTCATTCTTCTCTCCAGGTGTCTCCAAGAGTCAAAATACAAGTCTGGAAGCTGCTTTTTCTCCCTCATTGACTGACCTATTTGAGAATGAGGGCTAATAAGACAACAAGGCACTTTAATGCGTTTTACATCAGTAGTGTTAGACAAAAGCACAGTTCTCTAATTTCAGTAATTGCTTTTTGGGAAATAATCCTCCTTTTTCTATTTCAAAATCCTAAGTCATGTAAAATATGTGAACATGTGTCACATTTATGGGGGTCAAACTTGTTGCAGATTGTGCTTTTTAGCTGTTTTTACACATCTAAAGTAAAAAAACAGGGCAGCTGTGTTCCTCTAGCAGAAGGTGAGTATGAACTCTGAATATCTGCCAAGTTCATGTAACTGATTAAATTCACATTAAGAACAAATCTTTTCAGGCAAATAAGCGAACTTGCTGACTTTAAGTCACATTATGGTTGGAAGTACTTAAAATACATAAAATGGTACCAAAGTTTTCCAGTAATGTCACAGAAGAGCACTCAAACAAAAGTTCAGAGTTTATTTAACAAATACAAGTTAATATTTTGATGCAACAGCTTCAACATGATCTGAACACCCTGTTACTGTACGCTCCTTTATACATTGGAAACTTCTTTCTTCCTTCAGATTTGTTCTTTCAGCTCCTGAGCAGCAGCTTTCTGTCCAGTGACGACATCTGAATAAAGTCTAGATGCCTGAAAGAGATGAATGCAGATCAGACAAGAACAATCTATGATAGAAAAAGAAAAAAAAAAAAAAGACATATGATCGTATGTAGCCTCAGACAGAAGTTAGAATCAGGAGCAAGCAGCTCTCATATGAGGTGTCAGAAAATAAGTTATCATCACTGGCTGTAACACACATGCATTATATACACACACAAATGTACCTTTGAACTGGATCCTCAGGATCATCTGATGAGTCAACCTGTAAAGAGAGAAGCTCTGTGTTAATTCACGTGAAGAAAGTTCACATGTATATGCATCTACTGTAGGTGCCTCAGAAAAAAAGTCGAATCAGGAGCTGGAGTTCAGCTGTCATAGTAGGTGTCAGAAAAGTTTATTTTAGTTTGTCATCACCGGCTGAACATTAGTCAAAAACCGACATGCTGCATCGACTCACCAGCTCTCAAATCCTGCAAAGGTC
The DNA here is from genome assembly GCA_023238725.1 of Scortum barcoo. Taxonomy (NCBI): domain Eukaryota; kingdom Metazoa; phylum Chordata; class Actinopteri; order Centrarchiformes; family Terapontidae; genus Scortum; species Scortum barcoo. The sequence continues at coordinate 22,280,699 of CM041553.1, forward strand.
CTGGTCAGCAAAATCTTAAATCTCAGGATCTTTGTCCAGCCAGCTCCTCTTTGTCTTACCTGTAAGAGAAAAGAGTGTGCAGATAGATATTAGAGAAATGTGACCAGTCTGAGGTGGACTGCACTGATACATCAACACTGGAGCCTCAGAATAAAGCTGGAATCAGGAGCTTGAGATCAGCTGTCATAGTAGGTGTCAGAAAAGTTTATTTTAGTTTGTCATCACCGGCTAAAACTGCTCAACACGCTAAAACATGAACTCACCAGGTCTCAGTCGGCGAGGCGTTCAACTTTAATCTCTGAACTCATCCTCGTGTGTTGAGGGACTGAACGCGGGCAGCTGCTGGATCTGCAGTCTGCAAACATCCACCCGTCAGCTTCAGCTGTGAGGGAACAGAGGAGGATTTTAGAAAACCCACTGAGACACGAAGATGACTATTTTAATCAACGCAAAGATGCTTTTAATTTTTCAATAACTGCGCCCACTTCGGGTGAGTTCCTACACCTTTTCCAAAGACAAATTCAAGCAAATTTCAAGCAATTAAGCTCTGACTTATTTAACCCTAACCCAAACTATTAAGCCACATAATGAGTTAAAATATTAATGCATTCAGAATTTCAAGCACTTTATTCAAAATCCAAGAACTTTTCAAACTTTAAAATCACTACATTAAAATTCAGGCCTTATTTAAAGGATTTCCAGAACACATATAAGCCCTGTAAATGTCACCAGGACAACACTTCTTAAAAGGTTCATATATTAAGGAATAATATCCTTTATTTGTTCACATTACAGTTTGTGATGCAGACAAACTCACTTTTGCTGTTATCCAGCGAGTCAATGAGCTTCATCTCAAAAGTCATCGTGGCTCCAACATGCCTCCATGTGACCTGCTGAAAAGAGAAAAATCAAAGTTTATGAATACATTCAAGCTGCAGCAGTAATAATATTACTAGCCATTTCAATATTTAATTTCCTTTCCACACAATAGGTGGATCGTTGAGCTGAGACAGATCAATGTGGCCACCGGATGAAAATGAAAAACTAAGCGAGAAACATTATAGTAGAAACAGCAGCATAGTAAAGACTAGCTTTGTGGATTGATGGAAGATAAGAGTCAATTCCTTATTAAAATCAATCACGTTTCAGTGAGGGGGAGACAGCACGTGGTTTGCCTCAGGCTGGTCTGGCCTGTTCAGATCAGCCACGTGTCTGGTTCAGAAACAACACGATGAGTTATCGATAATAATAAATAATGAACACTCACTGCTTTGACTCTCCGCTCAACAATTTGATGTATTTCTCATAAACTGGGTCATCTCTGCAGCCACGAAATGAAACTTGGAGCAAACACTGAAGAGGACATCGCATTTTCTTGTTTCTTGCAGCGTTGCCACCGGACGACTGACGAACCGGAGGAGATTCAAACACTTAACGGCTTCCGTCCAATAGAGAGCCGAAGCCCCGCCCCTTTGTAGGCTAGCTAGTTAGCAAGCTACACAGCCGGCTAGCTTAGTCATTCTTCGGATTTTTTTAGAGAGATGGAGGCCTTTTTCATCTGACTCTATAAACATATTATATTTTGTCGCCCCTCCATCAGTGTACAATTTTATCCGAACAACTGGTCATGTAAACAAAGATAAAACATCGATGACCTTATTAGCATTGGACAACATCTCCCATGAGTCTTAGAAGAGGAAGTTGTGTCAAAACATTATGGGAGTTGTAGTTTGTCAATGTTAATGAAATAATAGTAATAATTTGACACTGATTAAAATTGGGATGTGTTAACGTTTTGTTTTTGTTTTTTTTTAAACAGGGCAATAATAAATAATAAACCTGATTGAATAATAAGTATAATTATAAACTCTTATAAACATACTGAGATTTTAAACTGTAGCAGGAAACAGGATCTCTTGTCTTACTGGAACCTTTGAATCTCTGAATCCAAATGTTTTGAAACTCATTTCACAAAGTTTATTTATAAACATTAAGAATAGTTAAAGTAAAAAAGTTGAATCATGTAGTGGATTTCACATAGTGGACATTTGTGAAATGTGACACCCTGATATGCTATCTGAAGCTTGGGAATAGGAGCTCAAACACTGAGCAGATTGTATTTAAAACAATAAATGCTAACTTAAATGTTTACTAACACACTCTCTAGAAAAAGTGCATGTATTATACTGTAACATGTACAATCAAGAAAACATGCAAAACTAAATAGCTACTACTAACTGACTACTAAATGGTCCCATGACATTTATTCCATCAGTGTATACATTAAATAGAGACGCAACGCAAATGGAAATTACAGTTCAGTTTATCAGTCTCACGTCAGACTCAGCAAACCACATTAAAGCTTGAACATTTCAGCTTACATTTTTACTTTTCATAATAAGCCTTTTCCTTATCTTTTATGTATGCGAGACGACAGTTAATCAGATTAGATCACAAAGTCTGACGTTGAGCATATGTACAACATCATTTATTATGGAAAAACTGTGCAAGATATTACATTTGGTTTGTAGCTGTGGAAAATGCTGTTGTGTGGGTTTTGTGTCAGCCAAACCAGCTACATGTAAATGGAATTTTCTCAATTTTCTAGAGAGCTACACTGCTGATAAATGCTGATAAATCTCTATTGACATGCATAAAATATATATAATCCCCTAACTGAAAACAATGTTCTCATATATCACAGGGTAAACATAGTGGACTGGTGAGTCAGTTTCAAAACCTGAATGATTCTGGTACTTTTAGTAATACTTATATTTTGTTATATATAAAACAACATTATACATATTGTCCTATGGTCTTACGTTATCTCACTATTGTCTTTGGATTTCATGAAAAAAATCTTAGAAAATAAAGACTATAATATCGTATTGGAGACAGGGTATTTTACCAATGTACACATACATATTGAAAGATTGCAGCAAGTCTGCTGGATATGCAATATTATGTTGACACTTTCTGAATATACCCAAAGTGCTTTATTTCTACATCACTGATGCATTTAATCCATTTAATGATCGTGCAAAAATGTGGACACTCATACCCACATACTTTTGATCTGGATCAGATTTTTCATGGTTTAATTTTAGTTCCAGCTAAGCTAAATTTTAGTGCTATAGCTCACAATCATATCTGGACAAAAGTGTACTTGTAGGAGGAGACTCCTTCCCAAAAAAGTAGAGGCTAAGCACATTGTTTCCATGAAACTCATATCAAACAATTCCTTGGTGAATGAGACCTAAAAGAACCACACATGAAGAGTCAATTAATGTTTAATTTATACATTTATTCTGATCACAGCTGTACAGAAATGCATCGTCACAGCAGAAACACAACCTAAACCCAACCATGGCACAACAGCCGTCACAACACATCCAGAACTCAACCATAAATGTACAGGCTCAACCAACTCACCTCAATTCACAGTCTATAATAATTATCATCATCATAATATCATCATCATCATATTAATATTATTATTATTATTGTTATCATTATTCACATAGAACCATCTGTCTCTCAAATATATCTTTGTTTTCAAAGAGCATAAAAATACAAGTGGACTCTTCATTGGGATGAACACTGGTGGTTGATCCACTGTCTGGCCTACATGAGGGACCACTGAAAACTGGGGAGCCAAGGAGGAGCAGAGCCAATTTATTACAGCTTACAGGGGAGCTTATATGGGCTCATACAAGGCTTCTCAATGGTTACAGGTGGACTGCAGACAGGGGGATTGATTTTAGGGATCATCAAGGACTCACAACTCAACCTATAAGCTACTTTTGACATCACACACACACAAAGGGCAGAGGCTTGTAAGGAACCAGGAAAAAAAAAACAAACATGAATTTTTTGTGAGTGTAAATCAAGAAAAAAAGAGACAAAAAATGCTGAATATATGAAACAACACTAACAAGGCACAGAGAGTTGCAGAGTTAACAAAAAGGACACAGAGGGAGATAAAAGGGGGGGAGACAAGATGGAAGGTGGGCAGATTAGAGGCAGTTTCACTAACCAACACTAGAGGGAGCTCTAACAGCTCAAATACCCAGGTATATTATAAACTCTATGTATGTATACTGGATGTACTATATAAAGCATTGAAATATAGGATTATCTTTTAAAAACACTGTTCACTGCAGCAGGACAAAGGGATACACCGCATGAGTGTGCTTGTATATAATGTGTCTTTGCATGTAAATGTGTATGTGTGAAGATGTGTAAATTCATTTCCAAGCAAACCTCCATAGATGGAGCTAAACACCAACAAAGCAGAACACCAGCGAGATCACAACCAATGTATTTGTTTGTGTTCGTGTGTGTGTGTGTGTGTGTGTGTGTGTGTGTCTCAAAAATTCATGGACAAACATCTACATCGTCGTCGTTCGACCATTATTAGAATAACTACTGTACGAGTGGGAGGACATTGACATGAGCATCAGCAGGGGACTACACACATTCGTAACGACAACAACAGCAACGATAACAACAACAGCAACAACAACAACATGGAGAGAGAGACAACACACAGGTCAGGAAGTCCAGCTAATCACAATCCTCCACTCATACAGAAGAGAAATAGAGGCTACGATTCATCTGGAAAAATGCACCGCAGAAGTGAGGCAGACTCAGAAAGCGGCCTGTCTATCCATGTGCTTTTAAAAATTCTCTCTGGTATCTCATCTGTATGCATCTTGTCTATTTATCTATCTATCTTTCTATCTGCCAGTCTGTCAGTCAGTTTATGTGCTTATTTTTTTGCAAGCAATATGCTTATCTGTCTGTCTCCCTGTCGGACTGAGTTAACATCTCTGTCCTAGCCAGAGTCTTTAAAGATAAAAGGATGAGGAAATGATTGTGCTTCTTGGTCCACACAGCCGGTCTGAGGCTGGGCGGTGGCGGCGGCGACTCGCTGGGCTGCAGAGGTTTAGAGGTTGTGTGGGAGCGGCCTCCTCGCACCGGGAGGCGTACTAGAGCTACCGCACCAGACGGAGAGGACTCCCTCCTCAGTGTACTGTACAAGGCTACATGAGAAGCGCTCACTCAGACGCACACACGCACACACACTCTCAGAGCGCCAGCATCGAGCCTTGGGAGAGTTTTCTTGAAACACCTACGCATGATGAGGGAGAGGGGAAAGGCTCGTTGGAGATGAGGCGTGGGCAGGAGATCAGTCGAGCATTGCATCCAGTTGGTCTGCCAAGTCGTCAAACATGCTGCCGATGTCGTCCAAGATGGAGACTGTTGTCTTTTTGCTGGAAAGAGAGCTGGGAGTTGGATGGCAAGAAAGCAAGAGTTTAGCTGATAATGAGGCAGACACAGCACAGTCACAGTGGTAGATTCGAGATGAGAAGTAGAGACTATGAACTTTTGTTTTGGAAGTATTTTCCCAAATTGTTAATTAGCATTTAAATATATCTTTCAATGATAACTGCTGCTTGTTACTTTTCCTGGAAAGTTGCCATAAACACCAGAGTCACAATAAGGAATAAGGAGCATTCATTAGCATACATTAATATACATTTATGCTCATTTAGCTCTGTTTTTTGTCTCCACTATGTTCACCAGCTAGTAGCTAACTTTGTTTGTCTGCCAGTTAGTCCTGAGTGGGTTAACAGTGTTTTGGGACTGAAAACAGCTGTCTGTTGCATGAACCGCAATGACAATGAACCAAAATAGAAAGTTACAGTCAGACAGCTAAGCAATGAGCTGAAACTCCCTATAAAGCTCTGTAAAGCCGAAGGGAGCTGCAGATTCAGGTGATAATTCTCTGTGGGTTCGTTGCAACAAGCCACACCTTTTACACCATCAGACTGTGCAATAGCCTTTAACTATATTCAGAAATTATCTCCACAGATAGTAGTTTCTATTTGTGCTGCAGTCTGCCATTTGCATGCTGGTGGATTCAGGGATTCACACCATGTAATCCAGTGCAATTTGATTTGATCGAATATGCAACAGTCTCACTGCTTACTGTTCACTCTCTTGTTACATGTTGCAGCTGAAGCAAAGGGAAAAACACTTTAAAACAAAAAAAACACTTTCACTTTAAAAACATTACTGACAAAACACAGGGTGGCTTTTATTTTGAAGCCACCACAGAAAGTGCAACGTTTTTCTTTGGTTGGGTTGTATTCAGACACACAGTTTTTCTGAGAAAACGCATTTGCTGCAACCATGGTAACCCAAGTGTTTCACCAGATGAACCAAGTAATGTCATGGCAATTGGTTATAAATACCCCAACCTTGTTTCTGTCTGTATGTTTGGTGGCTCTAAAATACTACAATAGTACACATCAGCCTTAGCAACCGTTGCTATGGAAAAGATGTGTGTGGCAAATTTGACACACAAAACACTGCACCACTGACCCAGAATTGGAAAGTGAATGAAAGCGAGATGAAACACTGAATGTTTTATCAGGTTTCAGCAAAGTGTGAACTTCAGCTGGCTTTAAACTCACTGTTCTGATGTTTCTTGGGAGTTCTATGTTTTGAAGGAATAAAAAAATTTTTAAGAAAAAATGCTTATTTGCTTTCTGTCTAACAGGTGGGACAAGAAAACTGTTGCCACATATGGTTGTGAGTGCTGGTTTTGTTAGAGATTTCTTGCCACTGCCATTGAACCCAGGTGTAATTTTACTTTTCTTTTTTATATTTCTTTACAGGATTCAATTATTTTATTTGTCTTTTATTTGTTACATACACAAACAAAATATGTTGTCAAATGCAGTGTGGCGAACTCATTAGAGTCTTGCTAACAGACGATGCACAGATCGAAGATACAGTGTGTTAATAATTCAGCTTTACATGAGCTGATAGTGATATTTTTTAATGTTGGAGATAACCAGGCTAGCTGTTTCCTCCCACTTTCAGTCATTTTGCTGAACTAGGCTAACCACGTCCTGACTCCAGCTCTGTATGTAACAGACAAACATTAGAGAGGTATCAATCTTCTCATCTCCATGTCAGAAAGAAAGAGCATAAACACATTTCCCAAAATGCTGAACTATTTCTGTAAGATTTTACGTACACGGTTAGTGCTCTAACTGCCAGTTACATCATCTATGAAGAGGATGAACAGGACTTTAATTTCCATATCACTCGTCGCCTGAAATAAGTCCTCTCTCTTTGCAGCTTACATTGTGTGTGGAAAAATTAATCTAATGCTCCGATCCTCATTATAAACTTGTGGGTGGATATAAATGGAACATTCTGTGGCAAAATCTGAAGATGAACCTGATAAATACTCACTCGTTTTGTGCATCCTCCTCTTTGATTTTATGCTCTACAGCCTGAACAGCTGCAGCCAAGGAGGCGCTGGTCTCCTCCAAACGATGCTGCACCTCCTCCTCCTCCTGCTTGACTTCCTCTGCTTGACCCTCCGCCTCCCTCAGATTCTCTTCCTCAGCTCTCTTCCTCTCCTCCTCCTGCTCCTTGTGCCTCTTGTGCTCCCTCTCTCTCCGCCTCTCCTCCTCCTCTCTCCTCTTTTCCTCTTCCTCCTCTGCCTCCCGTCCTCCCAGCAGGTCGATGGAGAGGCCGGCGATGGAGGAGCGGGGAGGTTTGACGGGGTGTGGAGATGGGGTGGAGGGGCTCTGGGCCGGAGATGGGGAGGTAAGAGGGAGTCCTGGAGAGAGAGAGGGAGCAGAAGGGGTTTCGGGAGCAGGAAGAGGGGCGGCGGGGAGCGGAGAGGAGGGTTTGGGGGGCGGGGTGGGGCTGGTTGCAGCTGGGCTGGTGGCAGCAGGACTCGGGCTCATGGTAGCTGAAGCTACTATTGCTTTGCCTGGTTTAGGTGCTGTTGGAGGCCCACGAGGCTTTGGGGACACAGGAGGGGGGACACGCTTCGGCTCTGGTCAGAGGGAGTCAGAGAGAGTTGTGTTAGTAGTCGCTCACACATACAATGTAATGCTTACTTGCTGACATGACACAGAGGCTAAACTCAATGACTAAGTACCAAATCTTTGTGCGTGTATCTCACCAGGGCTCTGGGCCATCTCAGTACTATCAGGCCCGGGTATGGGTACCCTGCGTGTCGGGGTTGGGGGGTCAGCTTGTGTCTTCCTTAGAGTGACTGCGGATGGCTTGGGTGAGACCGGCGGCTTCAGAGACTTCCTTGCCTCCATCCACTCACAGCTCTCCCTGTTGGTCTCCGTCCTATCAGAGACCTCGGACACCGGTCTGCGCCTCAGGACCACGCCGCCGTTCTGCTGCAGCTCGCCCCCATTTTTCCGGCTACCATCTATTTGACTGCTGGGAGAGTCTAATTGGTTATTGCTTTGAATGGTAACACTCTCTGCGTGCTCAGATGTGCGCGGCTTCCTGCGTATGGTTTCAGAGCCAGTTGTCATGGTGACAACAGTGGTAGCCACGGACACAGGTGCCTCAGAGTCTGTTGCCAGAGGACGTGGCTTCCTCCGGAGCGTCGCTGTGCCATCTGTGATCTCCGATGCTGATGCTGAGAGACCACAGTGGAGCGGGGCCGGGGCTCCGGACGCTGCTGAGCTGGTTGCCGAGGTAACACTGTCTGATCACCAGGGAGGCCTTCCAGTCCACTGATGGTCCTGCGCCGACTTAGGACATCCTCATCCTCAGATCCCAGACCTCCTGCGCCCACTTGCCGACGAAGTGTAGGTGGACTCACCTGGAGGTCACATGATTGTTACACACGCACGTTGCTAAGAAACATTTTTAAATACAATACACGTAGTTCAAACACACACAAACTCACCTGTAGGTAGTTGGCGCTGCCTCCCAGATTCCTTGGCAGGGTTTTGGCTCCACCCACGATGGATGTTTCCAGCATTGCGGCGAGGCTGCGAACACTTCCAGAAGCCCCCTCTGATCTCTCCAGGCCCGCTGAGTCCTGAGACCTCAAAGCTGATCCCAGGCTGCCGCAGTCACTGGCTCGCCTCTCTCGATAGGTTGGCAGCCCTAGCAGCCCCTCCCCCTGTCCCTCTCCTTCCCCGTCACCCCCAGTAATGGAAGAACAGGACCGTTTAGGTGGTGTCGGGGGCCGACCTTTTCGACGGGGACGGAGGGTGACAGATGATTGGCTGCGGTTAACAGTGACATCATTAGTGGTGGCAGTACGTGAGGAGCTGCTGCGGCACACAGTGGCATATCTAGAGTCTGATTCTGAGCCAATTAAACTGTGAGTCCTCCGTCGCTCTTCCTCCTCACTTGGCAGGCGGAGCAGCGGTACTGAAGAATCTCCTGCCATTGTCTGAGTGGAGGGACGCGGCCGGGCCCTGGGAGAGGCCTGCTGGGTCCGGGAGTGTGGGGGAGTTTGGGGTGGGGTTTGTGGGGGGGTCTGCGAATGTGCGACAGCTGGACGAGTTTTGGCCAGCGGGCTGGGAGCACCGTCCCTCTGCTTCCTCACCTCCCGCCGGGCCTCTGAGCTGGTGCTGCTGCCTGGGCTAGACGGAGGTGTCGAGGGACTCTGGGGAGCTTCAGAGCTACTTTCTCTTCTCTGTAGCTCCTTCAGCCTCTTCACTCCCAACATCAGCTTCTTCTGATGGCCTGAGGGGAGGCAGGAGTGAGGAAGGATAGAACAGTTACAATAGCAGTTACAGAGAAGCAGTCATTGGCAGTGAAAGTTTTCTCTAATAATGCTAAATAAATATGTATAAAAAAATAACACAAGTAAAGAGAAGTTTAGACATAAAAACTGAAAATAAAAAAAAATAAAATTGTGGGTTGTGGGCTGGTACCAGGCCTTGGAAACATTTGCTAATAGGCTGCAAAGAAACAATTTTGCAAAAAGCTGCATAATAATTCTACATAATATCATACACATACACCATCAGCTATTTGTGTGGTAGGTACCTTACCTGCGTTTTGCCGAGAGATCTATTCGTATTTTTCAAATTTGAAAGTAACCACAATGAAATACAGAGTAAAGTTCAGTTTCAGGTTGTGTTTAGTTTCATTTTACAGAAAGTCTCCATTTTCTGCTTAATTGTAAAGGTTTCAATTTTATTCAGAGAAGGTAAATTCAGATACAATAACAGAACTTACACAGTATCTAATTCTTACATGTAAAGTTGGACAACAATGGGATGAGGATTCTTAAAACATTTGTATAGGCTGATGTTGATCCCTGAAAGTCTGGTTACTATTATTTATAAAGTTTGACAATCGTACTTGTCATTTAGATCAGGTGGATGCAATGCTCTTCTTGATTTGTTATTACATAATTTTATTTCCTAGATTAGTCTTACCAAGCTTAGTAATGCCGATTTCTTGCAGATCCTCAAGGCTGATGTCAGAGATGAAGTCAATATTTTCATATCCATTCTGCACCAGGACCTGGTAGTACTGACTAAGACCCAGGTGAGAGAGCCAGTCTGCCAGATTGGCCTGGAACACACAAGCATGCACACAATGTAAAACACTTGTTTCTTTATAAAGTAGAAGAGCTGCATGTGTATATGCTGCTGTGCGTGCAGCTGCCAAAACTCAATATCTCTCTCTTTTTCTAGTTTGTAAAGTACACGTGAGAACCTTACAGGCTTGTGGTCTGGCAGCCAGTCTGTGGAGGGCAGCTTGCTGATCTCTGATGTTAACTTCTTTCGATGTCCAGGCTTCATGACCCCGATTGCCGTCAGGTCCTTCAACACAAGGCACATTTAGTCACATCAGGAATTCACCGCAACAACTGTAGGTGTGTTTTTTTCTCTTTTAAATGTAAACAATTGTATGCGCACGTTTGACATTTGTACATGAGCTGCGTGTGATGTGCCTTCAGGAATATTTTGTATTGGATTATCTGATGAGCGTCCCCTGCCCTTGGGGGGTTTACGTCATACCACTGTTTCCGCTTCAATATACATACACACAAACACACACACACACACACACACACTGGCAGTGTAAACACACTAAGGGACAAACACAGAGTAGCGTTTACAGCACAGACTGGAACACACAGCCATGTGTGAACACAGGTATGTAAATGAAGCAGACAGAGTATGAGAAGTGACTGGTTGAGGCTCAGGACTCACACCGGGGGGTCAGGTGACAGAGACAGGAGGGTCATGATGACATCATCCAGGTCAGTGGGGAGCTGATTTGAGAGCTGTGCTGGGCGGAGCCTTGACAGACAAGGGGCGGGGCGTGAGGGGGTCAGGGGTCATGACCTTACCTCAGGGGTCATGCGGCTAATGGTGTCTAGATCATATCCCGCGGTGAGGAAGTGGGTGGTGTAGAACTGCAGCTGAAACTCACCCAGCCACGCCACTACTGCCTGCTTCTAGAACACAGAACACAGAACACTACTGCCTGCTTCTAGAAGAGTCCACAGGCTTCTTCTAGAGCACAGAACACAGACCTGTTCTAGAACACAGCATGGCAGCCTGCTCTAGAACATGGAGAGAACACTGTTCTAGAAAACAGCACAGAAACTTCCGTTGTAATGCCAAAATGTAACCCTGCTCTGTAACAAAATCTAGAGAGCATTCACCAGCAAGGAACAATAAGGAACAATAACCCTGAAATATTTCCGAGACGCACAATGCCAGCAAAGATTCGAAGAACAACACTGCCTCACTAACATATCTGTTTCTAACATACTGATACTAAAATATGTAAGATCACTTCGGTGTTTTCTTGAGTAACAGTATAAATGGATCTCTCTAGAGTATTAATATTTCCAAACAGTCCTGCTTGTGATTTGTATATATAACAAGACACGTACCACAGAACAAATTAAAAGTGAAAATAAAACACGCCTCACTAACCCTCAGTGGTAACAAGCCATGCAAATTGATTTGCAAAAGTTGTGAAATCTCTGCCACTGAGACCTCTGCCACCCAGATACAATGACGGTCATTTCACATGGTGTTCATAATATTAAAGCTTACATTTCAAAAATCTTGAGGACAACCTTGTTTTTTTTACCAACTGTCTGACGGTGGACACTTTAACATGCTGAATGATCGACCCTACCTGCATTACCACATGATGGCTATTTCACAGACTTCGCTGGCAACTGTTTTCTTTAAGAACTATTTTCTGTAGAAAACTGTCCAGAGCAAGGTCTGTGGATTATAAAGTAGAAGTAAAAGTTTCTGCCTCACGAAGGAGTTAGTTTATCACTGATTTGAATAACATAAATTTACATTCACTTGTATTGCATGTGGTGGTGGAAGGAATCTCAGAGTTGGAGATCTCTGCAAATGAAAGTGAAACTGCCAGTATGGCTAATCCTATTATGGGTAAGTGGGAAAAAATCTTTTTGTAATTGGGTTGACTGACTCTTTTCAGGACAAATTAGAGATTTTTTTTAAGCACTGACATACATGTGGTATTTTATGAATGAATTTACTGTAAAAGAATGATCCAACCAATGAGGACTTGCTGGGAACACTACTTTTACTTTTACTTTTACAACCGTCGTTGCCTGTCAACCAGTAAGTGCTTGATTCTCGAACACACACAGAGTTCGAGCCCGAGCTTCACAGAACACACAGCGCTGCTGGCAGGTTCTGGTGCAGAGCAGCAACATGGGGGCGCCTGGCGTCTCAGTGTGGTGTGAGGCAGGCAGGGGGTGGGTGGAGGGACAGAAGGCAAGACAGCGACTGACTCCTCGATGTGTCTGTCATTCTGCCTGTTTCCATGGTGACACACTCGCATGCCCATCCTCAGGGTGTCGTCTGTTCAGGTGCAACACAACTACCCTGGTGGACGATTCGCGGTGCCTACTGAACCCACCCTTGTAGATGTCGTTCTCTCAGACCAAAGCACTGGTTGAGAGGAAACAGGAGCAACAGAAAAAGAGGCAGGCCCCAGAGCGGACCAATGTGTCATCCAAAAACTCACTTTCCCATCATCCTCCTCTGCCTTCCGCTCAAACGACCGCTGTTCATGAACCGTGCAACTGGAAGAGCCTTGGTGAGGTGAAAAAGCGAGACAAGGGAAAGAAACAAGAGGAAAAAAGGATAAAACATATTACTTTTAGCAGTTATAGACAATTTGCTTGTTTCTATTTTGTTAATTACAACACATGTTTACATAACAATTTCACATATATAGTGCACCTCTATAAGCAAACCCTTTATTTCAATTTGTATAAATGTATTTCATGTACATATAGGTCTGAAGATGGTTATTCATAAAATGCTTATCTTAGCAGCACTTGAGTTTCCCGGTTTTAGAGTGTCCGGTACTTCCTTATTAGTACAAAATGAAACGTTTGGTGTTTTCTGTTTCTATTTCTTTCCAGTAATTCTTTTTTAAGGAAATAAACAGCTTCTCGGAAAGCTGTGAAATCCATTCTTCTGTTCTCGTAAATGATCAAGAAAGAAAGGAAATCAAAATGGTACCTTGTTCCTTAATCGTTTGTTTCTTTAAAGGCTGCAAACAAGTAAAAATCTGTTATCTAATATCAAGTGCAGTCTTTGAGGGCGAGAAGCAGTGGAGAAATTAAATCAAGTCAGGTTTATGCTGCCTATGTGGTCCCTCATAATAATTCTGGTAACAGCTTTCATGCTTGGGTGGCTTTGTGGTGGTGTTTTAGCACTACACCTCCCACGTATCACTTGAACCAGCAGAATGACAGCCGACTGAAATATGCTAATGTATATGCTTCTTTCAAAGTGAAATTAGTAAATCAACCTCAACTACAAGCACACCTTTAATTGGGGTACCTGAGAATTTGTATAAATGTCTGTGTAATACACTTTATGTGCATATTTAAACATCAAACCTATTTATAGACAGACTGTAAATGTTCTTTACACAGCCCCAAGCAAATACTCAATAATAAGAGTACAGCCGCTCACAGTAAAGTGAGATTGTAAATGCCTTGTAAGGGCGTTTACAAGTTAAAAGTGGGCTCAGATCCAGTATAATCACTTATCAAGTTACTTAGTGTAGGCTGTGGTTAATAAATGACAGAAAAATATGCCTGTACAAACTTAAATAATGTTGATTTCAACATCAGTAAGAGAGCGTCATCTACTGATTTTTAATGTGTTATTTGTTGAATTCTTTATAATGTAATATAAATGAGTGATAATACTGTAATTGCATCTTTCTTTTCATGTTTTCGTTCTCACGTTACAGTGAAGCATTTGGATGTGGATCCTTGGTAGCTGCCCAGTCTCGTTACACGGTTTTCATTCTGCGTATCACAAGCAGCTGAAGCATAAAAATGCACACAAGTCCTGAGGACCAAAAAAGGATTCACCCCAAAGAAAGAGCAACTTATCCCAAGCTAGTCAGAAAAGCATTTTAGAGCAGCTCTCATAAATAAAGCATAACTTTATAACTATTATCTAAGGACGGTGGCTGGAAATGCCGCTTGTGTCTGATAAGAACAGACAGGTGGTCTTTAGAGGGCCAGGCTGACTAAAAGTGAAATGGAGAAAAAGTGATTCATAAAAGCAGCGATCCAAACACGCCCTTAGGCACTTGTTGTACTGGTGAATATCGTTTTTAACTGTTTTCACTTCACAACTAACAGGATGCCTTTTTTGAACCATCAGATCACTGGCATAAATTTTTCATGAGGAAATGAGGACAAACTTTGTAGTATCTGCTTAAATCGCTGCTGTGTTTGATCAATTATCCGGAGGCAGCAGCAACAGAGTAAATGTAAATGAAAAATGACACCATTCATCACTTCGAGTAAAGATATTGCTTTTATGTTGCGTTTGGGTGAGTTTGTGTGCTTACTCGCTGACTGCTCAACAGACTGCGACTGCTCCAAGAGATGCTCCTTGGCTTTTACCGACTGGGACAGCACAGTGGCCAGGAGCTAAAATAAAAACACAAAAAATACGCTCTTACACTCACAAACACACACGCGGGTACACACACACACTCACAAAACGAAACATTTACTCAAGCATAATCATTCAAATCCCTGAGGAGCCTTGTGACTCAGCTCAGTGGACGAAGTGTAAATATAAGAGACAGATTCTGGCTTGTGACCCTTTTCCTCCTGCATTTCTTGCAGCTGACCAAAACTGATGCAACAGAGATATGACAATAAATACTTCAAAATGTTCACCCAGCATAATATGAGAACGCCATCCTATTTGGCTAATAACAAATTTAGTATTTAAGGTGCTATTTAAAAATAGAGGTGTTATATTTGGTGATGAAATTAAATTTAGAATGTGCTAATGGTGTTAGAGAGAAGCCCTGCAGGGTGACATCACAGTTATAAAATGAAAGCATACTAGAAAAAGTTGTGGGTTGGGGTGGGGGGTGGGGGGATACGGATAATCTGTTTTCTTACAGACACACAATACTTGTGAAATAACTGATGCGTCATTTTCAAAGATTAATACACAGTCTAAGAAAAGTAATATAAAAACTGCAGAATTTATCTGTTAGTCTGCCCTGTCAAAAAAGGTTAATCTTACAGTATGACTGATAAAAAGGACAAAATGAAGGAGGCCACCATACTTTAGCACCTGGTCTGCTGTTGAAGAACAGCAATGCATATTGCTCCAACGGAAGAGCAAAGTGAGCAGGAAACAGAATTGTGGTTTCTGAGACTTTGTGTTTATTTCCTGAAAATGTTTTGCCATTTCCAAGAAATGACGTGCTTGTTGTTTTGTAAAAGATCCAGCAGCAACGCTATGTAAACACATGCACACACATGCGTACAAAAAACGAAAGGAAGGTGTCTCTTACCTTTACCCCTTCGGCCTGTGCGTGCAGGCCCGGAGCATTAAGGCCGTGTGTGTTGACTCCTGGGGTGCTTGCCGGGTGTGGACTGGGTGCAGGAGTGGTCAGCACATGTGTGTTTCCAGAGCTCTGCAAGCTGCTGGATGACCGAACACTGCCAATGC
Source organism: Scortum barcoo (assembly GCA_023238725.1). NCBI lineage: Eukaryota > Metazoa > Chordata > Actinopteri > Centrarchiformes > Terapontidae > Scortum > Scortum barcoo. The sequence goes on from CM041553.1 coordinate 22,296,520, forward strand.
TGCCCACACTGCCACTGCGCTCACCACCTCCACACACAAACATCGCAGGATGCGGCGTTATATACGAGACATTCCTCAAATACGAACTTTCACACTGAAAACACACCCATGAGTTTACCTGCCAGCGGTTTGCGTAGCACCCAGATATCCTCACTCGTGCTGCTTTGCTGTCCGAGAGTTGGAGAGCCCTGAGGACTTGGCTCTGCAGTCCGCGAACCTGTCACCCACAAAACACACACACACACTTGTTACTGCCACTATTTCAGTATATTTTTGAATGAAGTTCTTATAAGTAAATAATCCACAGCTAGACAGACCCTTATGATATGTGTATAATATAGTAGTATATACTGTAGATACTGTATAGTGTATATATTATACAGTATATATAGTATATAAATGTGTTTAACTCTTAAATGAAGTCCATCAAAAACTCAGGCTCACAGATACACTCACTCACCTACAAAGTCATAAAATCAAATTTACTCATAGTGGTTGCCCCTCCTCCTAATCCTTTTGTACCACATACACTTAGGCCTGTACTGTTCAACACACAATGACTTTATTTAAAGTAAAACATCATATAATGATTTGTAATAGTAATATTTAAGATCAATAACAAGATATGTATATGAAATGATGAATAAGGCTCTCAAATGTTCAATTTTCTCAAATATGTACAGTATGTGAAATTATAAAATTTGTTCCTTCAATATGAGCAGTTCAGTTCACTTCCCTCACATTACAAGAAGTAACTTCAATATCACAGAATTGAACAAATGCATTTTAAAAACAGACAGACAATGTCCTGGTCAATTAGGAAAATCCATACATTTATCTCTGGATCGTTTCCACATATTTTTTTATTTTTAAAAAAATAGCTTCTGGCAGCAGAAGTCTATCAGCATGACACCTCAAGGAGTGAGTGGTTGAATATATATGTTTTTGTCTTTCTTTCTCTATATATCTATCTCTCTTTCCCTCTATATACACACACACACACACACACACACACATATATATAACTGACATAAATGTAAACATATACACACACACAGTCACTCACAAACATGTATATAGTTTATATGTAGCTGTAGTGAAGTGCTGGAACAAGCAGATAGATATTATATTATATATGTGGTTTTATCAAACAGCATGGAAAGGATGCTTATCTGTGAGTTAAAGTGACACTACAGTATGTACCTGTCTGACTCTGCTGCTCCTGAGAAGTGGAGAGAGGAGGAGGAGGAGGAGGAGGAGGAGGAGGAGGACAGAGGAGAGGAGTAGACAGAGAAGGAGGAGAGATGGGAAGAGGAACGTACCCAAATGAGGAGAACCGAGGGAGGGACTGTGTGTTGGGGTGAGAGGATGGAGGGGGAGGCAGATGCAGGGGGAGGACTTTGGAGGGGGGGTATGGAGTGTCCGTTGACCGAAGCAATGGGACAGGGGTTGGGCCTGCGGAGCAGGAGGGTGTGGCACTGCTGGGAGGGGGAGTGACCTGGACACAAGCCAGGAGGAAGGAGGTGCAAAACAACAACAACAACACAACAACAACAACTGATCAGTCAACTTGAAACAAAACAAATCTAATCAAATCTGAAAAATGTATAAAATAATAACTGATTAAAATCAAAATATGAGAAAAGAATACATCCATATATCCACAGGGAATATATCTCTATAAATTAAAATATAATATCACTACAGCAATAAAGCATACAAACAATATGAACAGAAGCATCACCATCTAAAGCAGGCTGGGTTTATCAAGGAGGGAGGGTGACAGAGGGAGCAGAAGTATAGAGGAACAGAGGGGGGGTCGACAGCCAGTAGGGGACAGTATCTGATCAATGGAGATGATTGACAGGTCGGGAAAAACAGATGGGCTGCCAAAAGAGGCCGATGATGTTGCAGCTAGCTACAACTAATGATCAGCTATAGCTAGAGAACAGCTGCTGAATTCACACACACGCACCACAAAGCACATACATCCTCCCACACACACACACACACACACACACAGCTGTGATGTGGGTGGTCACCTGCCCTCTTGATGACTTCCACCATGTTGGAGGGGAAGTAGCCCACGCGGTCATTTCCTGTGCGGTTGTCGTGAATGCAGCCTTTCCACCGTCCATCAGAGTGCTGCTCTAACACCTGTCAACACACGCATGCATTTTTCAAAATAAAATTACAACATGCTTACACATTTAAAACAATAAGTGGGTTGCACAAGCCAGACATAAATTCACTAGGTTTCTGAACACTGGGTCTAAAGGACTAAACAGTGCTGGGGTTTGCTTTGGCTGAATTTGTGTTGCATCATCTGCTAACTAAAGTCCATCACCAGAGCCGCTGTCTGGTCTTCTCTCAGTGAGTAAGTCTCCTTGCAGAGGGGAGTTAAATTGAGGGAACATGTAACCCAATGTGAGGTAAAACACTACCGCCTTTGTCCACAGGGACCGTCAAAATCAACAAAATTCAACATTGAGCTGCTTTAAATAATTAGTCACAATTGTTTTATGTTTGTTAGTTAGAATTATGTACCGTGATAATGTCTCCAGCCTTGATATTGAGGCTGGTAAGGTCGTAGTTGTTGCAGTAATCCTTCAGTGCCCGCACCTGCATTGCAGCCGAAGCATCTACAAGACATTAAGTACAGAGCGAGTAAGGAGACAAGTAGAGCACTGTTTGCTTCTGTGCTGCTGTTGGATGTTGAAAGAAAATCTCAGTGTTTGACAAACTATTCCGCTCTACTCCACCATACGTTCAGACTATTAATGTTTAAATAAGGACACGACTTCTTTGTAAATGAATCACTGATATTGAAGCTGTTTTTGCTTAATTCTCAGGTTCCCTTCAACAATGCTCATGCAATTTATATTAAAAGATCACACGTAGAGGTGATAAAAATGAGAAAAGACAGAAAATAGTGTGGAAGTGAAAATACAATTATAATAAAATATATTGTACATATAAAATAGAAAATACCGCGGTAGGAAGGTGAACAGTGATAAAATAAATAAAGTGTAATGTAGACGGGTTGTGAAATAGTAAATCGGTAAGAATCAGAATACCGGTAAGAACAGGATGTAGGATGTGGTGATGTATCGTATCAATATTAGTGGTGACTTGATATTGTGATGCTGTGTGTTTGCACTTATGAACTCACCTCTCAGTAGCTGTTTGATCTCCCGGCTGGCCTGCGTGGTGGTGAACTGGTTAACGATGTCCAGGGCCGTTTGGCTCAGAGTGTTTCTCACTCCTGCGCTGATGCCACTCTGGATAGAAGTGGAGAAGAAAAATTATTAAAGCTGCACTGTGAAACTGTGTCACGCTGGGTTCATAACAGGGATACACCATGCATTCAGTGTCTGTCGGGCTCTCTGTGCACACCTGCTGCTAGCATTTGCTGTGCGCGCTGCCTCAGTAGTAACATCAAAAGTGAAGAGAGAGAGGACACTGAAAGCAGGCCCAGTATTCGTCTGAATGTGACAAAAGGATTAAAAGACAAAACAGAGCTGGTTTGAATGTTGCATGACAGGTAGGATGCTCGCCCGTCTGTCAGTTTTATGTAACGAGCTAACATATCCCGCAGCTTAGTGGGATGAATGCCAAGTGCTGAGGTGTAAACTTGCTCAGCTGTGGAGAGGGAGGCAGCTTTAACAACAGTTGCTTTTGTAAACACATTAAACAGACAGACAGAGAGACAGGTGGGCAGATAGACTTACATCCAGCAGAAGGCGTACTACCTCTGTCTTCCCACAGAGGGCTGCCTGATGTAGCGCTGTGCCAGACTCGGACTGTCTGTTGATATCTATGCCAGCCTGAATCAGCAACCTGCAGTGCAAAATAATATTCACTTTATTGAAATAACATCTTTCATAACATCATTTTATCAAAGTGCTAATGCAGAACAATAGAAATGATAAAAAGAAGTAAAGATCAAATCTGTACAATACAGTACACATAAATGCAAGTCAACTTTGTTAAAGACTTTGACTGGACAAAGAACTACGTAGACTTTTATGTGCTTTAGATCATAAGAGAATAAAGATCACAATCATGACCCTGGAGCTAAGGTTAGATTAGATGAGTGAGTCAGATGGACAGACAGGCAGATAGATAGAGATGCTATAAGGCTGAGAGAAGGAGCCTGAAACAACAAGTTTTTCATACCGAATGACATCGATGTGTCCGTTCTTGGCAGCGAGATGCAAAGGTGACACTCCGTTGGGGTCGGAGGGTTTCGGTTCCAGCATCGCTGCGCACATGTTACTGCTGAGCAGGAGCTGGACCACCTAAAAAACACAGACACAGACACACAGCGTTTTCATGTAAATTATGGAGTCATTTCCCAAAGTCAAGCTTGTATGTATGCTGCTCCCACAGTGAGAAACACTCTGCAAAATTACTGCAGAAACATTTCTGCTCTCCCTGGTCATATTTTGGTTTTCCTTATTTTTATGGACTGTATGGGTTGTTTTAAGGTGGTTTTGTGTTATCTGGCAGATCTTATACAGTATGCCTGTAAGTCACTGATATTGCAGTCTTTTCAGATCAGATTTTTTTCATTCATTTCTTCATTTTCTTGTGTTCTGTCTTTTTTTTAATTTGGTTACTTAGGTGGTTGTGTGTTGAGCTCCCGGTGCCACCGTAAATGAGGCTTTTCTGGTCAAATAAAGAACTAAAAACTAAATGAAATAAAAATAAAAATGTATCTTAATGCACTCTTTGTAAGTTGGTGTATTTGTTTGGTTTTTAGTGAAATCCACTTACTCCAACACGTCCAAATTCACAGGCGAGGTCCAGTGGTGTCTTCCCAGCTGAGTCTGAGATACACGGGTTTGACTGGTGTTGAAGCAACATCTCCGACTGCAACACACACACACACACACACACACAAATCTTACTGGCACTTCTGAATATCCTAGCTTGTTACAGCCATAAATCATGCATGCATCATCAGGCACACTTAACAGATAAACACACCTCACAAAAACACACACATGGCCACTGTACACATCAGAGAGCACACAAACACCCGCAGCACACACAAAACACAGTTACCCCATCATAGTGTCCGTGCTGAGCTGATAGGTGGAGAGGGATCTGTCCTTCATCTGACTGTCCGTTGACTGACGAGCCTGCCTTCAGCAGCATTTTCATTGGTTCAGTCTTCCCCTGCCATGCAGCGTAATGCAGAGGACGCATCCCTACACAAAACACACACACACACACACACACACAGACAAACACACACAAAAACACACAAAGATGACAGCACCATAAAACACAGACATACAAGACCCCACAAGCACATGCACACATACAGAAAAATGAGAATATAAAGACACATGAATGCATGCAAGGACATAGACTCTGTTACTGATATTTTTATTGACAGACCAGTTTGTCAACCATCCAGCAGGCAAAAATACATTTTACAGAAGAATCACTAAATTCAGTTATTAAACTTACAAATTGACTCCATTGTGGTTATTACCATCTTAGAACCAAGCAGGGATTGCCAATTCAGCTGAAAATATAGAGCTAAAAAAATTAGCTGATTTAGAGAAAATAAATTGGCAACTGATGGTCGATGGTCAACTCCTCAAATGTGAATTTTGTGTCTTAATAGTAAACCAGATATTTTTTGGGTTAAGAACAGTTGGTTGGACATTTTTGGTTGATAAAATATGCCTTGGCAGCTTGTGATGGACGTTTTTGCTATTTTCTTACTCTTAATCTGTGGACCAGTCCATAGTGGATGGATTAATCGATCAGTAAAATAATTAATCCCGACAATAGTCATTAGTAGCAGCCCTAATGTGAAGGCAATTTTTGCACACATCTCTGTAATATCAGTCTTACTTCAGCAACAGATTTTAGGCACAGACTCTCAGTGTTCCTTCCTGGAAATGCGGTCTTATTTTGGTTGACATGCTTGTAACCCTTTGTGACCCTGAAAATATTGTTTGTGCAAGCATTATAGTCAGGGGACACTGCAGACAAAGTGCTTTAAGACAAAGGGCACGACAAGAAATCCCCTATCAGCAGCTCAACAAGACCAAAGAGAACTCTGCAGGAAACTGGGAACTGCAGCTCACTCCTGGAGCCATGCAGGAAATGCAGGGTGATGCAAAGTCCACCTAAGCACAGCACAGAAATTCACCACTGAGTTATTACCAGTGCCTCTAAGGAGAAGACTAAATGAGGTTTAAAATAAGATTTAAAAAACTTTGTAGTAGTTGCTGCAAGGAGCAATGAGCATGCTTCTCATGGCAGCAGCTCAAGACCCCCAGTCCTGATACCAGCGATGAGCCACATCGTCAGACTGAATAAAGTGGCCCTCCAGGCCTGGTTGGCATGAGAGAGTCCTGACTCAGAAGAGAGGTGCTGGCACAATAAAGAAACACAGCAGCTGTAGGAGTTACAGAAGCTTAAATAGAGTATGTGATGGGAAATAACTTTAAGGCCAACCTCAAAGAGCTTCTAGAAAGTGTTTTAGGGGTTCGCAAAGAGAACGACTTCACCCACACTGCGCAGGAACAAAGAGAGACACTGAACTTGACTTGTTTGAAGATGGGAGAACTCTTGATATAATGGCCTTTGCCTCAATTCAGGAGGATTGCTGGAGGTGATATGAGCCCATTTTCTTTCCGGTGCTCAGTGTGGTAGTTCATCTTGAAACTCTTGATAGCTCAGTCCCTGAGATATTTGGATTCATAAGTCCCATGTGAACTACAGGAATAGTTTCATTTGGCAATGTGTGCATCATGACCAGGTCAGAGAAAAGTGGAAATATTTTTTTTTTGCAACAATAACAATAACAAAATCTCAGACTTTTCATAATAATAAACAAATGTTTGATTTGGGAAATACCCTTAACTTTTTCTCTGGCAGAGTTACATATTTGCCTGTCGCCTTCTCTATTTATGTTTTTTGGGACAGGATACAAAGCCCAGGCCTACAGGATGTCCAGGTCAGCAACCACAAGTTGGCATGTTGCATGAGAACATTTTGTAGCTGAGCATGACAAAGCCTGGATGAGGATCAGAACTTTCAAGTCTGAGGAAACGGTTCTCCTTCTTCCATCTGGGCAATGGTCAAATCTGAAGCCTGCAATAATGGATTTCTTGTCCACTTGGAAACAAGCAGTCAAGAGAACAATGACATATTTATGTTGATATGTCCAATAAGTCCAATGGTCACTCTACTTTTATCTCTTTTTTACCTCCACAACCTTTTATATCTGTCTCTTTAGCTTCTAAATGCTCCATCGGTTGGTCATGAATTTTGTCAGCGCAGTAGGTTCGGTAGGACCTGGAGCAATGGATTAAGGTTCCCCTACTACCTCCACCAGCTGAGGAGGTCGGCCCACATGGTAGGGATCCCTGCCAGTTGTCCACCTCTATTTAGAGACATACTGGGCATGGAGAGTAGAGGCAATGGGCCTACATCCTGAAGGGATTATATCTCCCATCTGGCCTGAGATTTCTTCTTATTCCTTCTGGAATCTGCCAGTATGAGCTGGAGATATTTGCTGCTCTGCTTCCTCTTGGCTCCAAGTCCTGCAGCCATGAAGCAGTCCTCCTCTATTGTCTATTGTTTGCTGTGCACACAAATCTGTCACTCCTCATAAACACTACATACTACTTTTTATTGCGTTTCCAACCAGCTCTCTCTTTATTACATAAGATGGTGTTATTGGTCACACAGGGAAAGGCGGAAAGATGTATTTGTTTTCCGGTTGTTTTTTTTTTTGTGTGATTGTTTTGTTTTCTGGCCAGCTGTGTGTGTTTTGTTCCCATTTTGTGGTAACACAGTGAGTTGTGAGGACACTCCTGTATTCTCCTGTATGTATGTGTGTTTTTACCTTTATGGTCTTTAATATCCACTGCCGCCTGGGCCTCCAGCAGCAGAGAGATCAGCTCCTTGTTACCACTTAGAGCAGCATGGTGCAGCGGTGACAACCTTCACACAGACACAGATTAGGTTTAAAAATACACATATTCGTAGATGTAGTGTAAAACCAGAGCATAACTTTGCTGAAATAATCTTCAGCGTAGAGCAGCTCCACCCCTCAGCTCTGTGCGAGCAACGGGAGGGGGCATATGACCTACTTCCATTAATAAGCAATCTCTCTACCCCGCAGCCGAGCGTACACACAGCGCCGCTCTGTGTGTGTGTGTGTCTAATGGATCCCTGGTGAATATAAGGGCCGGGCCCTGGAGTCAAATCAACGAATCATCAGTCATTACACAAGGAGCTGAGTCCAATTATCTGATTCCAATCAACATAATAAAAAGATCTTTGTTATCTGATGGAGCCAAATGGAACACGATCACAAACCAAGCATGTGCACATGAAAAGCTTAACCAATCATGAGTCTAAATATAGCCAAAATCCATAGTTGTACATTTGGAGTTGATTAGGGAAATCAAGAGCTGGGAAATGTTGGCTTTCCTTTAAGGTAATTACAGTCTTTAGATTAGAGCTCTTCAGCTGGCTGCGTGTTTCAAAGATAGATTTAAGCTGTGAGTGATGTGTAAAATGATATAGCTGATAGTGTATCTCAGATTTTTTTCCCCTTTCTGTTTGCCCCTGAGTGATCAAAACCTGTATCAGCTGCAGAGAAAAGTTAAAGAGGCTTGTCTGAATTTGGTGTTTTGCGACGTCACCGGTTCCTGGAGCACACCTGTACATCGCTTCAGCAAGGTAAGAAATTAAACCTCTTGAGGCCAGGATAAACAACATTTTCTGGTGGTATTAAATTAAAGTTGATATGTTGGACTTCTTAGCAGTTAACAGTTGCTTATCTACACATCCAGCTTTTATGGAGCAACATTATCAGACATTTAGAGTCTGGCCACTGGTGAATTCAAGACTAATATTCAAGCTCAGATTTGCCATCTATCAACTCCTAAGAGAAATATCTTGCTCTTCAGCTGTTACATGCTCCACCAGTTACTCACTAACTTAGTGAGCTCAGCACCAGACAATGGACAAAAGGGCCATTGTCTGGTGCTGAGCAGGTTGTGCTCAGTTGCTTTTTCTCTCAACCAAAACAGTAAAGTTGTCACCGAACAGCAAAGCCAATTGGCGCGGCAGATTAAGGTGATATTTCTCTGTAGGTTCATTGCTGCTTTCAGGCTTCCCAGATGTTTTTCGTAATCACTGACTTCCACATTACGAACCTCTGCCCTAAATACTATGTTGCCCCCTTGTAATATTATATGTAAACAAAGAAATATATTTCGAATATAATTAATTATTATTATAATCTGAATCGGAGCATGACTCAGGGATTCAATTCTGTAGCTAGGGTGCATTGTAATGAATAACATTTGTTGTTTATGTCAAGGAGACATAAAGGAGGGAAAGAAGAGAGAAAAGGAGGCAGAGGATGGAGGAAATTAACCTAAAAAAAAGAAAAAAAAATATGACAATATGGAACAATGACAAGGAGAACGCGAACAAAAAGTGCTGCAGCCCCTCACCCGTCGGCATCCTGGATGTTGACGTTCACCCGCTTTGCTGCTCCGAGGAGCTCTGAAACAGTCAGGGGGGAGCAGAGAATGAGCAGGCAAAGAAGGGGACGAACAAAGTCATTAGTGAAACAGTCCAAAGTTAAATCTATTCAGGATTCAATGCATTCTCTCCTTGTACATATCCTAAAATTTCATTCCCTGCAGGTCGAGTTGACAGCTACACTTTCATAGCTGCGAGCGCGCTAAAGCAAGTTTCTTCACCGCAGCAACAACGAGAGAGGTCAAGGAGAAGCAACAAGATAAGGAAGACAAAGAGAGGTCAGTCGGGGAGACCTGTGAGGAATGTATACAAGCTCCATCTGTACTTTGACTATATCAATAAGACTGATGTCAACATACAAGAAAAATATGCAATCTGTCTGTTTTTTTTCCACTGATAATACTTAATCATGTATGCACAAGTATTTTTGTTTATTCATGCATTTCAGTAGAGCAATTAAAATAAGTAAACTTGAGGGAACAGTTGAAGCTTTACAGTGATGAGAGATTACACCACTCCCACGTCTGTAAGCATGTTTGGGTGTATTTATGTGTCTGTGTGCATGTGATTGGTTGAATGTGCACATGTGTGTGTTTGTGATAACCTTGATCTTTGACAGGGGCATCAGATGGCATGGGAAGGAGCACACAGACGCAAAAAAAACAAAAAAATAATACACACACACACACACACACACACACACACACACTCTGAATGGGACACAGAAAAAGCGGCTTGTTTGTCTCTCTGCTTTAACTTTTTTTTTTTTTTTTTTTTTGGTCAAACCCTCATAATCCACAGGCCATAATCTGTAGCTGTTCTGTAATCTGGGGAAAAGCTTCTCCCTCTCTCCGCAGCTCTATCTGCACTTCATCCCTTCATCCTGCTCTCACACTCTAATTTTCCCTGTAATTTGCTAAAGAGCGCGTGCTGATTGGTAGCTCTGCTGTCTCTGTTTACACTCCTCGGCTGACATCACTCTCCTGCATGTCTGTGTGTGTGTCCGTGCACGTGCAGGTTCCCCCGATCTATCTTGGATTAAAACTAAGAACCATCCCTTCCCCCCGCACCCAGCAGATGAATCAATGAGCACAGATATCTGTGTCACTGTCAGAGAGCCACATGACCCCCGACTGCAAACTTATGACAGGACCACGACATGCAGCGCCCCCACAATTATTCTACTATTCTCAAAGGATTATCCTTCTTTTACTACACGAAGTCTGGCTCATGGCATTACCAAATAATGCTTCCTGTCTAACCCAAAACCACAATGTATATTTAATCAAATACTCCCGCGCAGCTAAGGTGGGCTGCCCTCAAACAACTCACCCTTTCTTTTGTTTCGGCAGTCACTGTGATTGCTCCACAAACAGATTTTTTTTAATTAATTCATAACCTTCTGCCTAATTGTATCATTTACTTAAATTTGTTGTCTTCCTTCTCAGACATGGACTGTTTGTTTAGGAGCATTACCATAATGTCTCTTAGACGGTGTCCTTGGACCAGAGTTCATAATTTTTTATGATAATTTCAGGTATAACACTGCAACAGAGCTCCGGTTACCATAGTAACCAATTCGATGTGGCAGTCTCACAGACTGTCAATCACTTGGCAGGGGTTTCTACCATATTATTTTGTGAAATCTCCCTAAAATTGTAGCTATTTTAGAGTGTATTTGACATGAAATCACATCATTCGTGTTTAATTTGAAAACTTTTCAGTCTTAATAGAGAGAACCAACAAGCTCGCAGCTACTGGCAAAGCAAACTGTCAGTGTAACACAGCAGAGTCCCAAACCTCAGGAGAGGTGAAGTGGAGGGTTTCTCAAGGGTTCTCATTACCAGAAATGTTCTGAAGTCCATTTTTCATCACCTATGACTTTGTCTGTCATCATGAATTTAGAGTTTCAGTGCAACATGCAGCCTAAAATAAATGCCATGGCTGGCATGACTTTTCTTTGTCTGCTTTCAGACGACTGCACACATATGTTACAGTGACTAGGCTCAGGGTCACAATATGGAAACAGTCCTCGAACTATATGGTATTTTCATCAAAAGTACAAAATGACAGGAGAGCAAGACAATGAGATGTGAGTGCTGTAAAGGCTGGAATAAGAAAAGCAATTTGCAAACAATTTTAAGAAAGAGATCCGTCACTGTGGAGTCCTTCTGGAAATCGATGTGTTGTGGCTACCCAGCGGCAGTCTTGTATTCCTAATACCGACAATGCTTCTTCACCTTTCTGCACACCAAATATTTAACAGTCAGAGAAATATGTGGTCACGTGTTGATTTGCTCTGTAATGGCTGGACGCTGTGAGATTTTAAAAAGCAACCAAATATGTAACAGAGAACAACAGAAAGACAATACACCATTGGCTTATTGTTAGTCACGAACGTCACCTACATTTTAATCTATGTGGCTTCTTTTTAAGGAGGGAAACAAATAATGACAGAAAACGTTGATTACAATTTGCCCAAGCCCAAGTTAACCTGTTCATGAGCTTGTTTTGTCCAACTAACAGGAAACATATCCAAGTTAAGCTATATATATATATATATATATATATATATATATATATATATATATATACATATATACACACACACACACACACACATTATCAGACATTTGTATTTGTTCTTTGAGCTACTTAGAGGTAAAGTTGGAGGAAAGTGTTTTGAGAGTGACTTATCATTATTTCGTGTCTCCCATCTGTTGTTGTAGAGCAAAAAAGTAAATAAAAGGAAGGAAATATTCTCAGTACAGTGTGCTACAGCAGCGTGTTTCCTCATAACAGTTCTGCTGGTTTACTGCCAGTCGGTCTCAGTTCTCCTGAGCTTGGATAGACCTGTGTACCATTTACTTGATGAATACCAGACCTTTGTTCTTCAGTCCCTTAGAAGACAACAGGCTGTGCCAACAGTCAGTGTTGTTGCTCCTTATTGTTGATAGGGGCCGATATACTGTATGGAATGACTTAGTGCCAATTTCAGTTGTAACATAAGAGCGATACAATTATAATAAGGCTGTTCTCATATCTCTAAGATAAAGAGCTTTGCTGGAACTGAGCCAAAGATAAGGAAACCATTACCAAATAGTTTAGAAATACTTTGTGAAAGCTTTAAATGTCATCTATTCATGTAGGAGTACCAGAGACTCAACATCCCACTGTCTGCACTGATTCATTGAAACTTTAATGAAACAGCAAACAGTCGTATGAACTTAAAGGATGAGTTTGGTGATATTCTATATTTAACTTATTGTCAACAAATCTCACGCAAAGACCAAAATCAACAATGAATGAATTGAACTTTTAAGTTTTGTCTGTGTGTCTGTTAGACATGTCTTATTGACCTGTGCCATGGAGCTCAGTTTGGTCCAAAAACTATTAAAAACACATCAGTGAGCCACACTGTTGCACTGTCTGACGTATTCCTCCATTACAATGAACACACACACACACACACACAGCAGATAAACTATTTCCTTTCATCTGAGTAATATTCGTTATGAACTACAGTGACCAGCTGTTGTAGGAAAAAAAAGGAAATTAAAAAATTAGATGATACATTTGTGATGTGTTTTAAAGATTTATGCAGAAATGAATGGGCTCAGAGAGCCACAGTAAAGTCAGAAGTTGTTGACAGACAGACCAGGTTTTGGTCTTTTTAGAATAACGCCAGCATTACCCTTAAAGCTGTTTAAATATCTTATTCCCTAATGGCCGAAATATGTTAGCTCACAATACACACTATATTTGAATATAAGTATTGAAGAAAAAATGTTTTGTAGGTTATGAGATCCTGTTGGTATTTCAAGGAAGTATAACTTCAGACTGAGCTGCTTTCATTACTTTGCCTTGGCCAGGAGCAGTTTGGAGGCAGCCAGAGATTAAAGGAAACAGTCTGAATAGCACCCTATGAAGTATATTTTAATTTTCTCCAGATTGTGTTTTATTTTTTCTTTTCCGAATTCTGTGTTTTACGATTTAAGCACATTTTGTCATCAGAAAAAATGTCTAATTATACACTACACTGTATATGAGTGAAGTTATTGAATACCCTCCCCTCCAACCCACTGAAAAAAAAAAAATCCCCAAAATTATGCAAAAGCCTATTTCTTTCCCCAAACGAGGTGTTGTAGTATAACCAGCAGGAGACCACTGATGTGTGAAGTTGTGGTATCCCTATTCATTGTTGCAGTTTTTAGACAAGTCCCTGCACACTCGTCTCACAGCCGGCTGCGTACAGACATCAGTGTTATTTCTCCGGTTTGGAGGACGGGAGTCTACCTTACTACGGATGGAGAGGGAGTTATTGGTCCGGGAAGTTTAAATCCATGAATATATTCCAACTTTACTGAACTCACAGACAGCAGAGCACAAAAACAGCGCACCTGTAAATGACACCAAAACATTGCAGCATTGTTTTAATTGCAGCATAGCATTAGGATTAATCAAGTGGGATATATAACATATTAATTTATGACCTTCAGAGGTGTTAGAAGGTGGATTTTGTTATCACCTGACATACCCAGACTAGCTGTTTGCTTCTGTTTCCAGCCTTCCAGCTACATATTCACCGTACAGACACAAGAGGCGTATCCATCTTTTCATCCAACTCTCAAAAAGAAATGAGCACATTTCCCAAAACTACAGCCCCACAGTGACCAGGAGCGTGACTGCGGAGTTAAACGGCCTCTTGCGTGGTACCGCCGCAGCTTCACTTCCTTTAATCTGCCACGACAAATTGTGACATTTTGACAGAGCAAACAGCCACAACGGCGACTCCCTCTCCTCCACTTCATTATCATACCGTTATTAATACAATCGCAGCCGGCACATGACTAACGCCTGATGTGTGAAGTGTGTTTCTGTGCATGCTTGCCTGTAATTATGTGTGTTGGAGGTGTTTGTGTGTGATGGCAAAGATTCTGGCTCCCTGTTTAATTATTCAAACATAAACCTGGGTTCATGCTGTGACACACACACACACACACCTTCCACAGCTCACCCTTTAACCTCTTTCCATCACTTCCTGTCTTGTTGCTTCCCTGCTTTCACATCTCCATTCATGTCTCCCTCCTTCTGTCCTGCACTCTCGCACTTTTTCTCTCCCACAGTAACGCTCCTCCTCACCCTCACTCCCCCCCACCCCCTCCACCCCCCTTGCTCTTTGTCAGTGTGCAGCGGACTGAGCACTCAGAGCTGATCTGTTCTGGCGTTTGAGGAGAAGCATTTTTCTTTTCCATGGCACTGCTGGAATGTTCAGAGACAAACACACACGAGAGGAGAGGAGGAGGGGTGAGGAAGAGGAGAGGGGAGGATGGTGGGAGAGGTGAGGGGAGGAGAGGAGAAAAGAGAGGGAGAGAGCTGAGGAGGGAGGGGAGGAAGACAGGTGGAGAAGAGAGGATGGTGTGAGAGGTGAGGAGAGGAGGAGAGGATGTTGGGAGAGGTGAGGAGGGATGGGAGGAGCAGATATGAGGAGAGCTGAGAAGAATAGAAGGAGAGGTGAGTGGAGAAGGAGGAGAGGAGGTGGGGGGAGGAGATCGAAGGAAGAAGAAGAAGAAGAAGGGAGGAGGAGAGGTGAGATAAGGAGAGAGCAAAGAAGAGGGGAGGAAGGGAGGAGGAGAGGAGAGAAGGAGAGGGGGAAGAGGTGAGGAAGACATTGATGATTGATGAGGAGGAGGAGTATGGGGGAGAGGAAAGGTGAGGAGAGGGGAAGGCAGGAGAGATGAGCGGATGGGGTGAGGAGAGGAGAGTTGAAAGGAGAGGAAGGAGGAGGTGGAAGAAGAGAGAAGGGAGGAGATGGGATCAGGATAGGAGAGAAAGAAGGGAGGAGCAGAGTAGGAGAGGTGAGGAGAAGAGGGGATAAGGGAGGGAGGAGACGAGGGGAGGAAATGAGATAGGAAGAAAGGAGGTGAGAGAGTTGAGGAGAGGAAGTCAGTGGAGAGGAGCGCGGTGATGAAACGGGAGAGGAGGAGAGCAGTTTCAAGGCTGTAATTGAAATCTAATTATCACCTCGAGTCCCAGCTGACTCCACGTCAAACACCCTGCACGCGCGCACACCCCAGCGCCACGAACGCGCGCGCACGCAAACGTCCGCACTTGTGCACTTACGATCATCACATTATTACCACCAACATCTGGCGTCTTCACACACCAATAATCCCCCTGTCCCGAGAGCGGTGTAGGACCTTCGTGTACTTTCACCCCCCCCACACACACACACACACACACACCCCTAAACACATTTGTGCATTCACGCGGACACACACACACAAATTGTCAATGGTGGGAAAAGGGTGACAAGCATTTCTAATTTGTAACTGCATACACACATGTGCAACGTCATCACTATCACACACCCAACGTCATAACACAAACACACACATGCATGCAGGAAAACGCACACACACACACACACACACCACATTTAGGCTAAATGGCATCACATCAGATTTGGCCTGCACTGTCCTGACCTGGTAAGTAGGTGTGTGTGTGTGTGTGTGTGTCAGGGGGGATGGACGGATACTGACTGGCTTTCCCCGGCCGAGGTCTCTGTAGGAGCCGCTGAGCTGTCAGCAGGTCCTCGGTCTTGACGGCCTGGAGCAGCTCCTGGTCCTTCCCCATGTCCCCTCCGTCCCGCCTCGGTCCGCTCGGTGCCGCTCTCTTCCTCTGAGCGCCCCCCCTCTCTCCTCCGTTAATCCGCTGCTACATCCTGCCGCCGCTCCGGGCCTCCCGCTGGAGCCGAGGCGCGGAGGGACGGATGCTGCCGGGAGTGGGATGCTCCGATTGGGCCAGGAGTCCAGCGCAGGTCCCGCTCTTGCCTCCCCCTCCACGCGGTGCCGCGCGACCCACACCCACCCGGCGATGGACCGACCGGACCTCGCGCGCTCTCCCCGCCGGGATGCTCCGGCCGCGCAGGAACACGCTCGCGACAGATTCCACGGATTCTGTCCGCGTGACGATTTCACCAGGTCTACGTGCGTGCCGCGCGTGAAAAACGGTGGAGCTCGAGCGCCCTCCTGTCCGCTGGGTCAGATCCGCACCGCTGAGATCTCACGAGCCCCCAATCCGCAGAAGAACACGCGCGGGTCGCTGATGTTTAACGTGTGACCGCTGACGCCGCAGCGGTGCTGGACCAGCTCGCGCCAGCTCCAGCGCGCACGCACGCACGCACACACACACACACACACAAACACACATTCACAGTCACATATGGCATTACATAAACACGAGCTGCTTGTGCGCGCGCTACTCCAGTTGTTGTAATCCCGGTCCGCGTGTGTGCGCGCGTGCGGGTGGTGGACGAGTCTGGAGAGGTCGTTTGACAGCGTAATGATAATGTAGTCAGTCGCGTGCAAGAGGTGAGCTCAGAGCGCGGGACAGAGGCAGTCCGGGCTCGCGCGGCCCCACGAGACACTGTCCCTCAGTGTGGATCCGACCAGAGCTGAAATAATGATTTATAATATCTTCATTTATTTAAATGTCTGTTATTATTCATTCATGACTTGCACTGCAGCCTCGTTTTTACCTCTTTATTTTGCTTTATTTAAAATATTTAATCTTTTATATTATTTTACTCTTTTGTGTGTATTTTTTATGTCACTCTTAACATCTTTTTATGTCTCCAAGCACTTTGAATTGCTCTGTTGTTGAAAGATGCTGTACAAATAAACAGTCTCTCTATATGTGTCACAGTGGAGATGGTTTTACGTCAACATGTTTAAGGTTAATGAGACTGAGATGATTTGAGGGCAAGACAAAGTGTGTGTATGTGTGTGTCCCTGGTGCAGGGCTAATTTAGACTAAAGGGGCCACAGCCAGTTAGATTTAGGACAGGAAGTGGAACGCATGACAGATGACTGGTACTTGATAAAAAATCGAAACGCTATTTGTGTGTGTGTGTGTGTGTGTGTGTGTGCATGTTTTGACTGACCATATCTGTGTGTCTGATTGAAAAAACAGACAGTTGTTCGTCACAGTCAGCTTCATACAGGGCCGGATTAACCCACTAGGGGGACCTAAGGGCTCAAAGGAGCTGTGGGCCCCTCTTTAGCATTCAGCACAGGTTTAGATGGTTCTGATTAGTTTAGTTTTTATCCTGTTGCTTTGGGGACATGAAGACGGCTGGTTTTCCAAATAAGGTTGTCCTTCTACAGCTAAGTATGTGTGAAGATTCAATGGGGCGCTGAGCCATAAACAGGAATTATGCGTACCTTGATCAGCATTAAGTCAGTAAATTCTTGTACTAGGTCTCTTCGTGTCACAAACAACACATCTTTAAGGCCCCTGATTATCCACCATAGAGGCTAATACACAGCAATGAATTCCTTTGCCTGACCCCGACCTACTATGAAGCAAATCCACCTGAGCAGCTGCTGTCAGTACAGGAGTCATCCTTTGAGACAGAGAGTTGAACTTTGGCTTTCTGGAAGAAAACAAGCTTAGGATCCCTCTGAGCTTTTGGCCACAGCTGGACTTAATTGGCCAGAGGATGATGTGGGGACCACTGTGTCAGATTATATTCAGAGAGTAGAGAGAGAAGGGGAAATTCATTCTTTATACAGTAATTTTGTGGTATAAAACTGGGATTTTGTGGTGCAAATTACAACAAGACTAAGAGTCTACAGCAATGCTAGCAGCACTGTCAATTAGTCATTAGTCATTGTTAGCTGATGATCATCTGCTAGAGTTAAAGTTACATCTGCTCTCTATGTTTCTATGTCACATTCAGTTCCTGAAATGATGTCTGCAGGTGCCTACGTGACTTCTTCATTGTGACCGACAGCTGTCAATCATGATGTTTCATCCCCTGCTTATAGCATCATATAACTAAAAACTAAACTTATCAGAACACTTGAACAAACATCAACATGAACAGAACCATGTAAAATGTCAGAATCCATCTGTGTTAAAAATTTATTTGACGTGCACTTTGTTTTTTAGTTTGGCTCATGTCCCCTCTGCTAACATGGAGGGGGGGCAGGGGCTTTAAGACCTGTACTGCAGCCAGCCACCAGGGGGTGAAGTTTTGGCTCTACTTTCAGGGAGCTGTCATGTTGTCCATCTTTGTATGCAGTCTATGGGTTATGCACAGACATGGCGTGCTTTGAGCTCAATGCTAACATCTAGGGCTGGGTTTCAAAAATTGATTCAAGTTGATCTTTGCTGGAACGATCTGATATCAGTCCATCAAATCCTGAGACTCATCTTTTAATATCTGTTTCTTGTGTTTGTTTCACATGACGTACAACACACAAGGACAGCTGTGGACTTGTACTGAATGCACACGTGGTTCCATTCAAACTGCAACTGAGGGTATGTGTCTACAGAACTACAATATGTGATTGTCACTGTAATAAAATATTTCAGCTCTGGTCAGGTTTATTTTAAACCAGATCACAGAGTCACAGATGTAAACGTCAGCTAAGTCCAGCAAATCAACACTGAATGTTTAGTCCAGAGTACAGAGTAAGTAAGGCTCTCCCTGTGGGCTCAGGACGGAAAAGTACTATTTTTATGTGATCTGTGTTATTTATGTTGTGTAGACTGCTGTAGTGTGTTGGCGATGTTAACTACAAAATACATTAATGTAACTGCTTTGTGGCCAGCTCGTAATGTAAACATTAATATTTTAAATAATCCATCCTTGTACAATTTATAACATTAGTTCTCTGAGAATCTCCTTCATATCAAAGCAAGATATTTGGTCATAAATCAAAGTACTAGACAACTTTTTTAACTTCAACTTTAACTTTTAACTTTTTTTTAAACCTGGAGATGTTGCTGTAGGTCATCTGAAAGGGTCATCAAAATGATGCTCACTTTGCCTGCTCAGTGACTCAGTCATGGGTTCACATCACAGTTTATAGATTTTAATTTATTCAACATGATAAAAGTTTTTCAAAGCATCACACTGACAGAACTGACAATAGCTACGTTTGTAAAATGATTTCAAGTGTTGATGGATAGTTAAAACTGCATTAATCAATGTTACATTGCAAATGAGGCTGATCACGATAACTACATGTAATTTGAATGGGGTCAGTCTTGTCAACTCTGCCGCTCTTTCAGCTTACTATTTCAGCCTTACAGCACTTTCTATGTAATTAATAAACCGAAACAGAGTCTTAGCTGCTCTTATAAGACAGTTACCTTTAGTAACTTTATAGTTGGCAAAGAAAGATAAACATTTCCCAAACTCACATGTCTTTAGGAGGTGGTGGAGACTCCAAAACAATAGAAGTTGAAGGAAACTGTTTTATATAATACAATAATTTTTTACTTTATCTCGTTACCTTGGGATAACAAAATCGCTTTCTCATAATAACAGGTTCATTATTTTGAGAGAACAAAATGTCACTTTCTTGTGATATCCTCATTCAAATCTGTCGAGAAACAACCTGCTGCTATTTCATGAAAATTATGTATTTATCCCATCCTGAGTAAAAAAAAAAACTTCCTTCTCTTTCCCCAGGATAATGAGATAATGAACCTATTATAATGAGAACACGACTCTTTTGTTCTGAGATAACGAGATAATCAACTACCGATTGTCCCGGATCCCGAAATACATAAAACATAAAAAAAAACATAACTGTAAACACGGCAGCTCATGGCCCGTGCTAAAAAACAGAGTCAAAGAAGAGCGAAAATGAGAATTTCATTCATCACGGCCAAGAAATAAATAACCTTTTGCTAACATTAGAGGCATAATATTATAAACTAGTGATGTGTCAGATTCTTTTGACGTTCTTCTGCCCGCTAGTCGCCAAACATCAATAAATGCAGCTTTAAACAGCAGCAATTTATATATTTTCATGGACGTTACAAACTGATACATATCACAGAGACAGTGGATGAATATGAAAATGGTAAGGGTTGATTTCTAACAGCGTATGTTATTATGTTATTATGTGTGCAAAAAAACTTTCAGATCAAATACTCATATTTGTTATTTACAAGAACACAAACATGAACATTTGTTTCATTCATAATACTACAAACAATACCGTGACACCATAGCAAAGGCACTCTGTCCCCATGCATTTTTATATACAACAAGGGTACGCATGAACATAGTCTTTAACTTGAGTGCTGAGTCCAGGAAAGGTTCTTATATTTTCTGCTCCATATGTGCGGACAAGAGCCCTCCTGCACATCTGCTTCAGGCGCTCTGGACGCTAAGCTTTCGATAGGGCTCCGTCAGCTTACAGGATGAGCCGGTGTAATAAGTGAGCAGAGCGAAGAGGGAAGAAAAAGTCTTCTGGCTGCCGTACAGACTGAAGAGCAGGTTGTTCAGCTGGACACGAACACTCGTTGGGCCGTCTTCGCTTTGGTAACTCAGAGTGAAGAAAATGTCTGGCTGACCGCTGTCTCTGCAAAAGCACAGCGTCACAGCGTCACTTTGTGCACACGTAATGTGTTTGTTTTTTTCATATAATGCTTTTTTATTGAACATACAGCAGAGAATGACAATATATACATAAATATGCATTTCCACTTTTTACCTTTATGATTTTTAGACTTAAAATACCGGTAAAGACCCCAAACCCACCCAAGTTTAGTGAACACAATATGTTACAGTGTAATCAGTCTTAACTATTCAAAATATACAATTTATCAAAACTAACTAAAAACAAACTCGTGTTATTTCTACATATTTTAAATGTTAAAAGAGCACATCCAAACAAATACACTGAACCTCGATACTTTGATAAGATTTGGTTATCCTTTATCCTTTATTTAAATATTTAGTCCCATTTATTTGGGAATATCCACCTTTCTGGCCCAGAAAACAGCATAATACGTTTCTGACAAAACAACACAACATCTGTTGAACAAATAAAACATCACTAAAAGTTTCAAATGAAAGTGGTAGATTACCTGATGAGGAAGGTGCCCAGCGGTGAGCGTGAGAGTATTTCGTGTGCCTCCTCCATTGTCATTGACCCCCAGTAGTAACCACTATGTTGAAGCTGCTGGTAAGTGTGTTTCACAAGTTTATACTCGGCCGCGCTCCTGAATGGACGGAGGTGTGTGGGCAAGCTGTCAGCATTGGCTCCAGTCACTGCCTACAGCAGATAATTTATTAGGAATAATCAGTCGACATGCACAGAGGACACTGTTTTGTATCTGATATGAACTATGTGGAAGCTTTTTACATGTATAAATCGCACTATTCTCTAGCAGCTGTAGATTTTTATTGCAACACAGCTGAGCTTTTAGGAGCTCCATATAAGGAAAGACCTTAGCATTTTTTTCTCTTTTGTGGCCTGTACATCACCTCTCACCAGACACCATACAGGGCCGATAAACAACATTAAAGTGAACATAAAATATTTACTGTTTATATAATATATAATATATAATTACAAGTGAGCTCTTAAAACTTGCTGTACATTTCTTTTATTCAGTCCTATTCTATAAAAAGTCCAATCAGGAACCCTGCAAGTACCCCTGAATAAATTCAACTAGCTTCTGTACCTCACAGACTTATTTCAAGTAAAAAATATTGTATTTTTTTTTATAGAAATCTATTTATTTTACTTTTCCAACATTAACTTTCAGGTAATGTATCATCCATACTGTTTGATTCTTCTAATTCTAAAGTTTATGAAGCAACTTGTAATGTTTGTTTTGAGAGTTAGTATACTGTACAAATAATAATATCATATTACTACAATGAATAGTCTGTCTGTCCAGTGTTTCACTAAGAGAAAGAGATTACAGGCCCTTTGTTCAGACACTCCTGTCAGATTCATTTAAAAATGAAACTGAAAAGATTCTGTGTCAACATTCAAAGTCCAAAGATAAACTGATGTTTGACTTTTTCCAGCTGAGTTTCCAGATAATGGGTCAGCAATAACCACAGAGAGTCTGTGGGGTTTTTCCATAGAGTTAAGTGCAGTTAAGCTCCATTTGTATTTATATTTATCATACACAATGAGGAGTTTGATTATATCAACAAAGTAGTTAACAAAAAACAAATGCAACATTGGTATTATGTGTGTGGTTCAGTTATAGCTGTATTATTACAATTATTAGAAAGTTTTAGTTTTATTAGTAAAGTATCAAAAATATTAAAATTATATTGTGTTGCTGGAACAAAAACTGTCATGCTCAGCCCAAACTCATGTGGAAAGTCAGTTACTTGTCACTAATAAAGTCATGATTCATCTCATAAGTATGTTTAAAAAAAGTGTTTTTAAATATTAAAAAATGTACATATGATGTAAATAGTGTAGGCGTACATTTACTCAAGTACTGTACCTTTTGAGCTACTTTCTATTTTACGTTACTTTCTACTCCACTACAGTTCAGAGGAAAATACTGTATTCTCCACTCCACTACATTTATTTGACAGCTGTAATTACTTTGCAGATTCAGATTATTAATAGAAGATGTAAAAACAAATCATGATATATCATCTTAAGTCAAGCTACCCAGCAGTATATAAAGACGCTAAAGCTAACTCCACACACATTAATGCGTCAACTATTCCAATCCAATTAAGCAGTAAATGGGCAGTTCTGCATGATGGCTACTTTCACTTTTTGTATGTTAATTATATTTTTATTTCTTTTACTTGGGACCAAGTATTTCTACACTGTTATACTGCTACTTTTATTCAAAGTAAATTATCTTAGCGCCCCTCCAATCAAATCCTGGTGTTTGATTTCTGCCTTTATCTTGCTCCAGCCATCTGTCCAATGTTTAAAAAAAGAATATTCAAAAGCAATAAAATATACAAACTGTGAGTCACAGTGAGCAAAGTTTGAGTACCAACCTGATGCCAGGATTCCGGTTCTTCCTCTAAGTTGAATTTGGTCCAGAGCAGTAAATCAAGCTGCTTCTCTGTCGGCTCTTGGCTCTCTGGTTCAACAATGTCTGAGTCCTGGGCTCGTCCTGATCCTGCCGGTTCTTCGGGGGGTTGACTTTGGCTCTGCGTCTCAGCTGCACGGATCTGTTTCTGGCTCTGTACTACTGTTCTATGAAGATTGTCTCTGACCATCCTACAAAGGAGAATCCTCTTCTTGCCCGCCTGTTGCACCAATTCCTCCACTTTTCTCCGGCAGATCCTCCATCACGGACTCCTCTCTGGTCGGTCATTTGCTGCTCAGTCCTCTTCGAGGCGCCATAGTACTCAAACAGCAGATTGTTATTTTAATCAGGATTCACATCAGAGATCTGGAGGAAGTAAAGGTCGGTTCTGCTCTGTCATCTGTCCTTGAGGGACTGAGGAATCTGATGAGCTGAAACACAAAAAAGAACACAGACAATCACAGTCAAAATCTTTTATTACACTGCAGTTTGTGTTATCTTAGACCAGCAATAACTGATGTTTCTGGACATTTTTTTGGGGGGGGGGGGCACAAACAAACTGTGAACACAATGACATGTCATCATTTTTTTAAGTTGCCCTTGATTGTGAGAATATTTGCAAATATTCAAAGCTTCTATGACGCAAGCGTGTGCATGGTTATGGTTCGTTTCAAAGGTTATGTAACCACTGTGGCAAGTTCACATTTTCTTATCTACATCATCATAAACTACTATTACAATTACTTTATTTGGTGTTGCTGCTTTTTCATCTATATAGATTTACAAATTGTCATTTGAAACATTGGTATTGTAAAACTATCAATTGTAGCTGCCTTAACTTTGCTGTTGCAACACACGTAACCCAATCTGTGTGTGTGTGCGCCTGAAGCAGACTCAGAGGTCATGTGACTGACAGTAAATCACATATTTCTGTACCATTCATCACTGGGAAGGGCGGATGTAACATAGTTAATGACAGAGGGACACTTTCACTTTCTCACTCAAGCGAGGCGAAACAAAGAAGAGAGGAGAAAAAAAAAGAAAGTGCAGATTTTTGTTTTGTTCTTTGTGTTCACTAAAGTGAGGAAAAGTCACAAAGTGCCTCAAAATTCAAAGTGAATGCTTAAAATACCAGTGCAATATACAAATGCAAAAAATGAATAAGTAGGATCATATTTATTATCAATTAGATCTTCACATACAAGGGATTAGTCTTGGTAATCCTTACACTTTATATGTAGTATCAGGATACACATTGGCAGTAACACTTGTTTTGTTTGATGTTTTGCCATCTGTTTTTATGAAGTGCACTTTGTAACACTTTGCTTGATATTACCATTATTATTACCATTAAACATTTTTATTGTTCTTTTATTTTTTCTAATATTTTTTTATATATAAAGTTTCATTTTATTTTTCTGCTTAATCTCTTCACTCAAACGTTGAAGAGCTGATGCAAATAACACACTTGTAATCTTGATCACTTCTTCTTAAAAAAAAAAATAAAAAACCCAAAAGGCTGCTTCAACATTTTAGTGTAGCTTCGTTAAATATTTTACCTTCCCAGTCTCATTTAAACTCTTTATATTCTTTATATTTCCTTTTTCTTTAGAGGCAAACTGCAATCACTTTACAGCACGTTGTGTAATCTTTTTACACGGTAATAAAACATTTTCTGTTGTTATACAGTAGACCTGTACTCCACCACACTATATTTGAAATGAAACAATGACTATGAGGTTTAGCTTTCTGTTTGAACATTTACCCACACTGGGTGAACAGTGTTGTGCAGTTTTTCAGACAGCAGTGCTGCAAAAAAGGGACGGGTCTATTGTTCCTCTACTGTTGAGTCAATGTGGATGTTTACCCCCCTATAATTAACGCTGAAAATCAGGACCGCACAGTGACTTGTCATTTGAGATCCAGTGTGCTGGAGTTCAACAAAAAGTGGGCAAACATCACAGAAAAATACAGCAAATTGCTTAAAAATCTCTATAAATCAATATGTCATCATTATATTACATGAATAAGTTATGCCTATTTTACTGATATAAAACAAATGAACTTATTATGGAATTTTAATTAGAGAATAAAAATGCTGATGACATTGGGATTGGTTTGGTTTCATCTACAGACATAAGTTAATAAACAAAAAAATTCATTGGTATATTTCACAGATAACGGAACCAATATGGGTTAATTTCTTTGCTTTTAATCTTCCAATATAGCTAAAAAATACGCATTAAGAGCCTCCGGTTGAGGTGACTTTGCACCTGTTGAGTTTAGATGAATGGAGGAATGACGACTGCTGGCACTGACTTCAAAACTCTGATCATCATGAAATCATGAGCGCACTTACTTGTAATAACGGACTCGCTGGGTCCAAACGCAGCTGCTGTCAGCTTCTCTCCAGCCGAAGGTCGCGGCTCTTCTTCGGAGGACACATCAAACTTTCGGTTAAAGTTTTACTTGAGTGGAGGAGGGGCCATCGTTTTGAACGATCGTTGTTGGGCCGTTTCACCAAACTTATCGGCTCCAGTGAAGGCACGATGCTTACACACGCGCGCACACACTCACACACACACATAGATACATACATGCACACACACACACACACACACAGAACCGCACAGAGGTTCAGGTGTGTTCCCGTCTGTGCTTTCGCTTTCACTTCAGCCGATGATTCCCTTAAATCACGTGATCTGCCAGCAGAGGGTGTGCATTTCTTGTGTGTGTGTGTGTGTGTGTTGTGCGTAGTTCAGTCTATTTATTCTATATCTATATGTATTTCAGCGCTCCCATGGACTAAAGATGCACACATAATTTCACAGGCAAACAAAAATTCAATGTGCAAGCTTAAAGGATTTTTCCATGCATCCAACACTATGAGGAACTTGAGATAAATGATCTAAACAATGTGACCCATGCATGCCACTCCTCGTCAAAATGAATGTGAAACACTAAATGACGGGAACAGCACTTCAGTGTAATAAATCTGTAATCAACTCTGATGTGTCTCATTGTAGTCGAGGTGCGTGCCTGCTCTCTGCTTTCTGCAAGAATGTGGATGACTACCAAATGCTAAATGCAGAAAAGAAATGCAGCAATTTCTTTGCACATTGAGCCCCAACACACATGTCCAATACCTCAGCATGCACCTTATAGGCTGTTTAGTCAGTTATATATTGTAGGTTCAATCATTTCGCACAATTAAGAGAAGCACTTATAAAAAACGTGCAGAAATCACACAAATCCACACACACACAAAGGTGTAATACGCAAAAGACAATGAATTAAACAATGTCTACAAGCTCAGACGTGATCTCGGTTGCATTCAAAGAGTAAAGACTGAAAATCCTTCTTTTTAAGGCTGTGTGCTGTGGTTGTGGTTTACAGTGTGTCCTGCAGAAGACCCTTGGGGTGACACTGTCCACTGAAACCCACAAGAAGCTAAACACACCCTCTTCTAGTCAACAAGTTGAAATGAAATGTGGCATGATTTCTGTAACTGGCCTAATTCTCTAAAAAGATAACATTTAACTGAGGATTTCATACGGGGAGTAAAGTAGCAAATAAAAGTAAAACTGTGTTTGGGTGTAGTTTCTTCAGCAGCAGATGGACACCTTGTGGGGAAACAATTTTACTGCATACACGTAAATACATACGCACACACTGTCTGATGCCATGGTAACCAGTATGACTTCTCAAAATATCAATGAATAATGATGAAACAGCATTGTGCATTTACATATCATTTATTAACATTAATTTAGTACAGCTTTTCACTTTCTCACACCAACAGGCACGAGTTCCTTCGCATCATAAATAAAGCTTAATTAGTGTGTAAGAGGTTGATTGTTCAGGCTGTGGAGTCGGACGTCTGGTTTTCTTTTTTGCTTTGTCTGTGCATCAAGTAGGCAGCTGCTGTTACGGCGATGATCCCGTAAGTAACCATGACACACTGTAAGAGAGAGGAGAAGGATATAAGCCTGATTGAGGAGACTCAGAAATGCAAAAAAATGTTCATATTTACTGGAGCCTGTGCGTGTATGTGTGCGTATATATGTACGTTTCGGCGGCCCTGCAGGGTGTAGCTATTAAAGTATTTCCTCCAACCAGTCAGTTCCACAGAAGCTGGGGCCTCAATGCCAAACAGCTGCCTCTGAAAAAACAAACAAAAAAAAAACCACACACACAGTAAGAGGAAGCAGAACACTTGATATTTTCACATAGTTTGTCACGACTTTGAAGATCCATCATAATGTAGTTTTGATGAGATTATAGATAATGTAATGGCGTTTATAAATAATATTTTGTTGCAAGTTAACATAGTGTGCATTAGAAGACAAGTCATATAGGAAGAAAAAAAAAACTAAATGCACATGAAAATGAACCACAAAACCAAAGGCAGCATGAGTGGTTGTGAGAGGGTACGTCCTTTAAACGCATGAATGTTGTGAAAGTGTCCTTGTGCAAGACACTCAAATCCAAATTGTTCCCGATGGGCAGGGCAGTATCATCACCGTGTGAGTGGGCATAAAGTGCTTTGTATAGTAACCTAGCCCATATCTAATAGCCTGCGAGCTATGCAAAGTCGAAACGAATGTGAAACATTGATTAATGGGACACGTATAACAGACATTACAACACATCAAAAATGACTCTTATTATAATTTGAGGTAAGGGCCCGGTCTCCACATTCACAAAAATACAGAATACAGTCTAAACTGAAAACTATGTGACAGGAAATTGAGCCATTTTTTTTTATCACTTGTCAGTGACAGTTGAGGCCAAAACATAAAAAAAGCAAGAAGTACTTGCACTTTTGCATGTTGTAACAGGTGGTTTTGTTGACTAGCATGACGAGGTAGAAGTGGGATGACAAACTGGTTTATAGTAATGCAAGTCACATTCAGCACACCCTTTGAATTGAACGAAACTGAATTATTCATCAGCCGGAACTCCAGCTAGTGGACCTGCTGGCAGCAAAGAGCTCATTCTCCACAGACCCTCCACAGTCTTTCTGCCATGAGAGTTGGACTGTCTGATGAAAGCTTAATGCTGTAATTACCCCTGGTTTAAGGTTTTGAAGTTAGTCTTTAATAACATGTGTACTGAAATTATTAACAAAATATCTAAATTCTCCAGCAGTAGCTGCCTCAGAAATATGTGACAGCAATGTTTAACTGCTGACAGGAAAATTTTGTTTTTTCAACTTTCACAATGATTAATTTTGCAGCATGCTAGGCCAGGCTTAGGAGGTTTTCCAGTTTTGGAAAGCAGAAGTAACATGGCTTACAGCAAACAACCTCTACTCTGTAGCTTCCCCTTATGCTCTCATAAAAAGGGTTATAATGTATAAATTTGGATTTTCATAATTTTCCCAAAGGTGAACATTTACATGACAGATAACAGTAACACATGTCTGATGGTTAGAAGGAACCAGATTCACCACAGTTGTCACTTCACTGCAAATGTAATGTAAGTTGTAGCTGGTTCTCCCAGTATTTCTGATGCTTCGGCACTGTAATGTTGCTACATTACGTTCAACTGTTGTGATCGTTCAAGCGTTTTTGTTGGACACAATAGGTGAGGCCTGGTCTGATGCATACTTGAGATTTTTTCCAAATCATTACGACATCTAGGTATTTTTGGCAAAGTGCAGATTTCACTGGAGTAAATGTGCCACACTACATGCTATAATAAATATGAAGCAACAGTCAGGACACGGTTAGCTAAACTAGGCATAAAGACTTGAAACAACAAGCCTTGCATGTGCAAAGGTAATAAATGTTAGAACTTACACCTTACACCTGCTACACCTCATCTGCATACAAAACCAAGGTATAAAAACAACAAGTTGTGTGAAGTTTTACAGGAGGTGCTGGGCTGTTTCATCTAATTCTCTGCAATAGAGTGAAAAGTATATCTCACATGTGTTGTATTATTCCTTTAAAAAGGGACCTTATATGTGTTGCATTGCAGTAAAAAAAGACTCATTGTGCACTTTAAAAATGTTATCTTCTTTTCTCTTTTAACAGAAATGCAATAAATTCAATGAAGTCACACATTCATCTAGAGCATGAGATTTTACAGGATATGAGGAGCAAAAAGAAGAAAATAAGGATCTGTGTTAAAAGAGAAACAATTTCCATTATGAACATTAGATTTGCATGAAGAATGCCAGGAATAACAGCAGAGTGCTGACGAGGCTGCTCTGCTCAGTGATGCTGAGTTATTCTGTAACATATTACGGTATTAACATGGTGGCATGGATCACAGACTACCTGACTGGCAGACCTCAGTATGTTAGGCTGGGGGACTGTAGGTCCGACACTGTGGCCAGCAGCACAGGAGCACCGCAGGGAACTGTGCTCTCTCCGGTCCTGTTCACCCTGTACACGTCCGACTTTCAGTACAGGTCAGAGCTCTGTCATGTACAGAAGTTCGCGGACGACACAGCCATCGTGGGTTGTATCAGGAGTGGACAGGAGGATCGAGTACAGAGAACTGATCCAGGACTTCATCACATGGTGTGACTCCAACCACCTGCTCCTCAACACCACCAATACCAGGGAGATGGTGGTGGCCGCACCCAGAGCCAGACATCATCATCATCAAATGGGATTGTGTGGACGTGGTACACACCTACAAATACCTGGGAGTGCAGCTAGGATGATAAACTGGACTGGACTACCAACACAGATGCTCTGTGCAGGAAAGGACAGAGCCGCCTGTACTTCCTCAGAAGGCTGGCGTCCTTCAACATCTGCAAGAAGCTCCTACAGATCTTCTACCAGTCTGTGGTAGCGAGCACCCTCCTGTACGCAGTAGTGTGCTGGGGGGGCCTCAAGAAGAAGGACGCAGCGCGCCTGGACAAACTGGTGAGGAAGGCAGGCTCTGTCGTTGGCACAGAGCTGGACAGCCTGACATCTGTGGCAGAGCGGAGCAGCTTCAGTGACAGACTGTTGTCACTGTCCTGCTCCACGGACAGACTGAGGAGATCGTTGCTTCCCCCACGCCATACGGCTCTCTCTCCACCTCTCGGGGAGAGCGATAACACAAAACAAGCTCCGGACTCACTCACGCACTCACACCACGCACCTTGGACACACGCACTTTATCTCACACACACACACACACACACACACACACACCCTATATGTGGACTCAAGTATGTACAAACCGACTGTTGCACAACTGTTGCACAACTGTATGTCACACACCGCCATTTTGCCATTTTGCACAACTGCACCTTTGAACCAGAACTGCCAGATGCTTTATTTCATTTTTTTTTATTTCATTTTTTTTTTATTTTATATTGTTATTTTATAGTCTGTCTGTCTGTCTGTCTGTCTGTCTATCTATCTATCTAACAGTATTAACATACTGTAACATATTAGCAGAGCAGAGAGGGAATGTTTTTTTGATACAGATTCACATCTGTGACTGGAGCATCATGGATTGGAAAATGGCATTCAGAAACTGCAGCTGCACTCTTGTTGATTCTAATACAATTTTATCAAGATCACAGCAAAGCCATGTCCCACTTTAGCAAACTATATAAGTGAAAATGGCTGCAGAACAGCAGCCCTGCAGCTGACAGTGTCTTGCTCAAGTATGCTAGGAACTACAAATCAAATTGCCTTTGCTCTGTACACTCTGCAATCACATATAATTGTGGTAGAATATGACGCAGGTGATTCCTCCAGCAACACACAAATTGTATGTAAAATACTTTTTCTGCTCAAAATGAGCTTATTTGGCTTGGATTTAAAAATTCAGCTGAGAGGAATCCTGTGGCCTCTCTCAAAGCAGCTGCCATGCCAATAATAAACAGCAGAACACTGGTTGCCATTCATAGCTGCTTGTATCGTTAGTGAACCTGATAAGTGCCGGTGGAGAAATGACTATGCACATTAACAAGATTTATTTCTCTGCAGTGGCAGTAAACACACATGTTGTGCTTATGACACTGGCTAGGCCAGCTTGAAGGACCTGTATCTGGGATTTAGGGGCATGTATTGACTAAATGGAATATAATATTCATAACTGTGTTTTCATTCAACTGTAATCACCTGACATTAAAATATGTTGTGATTTTGTTAACTTAGTGTGCAAACAAATCACACAGTGGCTCTACTTTTACGTTTACGTTGCTGTACACTTGGAAAGGGGTAGGTGAGGGGAGGGATGTTCAATTGGTTGCAATTTACCACTTCACTGCTAGATGTCACTAAATCCAACACACTGCTCCTTTAATGACATTTTTAAACACGGAAATGTAAGAAACTGTAAGATACTGTAATATTAAGTAGATATAAGCACTGGTGACAAAAATGGTAAAATGCCCCCCGACCACCAATAAACACATCCTCTACTGATGTTACTCCCCAAAGCTCTGTTGCTCTTTTTTTTTAATATGTTGGGAGACTTTATTTTAAATTGCTGGACACTAATAACAGACTGTCTAGTTACCATGGATACAATAGCAGTCTCCTTTCAGATCATAATGAGCATATCAAACACCTCCATTACAAATATCTCACACCACAACAGTCTCCGTGGTGGGGTGCTTTGATAAATTGAAAACTTTGAAAAATATACACATTTATACATACGTACATGTATAAAAACCTCTCTCATGGATATTTGTTGGTCTAACTGAGGACTCCAATCTATGTCTGTTGCATCCAACAGCCAACTGATGTTTTATTATTGATTAAATTATTCATTCTTAAAAATGTATTGTTTAAATGGACAAATGCATGCATTTACAAGAGCACAAGTCTATCTAATCTTTTCCTTTAAAAATACTTGTTGTTCCTATACTTACCTCTGCAAATAGCCTATATATCTGTATTTCATTGTTGAGGGGAGGGCAATAAACAGAAATGTTTCATAAGAGCAATTCCTGAAGGAGACAACAAAGGTGCCATCAAAAGTAGTGTTGTTACAGTTAATTACACATGAAATGTGTATGTAGGAAAACCTAATTAATGTTCTACTGCAGCATTTCCTGTGGGACATCTGTAACTTTCATCAGAGGTGATTTATTTGTAATTTCATTAAGAGGAACCCCCCCTGTGTATGTGCTTTCTTTAAAAACTACAGGGGTTGTAACTTCTTGGTTTGCAAAAATCCAACAAAGCGAAGGGTCTGTTGGTCAATAACCCATCTTATGTTAGCTGACTGGACGTCATTCTACAGCCCGGTATGTCAGCCCGGTATGTTCTGCTTACCTCGTCTGCTTTTCCTTTCCTTGATAAATATCTGACAGGGGTCCAAAACGTAAAAAATATGATTTGCATCCACAATTATTAATGCAAATTATTATAATATTCAAAATTATACAGTTATGTTTACAATGATGTGCTGAGGGGAAAAACTCCCTCCTGTCCCCCCAAATTTCTGCCCATCATCTAATGTTTGGTCTATAGAATCTGAGTCTCTGTATTTTCTTATTGTATTGCATTTATATGTCTAAATTCATTGTAATGGTGGTCCCCTCTGCTTTAGACTGTTTAGACACCTTATCTTATCTGATATGGTGAAATAAAAAACTATAAAGAGAATATTCTGCAGGTCATGACAGCTGCTCCAATGTGTGGAAATTTAATACAGATAAAGAAAAAATAAACCTAAAGAGGGAAATTAAAGAGAAATGTCTTTAAAAGCACAAAACAGTATAAAAAAAACACAAGAAAGAGGTATTATTGCCAGTTGAAAATGATGAGTAAGACAAAGAAATGCAAATATCTGTAAGTGAACTAAACAAAG
Source organism: Scortum barcoo (assembly GCA_023238725.1). Taxonomy (NCBI): domain Eukaryota; kingdom Metazoa; phylum Chordata; class Actinopteri; order Centrarchiformes; family Terapontidae; genus Scortum; species Scortum barcoo. The sequence continues at coordinate 22,329,667 of CM041553.1, forward strand.
TAATCGAGCTGTCTGTCACGACAGATGGATTTTCAATCAATTAACCGACTAATCCACTGCAGTATAAACGTGCAAAAGTCAAACACCTGTCCTTACCTTCACCTCTGTGATGAGATGACCGAAACTGGTGAGAGGGATCCGCGTTTTAACCGGAGAAATCGGCATGACTGGAGACAGTTTGAATTAAAATGTCACTGCTTCACTCCACAGTCTCAGGATTCAATAAAATTACGATCATTTCTTCTCTTTTAGTGTAGTCTGGTACTTACTGATCTGCAGGATGGACGCACAGGAGGACGCTTACACAAGGTTTAATGTGTACAAAGTGTTCCGGGAGGTGGGACGCACGGCACATCATGACCAATCAGGTGCTTTCGTGCAAAGCGTTGACCAATAGAATGCAGGCTGATGGGCGGGGCTTTCATGCGATTTCACAAACTGCTGCTCCAAGTACCTGCTGGTCCTGCAGTCAGCCACAAGAGGGCGCAATGTGAAAGGACAAGGTGAGGTTGAGCAACTTCTGAGAATCACACTTTGTTTTATGGGATGGGTCTCATAATTCCTTCAAATGTTCCTAATTATTTTCTTATTTTCTTATAACTCTTTATAAATGACTTGACTTGCACTGGATTAAGTTATTTTACTCAAATAAAAGTACCTTCATATTGGCCAGTGGTGCTGTATGAAAACTTCATACACCATTCATACGTCATTTACACCAGCGCTTCAGACCTTTTAGTGTGTCAAAGTAAGCAACAAAATAAAACAGTCAATTATTTTTTAATTAACAAATTAACTGATTAACATATTCACACAAGAACTACGCACAATTTTGAGGCATCATTTTATGCAAATATTGTACTTTTTATTCCACTACATTTATGTAAGAGCTATAGTTACTTTTTAGATGATACATACAATACAAAACAAAAACAAAACATCAACATCTTAAACTACCCAAAAGTATATGAGGTAGTGAAAACTGGCTGCACTTCAACCAACTGAAACAATAGTGTCATATATTAATATAATAATTCAATAACAAGTGTTCAAGGGTTCATTTATTTATTATTATATAACGCAAGCAAGTTCAAATTCACATTGTAGTCTCACACACAAACACACACACACACACAGAAAACACAAACAAAGAGGAACAAGAAACACTGACGGGGGTAATTCTGCACATAATGAGCACTTTTATTTTTGATTCTTTAAATACAGTTTGTTGCCAGTGCCTTTGTCCTTTTACTTCAGTAAAATTTTGAATGCAGAACTTTTACTTGTGTATTTATAGTGTGGTTTCGCTCATGGCACCATGTTAGTCTCTTGTTCTCTGATTTGAGTCCACCCATAATTATAGGGTACATAGGACACATGAAATAAAGCAATGCCTTCATTTTAAACAAGTCATCTGCAGTAGTGGAAAGTAACTTAGAACATTTACTTTATTGTTGTACTTAAGTAAAATTCTGAGCTTTACTTATGTCTATTTTATGGTACTTTATACTTCTACTCCACAACATTTATTTAACCACATTAGTCAGGAGGTGCTTTGTAGATTCAGATTATTAATGCAGAATATAAACCAACTAATAAATTATGATATATTATAATGGGTTGATCTATCCAGCAGTATATAAGGTAGTTAGAATCAGAGTCATGAGCACATTAATGCACCATCCAGTAATATAAGGTATGTGATTCTAAAATGGACCATTCTGCATAATGAGTGCATTTATTTTTGGTGTTTTCAGTACAGATGGGTGAATAGAGAACATAGAGTGTCAGTAAGATGTTGGGCTACCACGTTCCATGTTCCCTTTTTTGGTGTTTTGATGATGGTGGTGTCTGACACATTTGCCCAAACTCTCCCATAGGTGTTCGAGTGGGTTGAGATCTGGTGACTGTGAAGGCCGCAGCATATGATTCACATCAGTTTCATATTAATCAACTCATTCAGTGACCTCTTGTGCCCTGTGGGTGGGGACATCCTGTGGAGAGCCACTCCCATCAAGATAGAAATGTTTCATCACAGGAAGGTGACTTCCTTCCAAGAGGACAAGTGGACCCAAACCATCCCCCAAAAATATCCCAGACAGCATAAAAAGCTAATAGATCTGCATTTGTTATGTTTTGTTATGTTTTAAATAAGTTTTTCCTTTTCCTTCTGTATATTTTGATAATACAATTGTACTTTTATTTAAAGGTCCAGGGTGAAGAGTTTAGTGACATCTAACAGTGAGGTTGCAGGTCGCAACTAACTGAATATCCCTCCCCTCACCTCTCCTTTTCCGGGCGTCTTTATACTTTTACTTAAATACAAGTTGAAATGCAGGACTTTTATCAGTAACCAAGTATTTCTACACTGGTATTGCTACTTTCTCTGACATAGATCTGAGTAATTTTTTCTTCCATCATTGGTTCTGTGGTTAGTCTACATCAGCGAAAACAGTCTCATCAGTGAAGAACATCTGAGGGTTGTTTTGCTTTTAGTCAGTGAAATATGGCTTCAACAGACAGTAAAGGTAACAGCAGCTACTAACTCGCTGACTTACAGCTGTAGAAACTAAGAAATAAGAAACATGTCAGACTTACTCACAGTCAGTAATGTGCTGATGACACTGAAGCTGGCGTTAAAATTAATATTGCATTCACTGACAGAGGCCAGTCACTTGTCAACAAATCACTGTGAGCTAAGGCCCTGTGTGAATGCAGTCGCTGGTTTAAAAGTCTGATTCAGATTTACATGCAGCAGAAATCTTTCACCAACATCTGGCTTTAGGTTACCAAGGAGGGCTTGTTTTGTCCTCAGTCTCTAAAGGCCTCAGTGTCTTATTTAGAGGGTTAATGAACACACCCACTGTCCAGAATTTGTGCATGGGCATGAAAACTGGCAAAGCTCCAAGTTCTTTTCTTCGTCTTCCCACTTCTGCATCCACAGTTCAGGTTCAGTGCTAAACTGCAGAGAAAAAAGGAGTGTGACTGAAGCTGGGATCAAGTTCACAACAACAACCTGGACAGGTCTGCACAGAGTTTCACTCCATGTAAATGCAATCCTTGAATTTCTAAACTTGTGTATCAACTTGTTGTTGACAGTATGATCCCTCCACACTCTCACCATAAAGACCTGTGTCTCGACCAAAATTTGAGGACAGCCACCTCCCTCCAGCCAAAAGACTCTTTTCCTGGTGCATGTCATGTTTCACAACCTTGTTCGGTTTGGGCGAACTGTAAAATCAGTCCTAAGTGTTCTTTCCATCTCTGCTGCCCTTTTCAGACTAAACCATCAGGTTTTCAAACAGGTTTTAACACTGATGATTTGAGAGGCTGGAATCTTTCTGAGGGCCATTTTTAACTCACCCTCATCAGTTTAGATGATTAATTTATTTATTATTGGATGTTATTTCTTATATAAGGCCTCTCCCCTTCTCAACTAATATTTACTAATCAAATATTAATACCAAACTGCACTCAACAGTAACAAATATGTTGTAGTTTGTTAAATAGTAATTGATTTTTAAATATAATTTTTCAATTCTAGTGTTTATTTTTTATTCATGACATTTTATTGTTATTATTATTATTATTTTGTATTTTATATTTAGATTTTTTAAAGAAAAATATGAGTAAAACACCTGTTGAAATGTTAGTAAATAATCTAAAAATCTGAGAGATTATCAGTTGATTATTCCCCCAAAATATGAGTTAAATATCCAAGAAAATATTTGTAAAATATCAGAAAAATTATGTTTAATCAGGTGGATAATATTAGATAATATTAATACCTGTGGGATGAACACAGAGGCAGAGATGGGTGGAGTCTCTAGTCTGTGAGGTCAAACCCCTTTTAGTGTTACAGCACTGATTAATGGTGTGTTTGGTGCACACAGTCAGACTTTTTAAATTGTGATTTCTTACACAGCTTTCTGTTTTTCCATTAAATGCTTTTGCGCAGTTAAACTGTATGACTGCTAGTTTGATTGTTGTGAGCAGATGACAGATGAACACCTTTTCACATAAACCTGTAACATTACAGGTTCAAACATTCGAGAGAGGCAGCGGTTTCTATTTTTCACACACAACCTCCTACGCACAACATGACAGCTCCAGGCAGATTAAAGGGACAATCCCACCACCTAAATTCAAGATACACCAGCAGACATTTTAATGAGTGGATTAACTAAATAGCTGTTATTGTTTTCTGGACATCAGCAAGAAACATATCTAAAAAAGTGAAATCATACACAGATTGTGCTATTTAGACATTGTGGTAAATGTTAAAATACAGTGTAATAGTAGCACAATTAGGAAAATGTCATAATGTCAGATCT